>LUCM01007720.1:0-94408 GCA_008360955.1 Fasciolopsis buskii | reverse complement strand
TGAAAATGTTATCTTGTTATTAAGTTAGAGAAGATAGTCAGATATATGTGGATGGACCCATGATTTTGACAATTTATGAGCTGTTTTGACCAAACTTTAATTCACAACCGCTATCCACTTGGTGCTTCAAAGAACAAAAGATCCTCCGGCTTCGCCCTTCTGATAGTGACGGTTTGCTTCATTTGAATCGACTTATTTGAAGCATCAAAAACAGCGTAAACTCAGACTGCTAAGAGCTTGGTTTCATTGTCCGGACGTATGTCGATCGTCAAATGCAATCGAAGCCTTTAGGGTTGAAACTCACAGCTTAAAGCTTTAGTGACAGTCTGTATGCTTCGCACTTTCTTCGACCTTCCGATTTTCGTCGGGAGACTCTTCTCGGTTGGGTCTCGTACCTGGTCCAGAAACGGAAATCAACTAAATTATAAAATGTTATGTTTGCTATTCAGGTTGTCCCAATCTTGCAACGGGCAAATCTAGGCATGTGTCCATTTCCGTTAACCAACTTCGTCTTTCACAATCAGTTTCCTTCACTGGAGCAGTGTAATCACACCTTTTATTGCTCGTCTTAAGTATCATGTGGTGAAGTTCAACAAATCGTTCAGAGCCTGCCCGGTAGCGTAATGGCTAAGGCGTTCGACTCACAATCGTTCGTCCTTGTTCGGGTTCGCGTCCCAGTTGGGGCGCGGTGGATATGCACTGCTGATGATTCCTAACAAGGATGAAACAGCTGCACAGTGCTTCCATGGTTTCTTTATGGTGAGTTGAGTGATGATATCACATGGTGAATTATTTCATGTAAACATTCAATCTCCTACTACTAAAATGTATTAAGTATCATTGTTGTGAAATGGGTATGCTCTTAGAACCACTACGGGTTGCTACACGAGCAGGAGAAACTGGCAGCCACGATCGTGAAACTTGAATTTGCTTGGAGCCAATTTCACGTTCGAAAAAGGTCGTAAGTAGTAACGGGGCGTACGACAGCCAATTACTGTCTATCACCGAGGTGACCGCTGGATTTGGAAATCAAACCTCCAACCTTTTTGGAGTCAAACAGGCCTAATGCACTTGACCAATGCCAATCATGTTCTAGTGAGCGACACCCTGAATCATGCACAGCCCAGTTATAAATGTGATGGGAAATAAATTGCACTCAAGTATTCACTTTATGGCATGTTTGTAAGTTTTAAATTTGCAGAAACCACCACAAATCGGCATCTTTAGCCATTTTTAGATCCTCGAGGCAAACTGTGCACAACGCAGTAAGCAATGAAATGCGAAAGGTACGGTGCGTTTAAATATGCTCGAATGAAGATTGTCGGAAATCACAAGCGCAGAGTTACTTAACTGAACTTGTCTGCGAAATCGGTATTCCGGCATTGGTTTGGTGAATCTTTTCCAGGCCCTGCAAAACGATCAATAAGCCGATACTGAGCAACAGTCCAATGGAACTCAATTCGATATATCTTTGGCCTGAAAATTATGGAGTTAAAGAAAGAGCGATTTGGAAAACGCTGAACCAGAAATATGTTCTCCATAACCGACTGAGAGAAAGAAACAAGCAGTCTGTTTCACAAGCATATCATATTCTTGGAGGGTATTCGCACTGCATATCTGAGTCCAATCTTAACACACAAAAGTGGTCGAATAAAGTTCGAATCATATCATTTGTAGCGGCTTTGTTGATTTTGTTCTCTGCACAAGCAAGTGGTCATGCTCGACCAAGTAAACTGCAGTGCATTTGGTCAGTCGATCAACGAACGACCACAAGGTTTACGTTTCTACTCAACAATTCATTCTCTTGATGCTTTGTTCATATGCTTGTCGACCAGGCAGAAGGTGAAACGATAAAGACAACTGTTGCGCTAGGTGACCCTCCAGGACAAAATGTGACATCAGTTGTACACATGCGCTCTAGACCAGATTAGCTAATCAGTACATCGATCTCTCTCTCTATCGGTCACGTTGACTCAGGAATGAAGGTGACCAGAAACAAGAAACATTTAGACGGAATCCAAATAAACATCGAAACTGTTCTCACAAACAGCTTGTGGGTTGGGAAGATGTATGCCAAAGTCATGGTTTCTTGATTTTCAAAAATATTTTGGGTGACGAAATTGGCTTATCAGTCGCAAACATTTCATCACAGGCCTTCCCTGAAAGCAGATAGTTTAAAGGTATTCAATTTCTAACAGGTTTTCTTTCGACATGTTATTATCCAGAATGTCATTCAGTTCATACGGAAAGCGTTCCCCACTTTTGTTGAGAGCTTGCACATTGGTGATTTCAGCCCCGACGGCGATCTAAACATCAAGCTCGGCGGCTACAAAACTTTTAAAATTATCAGCCTAAGCTAGAAAACACAAATATTCGAAATCGTTGAAAACCACGTCAGAATAGTGAAATGCTGTACATTTTGGTGGGCCGAGGAATGAAATTTGCACACATAATGTCTGTTTGCTATTTTTACGCTCGATCGTTTGCATCCAGATTTGTTTTTTGATTTAGATTCGACAGACCCTGGTTCGCCGTTCAACTGCAAAGCTGTGCAAGTTGTGTTCGACAAATTTCGATTTTGTTTGAATAATCGCACCGAGCAGAATGTGCATTGACAATTTGGGAACAATTCGATTTTCACTAATTCGTAGGCATGCCACGGCATAACACTACATTGGAAAAAGTTTTAATGAATTAGATTAGTCGGATAGAAACATGAATGAGAAAGGGACTGGCTGTGTTGCATGTATGAGCCAAAATGGGATGAACGCGTTGCTGCAATTATTGTCTGGCCTAGGGTTCGCATTGGGTTGAAAGTGGGTCAGGAGAGTTATAGGACAAACACAAATTGCTTTTGAGCGCACAGCAGTGGACTATGAAGACGAATCACGACAGTTTCTGCTGGGTTCACGACTCGAAACATTGCCTCAAAGCTCTTCCCAATATTTTCTGACAATGACATGAGCACCAACCACTGAAAAGTAGGCTGTTCACCAACTTGTTTTAGAAGTTTTCGATTGGATGTGTTGGCTGCTTTAGTCATTGAGGCTTGACAGGAAACTGTTGAGGTTGAAATTGTCACTGATCGAATGAGAAAAAAGTCTAATACGGCTACTTTCGTAGAGTGGAAAAGGAGACGTCAGTTCTCACATCGACCCGATGTGTTCGGTCTCACTAACTATCCCCGAAACTGCTGTGGCAAAAAGCGAAGTCCAGTGGACACTTAATTATTCTATTACGTCAAGAGCAAATACTTCATATTCGTTTTCTGGGATCAACAATCACTGATCGATACATCATCGGGCTAAACAAGCCGGTGGTTATTAGCTGGCTACATCCTGCGGCTGTATTACTCGATTAATAGAACAACACAACCAGTGCGGTATTGCCGCAATTGTAGTGACATTCGGATTTGACGATTCAACGTCCACTATTCCTAAATGGGCCACCGTTAGGTTTCCTATGTCGTTCCAAGAGAACAGACGCAAATCTAACAGTTCTAGATTGATCTGAGAGCAACAGTTATAACCCTTTTGAGAGATGTGTGAGGTAAATTATGTTTCTGATTTTCTGCCTGCAGCACCTGTCCGTGTTCAACAACCCACAGGAACCTGAAATCTACAAAACTTTAGAATACAAGGCTTTTGAATCTAGTTTGTGATACGCTCACATCAGGAACTCCAATCGAACAGTATGTATTTCACTCTGCAATTTCCAATTCTACAATTGGTCTCGTGATCATGTTGCTAAGTAACATTAGTACACCTGTTAAGTTCATTTCACACCTACCCAATCGCGAGATCAATTCACGGATAAAGCCCAGTCATCTGGTATCTGAAAGTAAAAAATAGTCTATTCAAGCACTTCGACGGACGCCATCTCGAAATGAACGGAATATGCTTGAAACGTTTATTAGCCAATGTTGGGATGACAATGAAACTGCAAATCTGTCAGTTAATTGTCCTGTCTAGCAAGGGCCCATTAACGTCTTCAATACGAATGAATTCTGCAACGCAGCCCCTAGCCTAAAGAGTTCGCACTGAAAGATTGAATTGTAAGTGTATTCAATTTTTAATCGTCAACGAATAAAAAGGAACCAATTGGGGAAGAGGATTTGAAACGTCACCTTGTTTAGCCCAGTGACAACAAACGATAATTAATGAACATATTGGCATTTAACAAATGAAGCATAGCTATAAGACGAAAATTATGGTGCTAGATTGAATCCAAACTGGTGCTTTTCAATAATCCAATGCTTGGATGCATAGCGAATAACAATTCTTCATGATCAGACCGGATATTGTGAACTACCCAACAGTAGTTGTACAAAGCAGGTTACATATTACCATAATCTCTGATAAATAAAATGCAGCATTTGTACCCCTTTATCATTTGTGCATAATTAACCGCGTATCCGGGACGTGATATGCCGGGAGGAGGGATGAATCCAGTTTATGCAAGGTAATCTTCAAAAACGCTTATTTGATGCCGAACTAATGACCGAAACACGGTTATCGCTGCTCTGCTGTTCTGCTATCCACGGGAGTTTGTCATGTTGGTGACTTGAATTCGCTCGGCGGACAAGCGACGCCGACAAACTAGGCGCACAGAATCAGTCATTTACAACCTATTGTGAACCGTGATCCGGGCATTGTCCATTACGGTTCCACACGAGTGAGGTCATGAATTTTAGAGTCAAACAAAAATTGTGCAGAATGCGATTATATATGTGCATTTAAATTCGTTAAGTTTATGGTTCGCAATAAGGTTATATAAATATTATGATTGTAGGCAGTTATTAATCTATACGGCAGTGGTTGCTGTTCACAATTTTATGATTTATTGAATCTCCGTTGAAAGGACATTTGACTGGGTTAAATAATGTGGAATTTCTCTGTGATGGAGCCCAAACCCGTCCGGCCAAATTTAGATAGAACAGAAAGCTAGGCCACAGGAGTACCTCATTCATTATTCAAACTACTTAGAAAAATTGGATGAGGGATGAATAACAGAAAACTCTATGAAAGTCTGGTCCCTCTGATTTTCACAGCAATCTCTCCTAGTTTTCTATTTTCGTTTTTGTTTGGCCTATTTAGTCGGTTTGTTCTACCTCTACTGAGATTTCATTGGTTGATACCGGTCGTCACTGTTGACTGGTTTCCAGGAGATACTTTTTCGCTTGGCTCTTCAGTCGCTCCAAGTTGTTCTAAGTTAGTACTCACATTATCCACCGTAATTCCTTTCGTTGTTGAACTTAATTCCGGACATGACGTTCAAGTACCAGAAGCCCAATCAGGCTGCATAGTCACAAAATTCAACTGGCAGAATTTTAGCGATGAGTGCTTTGGCTCTCGAAAGCGACGGCTGACTGGTTGGTATACAATCATGGTTTTTATGACAGCCTAGGGCCGACCGTGGCTCCGGACATTTCGTCAAAGTTAAGCTTTCACAATAAATGAAAAGGATGTTGATTAACTCTTGCCACTATTATCGTTTTAATTGCTAGTGTGACATTCAATAGCTCTAGACAGTAGCTTGCTCAGTTCTACGTTGTCCTATGTGGTATTATATGTCATTCATTTTTCTTCGATGTCTCAAATTCTCTTGAAACCAATGGAAAAAAGACCAAAGTTGCTGTTCTTTTCTCGCACCCCCTGCATTAACGTTTTGGATTGTGCACCCGCTACTTTGAGAAAACAGAGTTTTGACCATAAAATTGGTTTTTTTCCTTGCTTGAACCTCAGCTGTTCTAAAAAGCTAAAATAATGATTCGTTATACAAACTAATGACGCTAGACTATCACACTAATTCCAGCAGCTTGAAACCAGGTGTAGATACCTACCACTGGGAAATTCTTTTCCAGGGTAATTGCTATAATTACATCCGTTTCACATTTCGTTTTCTTGCTACTAATACGGGAATCCGTGACGGCATCCTGTGCATACTACTGGTTAATGTTTTCAGCGAAGTTTCCAAGTCAAATAAATCACGCTGATTTATGGGGGATATTAAACCACAGCTACGGATCGCACTGAACTCTAGGAAGCTAACGGAAATGTGTCTTCCAAAATTGGATGAACACTTGCTATGGGGCAGAGACGACACCGTAATTAGGTGGTTGACAAGGTCAAAAACGTTTGCTTAATAGGAGACCTCATAAAGTAGGCATTTTCTCTCAGTTAACTGCAACTAGCTGTCGGCATTTGGTAGCCAGTTGGTGGCTGACATATGCAAAACGTGACACTGAATTGGCAACACCAGAGGACTCCCTTAAAATTAGGTCAATCGGCTGCAATAATTGCTCTGATGACCGGGAAAACCGATTCAAAGGACACACACGAAACTCTTTAGTATGAAACAAGTACCGGCAAGCTTACGGTTGTTCAGAACAAAAGTTTAGAAAGTGTGTTCTGGAAATTTGCGCGATTTAATCACATAACTAACTCCAAAAAGCAAAAACGCAAAAACAGTGACCACAATGTGCTTACGATATTAGTGCCCAAATTCTAAAATTAGGACAGTGTTGGAAAACAGACAGGTATCGAAATTTGAGCCTTTCGAACGACAAACGTGCCAATTTCGCTCTAGTTTATTTTAAGATATAGTTAACCGCATCAATATTTTATCCACGCACATGTGATGCCATACAACCACGTTAATGGAGGTTCCGACAGATAGGGTAACAAGCAAAGATGACTCTTGTTTCAGTAATTTGATTTCGTAGTAGTCATTTGAACAGTCTCAAAATCTGACTTGCCCCTGGAAATCCTAAAAGCATTGTACCACCCTTATAGACCATCAGAAATAAATATCCATCCCGCCGGAAATCGGATGCAGACCGGGGACTAACGATTGCGATTCTGACGCCTTAGCCATTATGTTACTCGATGTGATTCTAGACGGTTAATCGGACATAAAAAGAATGTGTATTTCTTATCATAATGACTGGATTTTACAGGCCACACACCTGTAAAGACACGAGATATGCCAGTACGAGAACGAAATTTACTGTAGGAAACACGACGTGTATGTATTGTTGCTGATTTCAAGCCCGGTGATTCCATGACATCATGACACAGCATGCCGAGTGCCCTGAAAAACAAGATAGAATATTTTAGTAACACAAACTTCCAAATAATTTTATTAAATAACGTTTACCTTCTGTCAACACGTGATGTAGCGTGGCAATTTTCGCGCAGAATTCGGTCCGAATTCGACAGGTACCTCCTGAAAATCATCATCAGTAAAAATAAAGGAAAAACTTTTGAAGTCGCATTTATTGACCGAGCTGGATAAATTCTTGCATCCCAGAGAAGAAATGCTTGCCTAAAAACTTCCTCTGTTTGCGAAGGGTAAACAGAAGAAAAAGATTCATTTCTAATTTTCGCGGGCATTCAATGGCATAGTCTTGCTTCTTGGGAGAAACTGCATTACGGTGATTAATCACCTCTTTAGAAGGATTCATCGTCATTTAGGCAAGATTAGTTGAAGACTAATGCAGTGAACAATTGCTCCCAGAAGTTTCAGTCTTGTGCAACCACTATCGTTCGTTCAACTAGCTCTCATTTTTCATTGGTACCTCATAGGACCAACTAATGAAGGAGAAACTAGGAGCAGAGAATAATGAAAGAACGGTTGCAAAATAATAAACTTAACATCTGTGTGAAAGAGAAAAGATTTCGGATGTTAAACCCTCCTAATAGGCCATACCAATGACTGGCAGCAATTTCCACTTGCTCGGGATCTCAGTGGAAAGGCAAATGTCACACTTAACACAATTTCTTGAAAATCCCCTGCGGATTATTCACCAATTCATCAAAAGAACAAATTATTTGGGTTCATTTCATTTAAAGTGTTTTGTACGTAACTTCTGATTTTATTACGCGCAACTACTGTTCTATGCATGAACTTTGTTTTTTGAACTTCATTAATGCGACGAAGTTAATGATCAGTCCTCTTGCATCGTCTCCCGAAAAGAATGCGTTCACATGCATCTCATAACGGTCGATGACAGAGTGAGCGAATTGCTCCAGATTAACCGTCCCTTCAGCAAAAGTTAAAACTGGTTTGTGAAAAATCGATTGCAATGTGCCCAGTTGTAAAGGACAGTGGAAACTCTAGCTTCCGACTCGAAGTTCAACCAGCTTATTTCTGAGTAGCAATATACACATTGAACTTACAATAACGATTCTAATTTTGTTTTTCATGGACATTGGACTGCTATTAATGAACGTTTTCCAAAAATTGTCAAGCAGTATGTGCAACTAGGTATGCGGATAAACTCGCTTAGTCAGTACCGTCAACTGGGCAGATTTACCTGTTCATACGGTTTTACATATCGACTACAGTTATTAGAATTCCGGAATACAGACAAGCATACGGGTTTAACTTATTCGTGAACTGAAAATCTGTTCAACCGTGTCGGCAGAAACGTTGCAGATCAAAAGAGGAAAAAGAGGGTTGATTTACTGCATCCTCGAAGAGTTTGAGTACAGATGGGTTGATTATCAGCTTTGTTAATAAGTTGCCGTGATTAGTGGTATTAACCTCAATGAGGTTTTAGAACTTTTAACATTCCGTCGGGCAATCAATTTTTTTACCTCTTTTATACTGGCAACCGAAGTCAGCCCAATTCAGCTACGTATAGTTCAGTAATAAAAAAATGTATTCGCAATTAACATTATGACTTGCTTTGATATACCCCACGTATGACTGAAACTTCGAAATAACAGTTGAGGTTTCAGAGTGCATCGGAACGCGGTTTTCAATATACGAATGTATCGAATATATCACTATATACATTGCAGCGAATATCCTATCAAAATTAGCTTCGTCTCTCTTCTGGCTCAGACATCATCCTTGGGAATACGGAAGATCAGTTGACAAATAACTTCTCCAACGAACGGCAACCTTGAACCTGCCTATGAAACCCTATTTTTAGCTATTGAATACGTATACCGAATGCTCCAGTGTGACTGGCTATTGTTCCTGTGACGATTTTCTCTCGTCATAGAGCTTCCTACAAGCACTTGCTGTTCTGCTGCGTTTACTTCCGCCTTTCGCGTTGCATTTTGCCTCGGATCCTCATCCGCCTGCACATAGGCATAATTTCTTATTTATAAAAGTGCGAATGTAAATGCGTTTTACGATTGACGTTTTTCAACAAATTTGGAGGCGCAGGAAACAAGAGGGTCAGTGATCCATCGGAAAAAATTCCCGATACATTGACCGTAATCTCCATTACAAAACAGATGTAAGCAAATTTATTCAGTCTTCAGAAAAGTGTAAAGACTAACTGACTGTGAATTCGTTTTCATTCCATAAAATTCGGCAATCATGACCTAGCCGTGACTAATCGAATTCGGAAAGTTGCTTTAGAAAACTGTCTTCTGATCAAACAAATCGCTTCCACAAAGACACCGGGTAGAACACAATTCTGGCTGATTTAGGTCTACCCCCACTTCTGCAAGGCTAACAGAAACACAGTGAAATGTAGTTGTACGCATTAGTTAAAAAAAGGCGATAAAGTACCACATAACAAGGGAGACGATTACCTGACATATTCAAACGAAATAATACTATAAACAAAAGGACAAAATGCCGTGAAGGAAGCCAAATTGCGGAGGGTACACCAAGCCGGAAGCATATTTTGAACAACCTCGAATGTAGGAACGTTGGTTGCGGACGTTAGCAAAAAATAGATTTGGTCTCATTGTGAAGAGTCTTCGACTGGTGCCGGACTCGAACACAAACGCGGAGGCAAACCACAGATTTCCACCGTGTTAGCCTGTAAGGCTAAGCTGCGATGTCACACGTATAGCAGTTTGGATCTTTCACATAAGGATCCATGACTGCCCTGCCACATTGAGCAAGAACATAGTACTTATGACATTGAACTTTCATAAACTGGACAACGAAATCAAATTTTCCCAAGGAATTATTTAACGTGAACTATTTAGATTTCATGGATGCAGGTGTTTAGCAAGTTTGGTTAGCAGATTTTGGCACATGTTAAAGTGATCCAACTGCAAACAGTATTTGACCTCATAAATCACATAGAAAAATATTCACAACCGTAAATTATCATACTGAAACGCGCTAAGATTTGTTTACAATTCGGTATATGAACATTGACTGTGCTGTTGTTTGCAGTGCGTAAGGCTCATGCAAGCCCCCATTTACCGGGGTAACAGAATCCTAGGATGAATCTATTTTTTAATTCATAGAAAGACACATTGTAGTATCAGTATGCGTGATCAGATTTGCCCAATACTAAATGCGATTAGAGCAAAAGATGACCGTGTGGACTAGACAGCCCAGACCACAAAAAATGTGTACATTCACGTCAGAAAAGTCAGTATGAATGTTCCCATTTCTCGTATCCACTTAAGTCTGGACCACGAATGTACACGCCCACGTTTCTCTCCTTGCTCCATTCAATCATGCCACGTTGGTCTTCATTTTAATTCAGTTCGACAGGTGTGGAAACCACAGAAAGTAAAATGTTTTTCAACTGTTTCGTTCTAAGTGTGATTTTGCCACCAGTTTTCCAAAACCGGCAATGTAATCGGTCGACATATTGGTACAAGCGAAACCAAAGTTTTAAGGCCTTTTTCTACATCCAATCGATCCCTTTGTAATTTTTTTCCATTGGAAACAAAAAACGAATTGGCTTATTGGAACCACAACAATTGGCACGGGACCAAAAAACACAGACGGACGAAATGTGGAATCAAGCAGACGTGACACATATGCGGCCAAATCGACGAAATCAAAAACAATTCGATTGAAACCAAACAACTGTACATGTGCACATAAATTAGGTGACTGGTAGATAAACTGGCGCATCACCAAATGTAGTATTATTTTCTCTGAATCGTTCTTTTCATTGTCTTGTCTAAATAATTGTAAGTCAATTCAGTAAACAACTGGACGTGTTAACAGATTTGTTTATCTGTTCTTCAGCGCTTGTTATATTGATGAATGTGGAGTCCTATTGATTTTTAATTTCGCTGAGAACACTTTAGCCGACACTCCCTGGCTGTTTATACAATTTCTAAAGCGGTTAGACATTCCAACGAATGAAGAACTCTCCCTTTTTACGTGAACATTCCACTTCGACATGAATCGCTTGGTTTTGGACATTCGTACTTTTGCGGACTGCCTTTGTCTAGTCTGATAAGTGCATACCAATCCGTGATTACTGGCACGTGTCCGTGGCTCTATAGACCCGTCGTGAGCGGTGGTTCATAAGCGCCGTATTTCAGCTTTAGAAGATCTGTTTAAGAGGTGTCTTTGGATATAAACTCGACTATAGACAACTTTAAGAAATTCCCCTGTTGCCAATAGAATCACCGGACATTAGCCATTAGCGCAGAATTTGTCCGATGCCGCTGGCTTCATACTTCTCAATAAAAAACAATACTCAACTCATCAGTTGGACGCCTGGCGGTTTTTGTGGTGAGACTCATAAAACCATTATGAATCCATGCCATACTTATCAAGCAATACTCTCTAATTTTGGTAACATCAATCTTGTTTCTGACCCACTGCCGTTACGATTAAAGATGTTCTTGATTATGGATTAGTTTTCAGTAACTGGCGTGATTTTTTAATCATTCTGTTTATTTATGGATCATGTGATCTACGTGTTATAACTCTACAAAACATTTCCACGAGTGATACGTTGCGGTTACCCGCACCACAGAACCCGCATTTGCCCAAAAACCCTAGCCGGAACGTTCGATTCAGAGTTCTCACCTGCCAGATGGTGGTACTTGAATCCATCACGGGAGATCTGAGCAATGGGATACTTACCGTAATCCAACTTGCTGTAAGCACAGAGAAGAACAGTCCTGATCACCGCGCACGATCAAAGATGCAGTATATTTGTTTGATCCGTGTAACTCATTTTCAATTGTTAACAGGTAATGATAGGATGTCCGACCTTTAGACCCAAGAAAAAATACTGTTCACCAACGAGGCTTCTGTTTCGGTCAAGATACTGCCTCAGTTTATTAGCGACCTGAGTGAAAACCTATTTGCCTGCACTACTCTTTCATTCAGTTTCCCGCGTGAGTTGCCAATTCAAATCGACCTCCTGCCTTCAATATCATGAACCCTCTGCATTGACTTTCGAGATATGAACAGTTATTTTGTTTGAGATAAGCAAACCTGCTTAGCTGGTTGGATCACGGCACTGAGCAATCCGCTAACACAAGTTAAGGCATTGTCTCCTTGTGATGTTGGCGAGAAGCTAAGAACTGCAGAAACTGAAATGGACTGAACAGTTCAACTATGACAAACACAGGGTTTCATTGGTCTGCTTGGAGGTTTATTGCTTGGAATATTTACGAGGTCTGTGCTCGTGAAAAACGCAGAGCGGTCCAAAAGCAGCAGACGCACAATTCTTGCCTTATTTCTCCTTATTCGATCATTTGCTTTTTGCTCAGTCAACTTCCATGAAAATCCGTCCAAACATAAGGAATCCGATTGAGAATTTTAAACATTTTATGTCGTCGTCATTCATGACTTTGCAATTATGGCAAACTAATATCACCTTCGTTTTCCTTAGTTCATTGGGGAATTCTTTTCGCTCTCGTTTCTTTGTCATTCTTTGCCGACATTGAGAGTGAACATAGTCTTATTATCTTTTGGGTTCATTTCGCAGAATTGGGTAAACCGAATGAGCCATGTATCACTGTATGAGAAGTTTTGTGCATTATTGGTCCCCCAACGAATCGCCATTCGACATCCAATACTAGTTCCAATGTTACCTCTGCCCACAATTTCAATTTAGCTTCAAAATGACCTGCGGCGACAATCTCAAATGTTTCAGATGAATTGCTCAGTAAGCCACCACTAGTCATCGGTGAATGTGCAACTGCAATAACTTATACCATATTCATTAACACATGCCTGTAATGCCTACAACACAGTGCATAATTCAGGTTTCGAAACACAGACTCGCATTTTTAAACGAACATCCTAGCAATGAAACTGGTTTTTTCATTTGGATAGGTCACTTTGAATACTTACCACTATCGATTCTGAAATTTGTGCTCTACAGCTTGAAGGGTGAAAACATTTCAGGTAAAAGGGCATTAATCACCGAAGAGAAACATTTCATTTCGCAATAGGATACTTAGGGTTCGTTAACGCCGTAATCTGCTGGGGAAAAGAACAAGTTTGCATCCCACCATTCGAATTTTTCTTTGACAAGGTTCCCAATCATGCATCGGTAGCAATCATTGAGCAGGTTTCCAATGACTAATTAAACGCTAAAATAGTTGCGGCCACATATTGAATGCAGTCAAAAGCGACTCGAGTTTCTGATATCATTCCGGACGGTCTGATAAGAAGCACCTATAGGTTTATCACCAAAAAATGATTTATAAATCAAGATTATTAATGGAACATACGAAACCTACAAAAAGGTAAGTTGAAATCTCAAAGAAGGATAAGGTGTGACTTTGTCAGTCTATCTCAACCTGCAGTGTATATTAACACAATGAAGTATTTCAAAGACTTGTGTTCTCGTGGCTCATGATGATGCCATCCATGGACCTTCAGTGACCTTCATCTGTGTTTTGTCTGTAAAGCTGTGTCTGCCGGAGTGATCTTGGACCCATGCATGCACCTAGAATCAATTCTTTCGCGGAGCAGAAGGGTGGTATCATGAGTTCTAGTCGCAAAACTGGACAACGAATTGCAATGGACGCTGAAATATTTATATTTTTCCACCAAGAATTGCTCTTCTGGTATATTAAGTATTTGTTCGACCATTACTTTTTTGGACAAATATGGTATATTGTTAGACAGCATAACATGAACTAATCATTACATGATTGGTTACACGGAAAACCATGATTGGTTATGGTTGAGTCGACGTTAGCATTTTACTCGCCGGAGGACTGACAACGAACTGCGCTTCCTCTAAACAATGGAAATAGTTATAGATAAATATTCTGCCTGAAAACTCAATGAATAAAAGGTATTGAAAACAGTTCATTACTAATCTAGTGATTTCGGTGGTAAAGAGAACAGGATGACGGGAGCTTTCGTAAAATATAATACATTTTTCTCGTTTTTCGATACATACTATTTCTTAAATTTCTCTGATATGAGTAGTGTTTGCCTCTGATGAAAAAAATTCCGTTTTGTTCCTAACAGACCGACCATTGTTTATTTGTTGTGAAACGCGCAAAGCCAGTAGCGCCTTACAAATTAAAGGGGAGATACATTAACACTGTTTGATGTTTAAAATGATGAATATTTTGGAAAACAGATTTGCCAAAATAAATTTTTGCGCAGATAAATTGTTCCATCTGGGAACGAGATCAACATCTGGCCGAGAAATTCTCACAAAATTCAGCTGAAAATAAATCACTCGGGATACAAAGTGCAAGCTATAAAGCCTGAACGGTATCGTGGAACGGTTATCCGGAGACAAACACAGATGAAGAAAAAATGATCTGTGGCAAGATTGGGTAGGAAGAGTAATCTTTGGTTCGCAGTGGATTCTGCAAATTTACGTGCTAAAAATTACCAGTGAATAGTGAAGTGCGAAGTGCGCGTTTATCACGTATTAAAAGTGGAACTAGGGGAAACAGATGAGAAGATCACAAGAATTAGAGATTGTTCTTCCCAGTTAATGCAACTATACGAATGGTAGATGCATTTGAGCAGCGCTATCTGAAAATACATATGTGGACGAATTTGGGGATGCTCTGCGGCAGCATTTCAGTACGTTAGAGACAAGCTAAGTTGACTAGTCCCACAAGAATTTTGGTTTAATAATTAAACATTGAAGGTTGTCGGGATTCTGACACACTGTCGGTTGTCTCTTGGTCAAAAATTGCTCTTGTTAGTAAAACTATCAAAAACTTTTTCTGACGATAACCGAAATCTGAGTCAACTCCCACGGGTTGGCCATTTGCATACCTAGCTGGATGTACCATATGGTTTATTGACGAACGAGAATGAAAATGAACTCTGGATTTTTCCGTTGATCCAGCTTGGGAGCAGGTGTGATTTGCTGATTCAATTACCCAAGAAGTTCTCTATTTTCCCGATAATGTCTAGAGAAAAAGAACTTGAGAGGAGATGATTGGGTAGCAAACCTGTTTGTAGAAAGTTGGCTTCGGAAGTTTGACATCGATGTCATTCGGTAAATGGTGTTAGATTTTTATCAGAACCGGAACGATGTGAACCTGATTTAGTTGATATTGGATTTGGTTAGTTTTTGCTCTCGGCTGATGTAAACACGTGGGCATATATATATATACATATATTTTTAGAGTTGAGAAGGCGTACACTGAGTTAATACGTATTACCTCAGTGTGCGCCCTCTCAACTCTAAAAATTTGCAACCTGAGCTGCAGATATTTTCACTCGTCAAGATGCATATATATATAATGGTTGCTTGGAAAGAATATCTTCGTCGCATCGCTACCCGGGACCGGAAGGCATGGGTCAGGCTAAATTGGAATTAGCTTAGTACAAATGGAATATGTGTAGCATACAAATGAGCCCGCGAACATGACCGAATAAAAAGATTCGAACCGTGTATACGATTTTCTTGCGACAATTGAACTTCGAAAGTTGCAAGTGTAGACCAATTACATTTTTAAAACCGCGACCGTTTTTAAATGTTGACAACCTTATCTTACAGTGAAAATTTCGTAAAAATGAAAGCTGACAGATATTTAATCAGTTAAAAAACTGGATCTGTTCAGTGTCCTGGTCTCATTCACAAGTTTTCCGCTCTGGACTGACTTACGGAGCAGATTACCTTAAGTGTGAACTAAACAGAATTTCGATTCGACTTAGCTTTGAGACACCTTAAACTGGTTGTGAATCGTGGTTGTATTGTGTTAAGCTGTTCTGTGCTCAGATGTCCGCATTCCAGTTGGCCGAAAAAAACGATTAGTACCACTGCCTCGTGGAAAAAAGGGGCTCAAAGCACGCATGATGTATATTGAGCTTTATTATGATGGGTTGCTGAGAAAGTTGTATTGAACGTGCTAAACGTAGCCAGTTAACGGTCATACTGATGAATGGTAGGTCAGATAAAATTACAAGTGGATTCATTTTAAAAGCTTATTATAATTATCCATTTGTCACTGTAACAATGTGCATATTATACCCCGAGGTCCAATGATGTACTAAGCGGGAAGGCATAAGTCAAACAACTTAACCAGATCTAATTGGACATCTATTTAGTTGGAACCTTTTAGCCGTCTACATTGCAACGAAGCGGAGGTATCTATGTCATTAGAAAATCAACCATTTAAGGGTGTGACTAACAAACAAAGCGAACTACCTTTAAACTGGCAAAATCATTGGAGCCCTAGTTGATCGACAGGTTTCACCTGTCGGACGAAACGTTGTGTCATGGTACCAAAGGTGATGCAGGTCACCTAATGGTATCATATTCCAAAGGAACAGCCTTGTCCGTACTCAGCTTGAACTTGGATATCTTTAAACAATGAAAATTGTCTTTTCCTTTACCTCAACTGTCTCATGAACGGCTTCAATATATCTTCGTGGTCCTGAATGCATTGATTTCATTCAAACCCTCAACCATTTATTGGCCCGATATTTCATAGAAAGATCTCCGTGAATATGTCAAATGCTGGAAATTGGCCATCCAAGAACTACTTTTTGCTATGGCATCCAGCAAAACGGGGAGCGTTCGGAAGACTGTTAAGACCAAGTAATAGAAAGCATAAAAATAAATTTAAACAAGCACATTTTTCAGCACCTGCTCAAAATTATTATTCATTTTTGATAACAAAACTGATTTCGCTAGTATTATTATCGTTTGGCCCAAATCAGCCAGTCGGTCTTATGCACCTCCCATTCAGATCGATTTCACTGAGTGACAAACATTAAATGACCAATATGTAAGCACAAAATTAACGCGCTGACGAATACAAACTATTGATCTGGCCGTTGTAGAGAAGCGCATCGTACACGGACGTTTGTCCTACGTGCTAATCGATTCGGTCTTCAATTTTTATGTGAACAGTTAGCAAACTTCCTCTTCAAAAAACAGTAAATTATTTAATGGAAAACTATCAGCGACGTTAATCAACTGATTCGGCCTACTTGTAATTGTTATTCCGGCAAATTTTTGCTTTCCAAATGAAGACAATGTCAGATTGACTTACATTTATAATCAATAAGAATTTATACTAAGGCTTACGAACTATTTTGATGAGGTCAGGTATTTATTATTATAACCTTGATAAGTTACTCTAGTGGAAAAACAATAGACAGAGTCAACCATGTGAAGCACTTTGGTCTTGTTCACGAATGCAATCTTCGACGTTTTTCGCACGTACTGAACATCACGCCCAGGCCTTAAGTTCCATCAATCTAGACAAAAAGGTTGCGTCATTTTTGCAGTGATCGGTCGAAGATATCCCAAGTTTCAACAAACTATTCTCCCTAGTCACTTTTACTGGTTTTCTGTAACCATCCAGAACAATTGGAAGACTGGCGAGTAGTTAAAATTAGAAGTAAGTTTCCCAAGTTACTTCATCGGTTCTCAGCGGCAACAATTTCCAGAACCTTATGCTGTCCGCTCGGAATTTACAGGACTCCATCTGACCAAAAACACCTATTCTTTATCCACCGACTTGTCTGTAGACACAGTCCAATCCTCCAGGCTTTCCAATTACTGATTTCGTGCATCGCACACGAAAGCATACTGGAATTCGAAACCACTTGAACCCTATCTAGTAATAACGCAACTGCGGTCAGACTCTGATTCTGACAATACAGTAACCTTAAAAATTCTTGTTTTAGCCTTAGAGCTGCAACCAATTTTCAAGTGGTCGAAAGCGAATACAACTGCACGCACAGAATCTTACTGTTTCGTACGTTTATTCTGTATCCTTTCGGGTAGTTTTTTCAATGTCTCTACTTTGCAGATTTTCATGATACCAGTTAGATGTCAGCTGATCTCGAGAAACGAAACATAGATTTCCAGTCAAGGTGTAAGTTTATATAGTTGTGGTCTTGCAACCTTAATTGTGATCTGAGCGATGCGTAGCGCAGTTTTGTGTTACCCTATTGGATTTAAGTATTTTAACCTAACAAAGTTTTAACTGCAGGTAAGATATTGAGTTAGTCAAAATTTAACCTTGAGCAGTTTTGCAACGCTTAAGCTGATATACACTCGTTTTATTTAATATACTTGAAAACGCTTCACAAATTCCAGTGAAAGGAATGTGAGGAGCAGAAAAGCAAGATGCATGGCAAAATTGGCGCGATGGTCAGCTAAATAACAATGGACAGCGATTTGCTTACTGATAAAGTACGATGGAATTTCAATCAGCTTTTAATTGGATGAACTATTAGTTACTGGGCTTCATAACCGATGTAAAAACAGTATGATTAAATCTGAATGATCAATCTTCTCCTAACTAAACAATTCATTTTTGCCTTTGAATTTCCACCCCAAGTTTTGCAGTGTCCCGTTCTTGGTTTAGTTTTATGTAATCAAAAGGATCTTCTAGGACAATTCCAGTGACATTAAAATGACCAAGTTGGTATCAGGGCATCATGTCCCATGTGTTCAGCACAGTCGTTTTCGATTCTTCAAATGTTTCTCTAATAATGCTGCCCCATGACGCAACTGGTCGCAACAAATTCGACGCTCCCACAAGTCCCTTGCGATGCCATAGCATGTAGAAGATATGTTGAAACCTCATTCAAGTTTAAGGAGCTGTTATATATTCCACTTACGATGCACATAAGTATGGGTAAATAAGACGCGACTAAAATTCCTCTTGGCACCATCAGGGCGTACCTGTCCAAAGCAAGCAATTCGAGGCATTTTAACGGACATTTCCAACGTTCCATATAAAGAACCAAAAATCGGAACGGCTTGGTCAGCCGTGTAAAATGACGAACCACCAAACATATTGTCTATGTTGTTCTTCACATAACCTATCCATGTCGAATTAGTGAATCTCTTCTTTTTCCGAAGATGTTTGCTTTCAGTCTGACCAGTCTGTGCGCTCTACGAATGAACCTTCGTTGTTGCCCTCTGATTTTGTTTTCTTCTGCTAAAGACCTATTCGAGATGTTGTGATCTGAACGGGAGCGGATTAAATGTCGTTCATCAATTCTGGCATTGGTCTCCGTAATCCGCAGTTGTGAGAACCGTCGTAATGCTTAATTACATTAACTGCGCAGGCACAATTGTTTCCATCAACGCATTCACTCGTCATAGAGCTATTCAAATAAATCCAACGTTGATACAACCACCAGTTTGTCTTATTTTTGCAAGAGTCCACGGAAGCTTGATGACGCTGACTGAACACATGGAATTTGTTCATACTTTCTGAAACTTCGCATTTTTAAAGAACCATCCCTGTGATTTTTAAACCGAAGAAGAGTATGCTTAGATAATCTTGAAAATTCGGTGAGATAAAGTATGTTTTTAATAGTTTGTACTGGTGATTTGTGCTGTTCGATTCAAATTATGTTTTGATATGAAACAATTGCTTTTTGGGTTTTTTTTCTGCCAATTGGATGCTGATGTACATGCGTCCATTGGAAATTCTTTCGTCATTTTGTAGATAATATAAAACTGAATGCTTTTTATGCATATACAATACGTCGTCTTCTACAGGGATCGAGAACTATTTCTACGTTCCGTTCACGTGATCACATTTCTCTAAATACTGTCTTTTATTTGACGACATTTCCACGGCAACTGGCTAATGTGTGCATCTAAATTCGCGTTGGGAAGCAAATTTCGGAAATTATTGATTAAAGAATACCAACATGAGACTGACGTTTGTTTCGGTAATCATCTGCAGATGAGAACAAAGTATCATTGCACAGTTGATTTATGTTTTGCCTGTTGACTTCGAATTTTGTTGGTCTAGTTTGTGCTTGATGGCATTTAGCCTACCGCAGAGGCATGATTGTCAATCTGCCGATCATTTGGTTGAAAGCTGGGGACCGATTTGGATTTATTCGCCTTATGTTCAACAAACGATCATCGCTTTTTACTATTTTACCGGCTAAAATCTGGCAAATACCGTTGGTATAAGGTTCATTAAACGTGTTGCTGTGACACTGATATCCCATAGCTAAGGCAAGCAAAATACACATCGGACTAATTTACCGAATTATGTTTTGCCTAGGAAAAATGTCGTAAGGGAACATTTTGCTTGGCGAAAACCACAAGGCCGACAATTTGACGGGCATTCTTAAATTGCTCACTTTTATTGTACTTAGCATAAACACCTGTAAATAAACTTTATCAAATGTATCACTAAATCCGTTGCTGTCGCGCAAAAAGGACCGTAAATAGGTAGGCTTCGATTTTGGGGTGCTACGAAATATGTCAGCACGGAGCAAAAGAAAAATAACGGGAATGTATTGAAGTAGACTTTCAGCTGTCGTCGGCTGTTAGGACCTAATCCCATAAGGATATTCCTATATATTTACTAACAATACTTTAAACCCCTTTAGTATGCGTAGCATTAATAAAAACCAAACCGTTTTACAATGACTTTTTGCTAACCATAGGCAATAGACTATAGCGTGAACATAATTGGAAACGACGGAGCATATGGAAATGCCTTCAATGTTCACCTCACTTTGATGCAACGTGACGAGTAACAGGCAAGTAATGTAGCCACTGGATCGCCAATGAAATGAAATTCCGAATCTTATTTTTCATGCAAGGCCTTTGCAATTTAATTTTGTAGTAATGGTATGGTTACCGCGTGTAAGTATGCTTACTTGGATATATTGTCACAATCTATCTGACCTTCAGACGTAGATAAAAGCGGCCCGTGCGGCCACACTAAGAGATATTGTCTACCCGCATCAGCAATAATTATGGCCCAAATCTGTCATAATATATTCATGGTTACAAGTGGCGGAATATAACCGCGAAATGGCAGTCTGATATGTAGCATTCTAACGTCTACATCAACTGTGCTGCAACCTCAGTTGGGTATGTGAAGAAAGACTCAAGCATCAATAGCTACAGCGTGTTCGTCACGACACTCCGCAAAGTTTAACTGCATGGGAGATTAACATATTCTGTGTAACTCGTACGGCGCATAACAACAAACAATCATCTAGATAGTAGTCAAGGTCATCTGTGCTCGTAAACAGATATTGGTGGACCCGAATAGAGCCCTTGTCAATTTCAGTTTATTCAAGGTGCGCGGTTTCCTTCGTCCTTGTATCTGGTTAGTTACCATCGCTCCGTGGGGTGAAACCCCAGTGCACAGTGAAAACGTAATATCTATGTTATCATGTTTGCAATAAAGTCCAAGTGCCGACAGATAGCGCATGGAAACCCAGTCTTCGTGGAACCTGTAGTTCACACAATGGAAATTCATCTTTTGGCCGGAAAGATCGCATTTAGTCTGCTGATTGGATGGACCCGGGAGCATGTAATTTTGCTAATGACTTCGAAATTTTCATGAAACGTCGCATTCAAGACAATAACGGGCGATTTAGTATTGTTCACCTACGGCAAGCTCCGTGAAGAAAGCTAGTCCTCGGCTATTGGAAATTTGAGTGAATAATATATGATTATTTATTTACCTTGATTGTTATCGTAACAACATATGAGTGGATAACAAGGGAAAAACCTGGAATTGAACCAGCGTGGCCTCAGAGTCAAGTACACAACCGTGCATTAAGGCAATTATAAAACCTCACATAGGTTCGATGCTGAAAATCAGGGAAATCGCTTTCCAAATCCATTAATTCAGTAACGTAAAAAGCCGAAATCCAATGCGGGTTCAAGTGCTGTCAGCCAAAGCAGCAATCGCATCCATATCAAGGACTACCACTGTTATGCGAAAGCAACCGGCATGGGTTTCGGTTACCAAGCCTTACATGCTGTGTTTTGAGAATTCATGCAAATTAGATATCCGCAACAAATAGCTATTTCATTTTATTTATGAAGTTTATTTTGTGTTTAATGATTTCTCATAAAATCCACTGATTTTCGGGAATATTCGAACGTATGGAGGTGCATTTGTCGGCACATTCGCAACCGAGCAATGAAAGCCAATGTTAGAAAACTTGGAACTAAAACGGAATGGATCATGTATCTTCCCTCCGAATGTTGCTTGCGATCGGCTGAGGGAAGGCAATCTAAGAAACAGCCTTGTATTTCATAAATGTATTAACCAGGGCCCTAGTGGTTAAACTGTCACTCCCGTGCCAAATAGACGGTTTAGATTTTGTGACTTTCACACGAATTATATTTACTTATAGCTTAGTAAACTTGAAACTTCTATAATGCCGTGCGTCCTATTTGAAATAAAAGCAACCCAGTGGGCGGCAAAGTCAGCCACATTGTTGAACCCTAACTTTTGAAGACAGTTTTCGAACAGATCAGGCTTTTTTTCGCAGGAGGGAACATGTTCATTTGGAACTTTTCTACACGGAGAAAAACGGTATTACACAAAGTTGTGCTGACTGCTGGAGGTGCAGCTTTGATTTTTTGCTGACGGACATACATATTTCGATGTTCACACTATCTGAAGCATGTATTATCTCTTGAAGCAAGGCAGTATGCCTTCGAAACATTAGTGACTTGTTTTTCTTGCAGCACAAACAAATGAAAAATGCATGTTATGCGAATGGATCCGTAAACTCCGCATTGAACTGGAGATGACAGACAGAAAAACAACCATTCAAAGAAAGTGACAAGAAATGTTGATACCCGGTCAGTCCTTAGGGAAATTCGTCAAAATTACTAAAATAAAAAAAGGAAAACCACTGACTGTTTCTGTCAGCAGTACACTTTACACAAATAAAAGGACACGATATTCTGTTGAAGCACGCTACAGATGTTGCCGCTATTGGCGAACACCATTTAGGCGTACTCGGGACTCTCCGGTACAATCATCCCTAAAGATGTAGAATTTTGTGCTAGATCAACACTAGTGTCAAGGAAATATCGTGTGATTCTTAAATAGGTACCATCCATGGGAATTCCAGTTGTGTTTCTAGCGGATTTCTCTGATTTGAGAAGTTCACTTTGTGAAAGGCAAGAGGGCGAATGAGTTGGATTAGGACAAATCGATATCTCAAGACAAGTTTTACAAGTCGATATTCCTCGTGGTAAAATAAAACACAACCATCGAGAATAACACAAAATTCTCGAACAGTGAATTTCGCCGAAAGATTGCTGGATTTGCTGAAAATTTCATGCAACACCAAAAATCAAACAGGATTTCTGTTGGCCATTATTCAGTTTCATTTGCTATCCCACAAATGCAGTCCAAACAGCAGGGGCATTCACCGTCGATATTCGATTCCAAAAAGAAATGAAATTAAACTCGATTAAAATCGTTCATTCGAAAATTCGCCAACCGTAACCGAGGTCGCAACGTTTAGCCCAATGGATTCGGATGTTAAAGAATGACTGGACAAGTTCGACGGTTTTCAAAGAATTGGATCTTCAGATGTTATGAATTGAATAAAATAAAGTAGAACGCGCGCACAGAACAAATTTCCTCAAAAGTAAAACATTAGCTTGTAGAGTTGTTTTGCATCTCGAGACTATCCCACTTTCATAGATGAAAATATAAACACCGATGACAGAATTTCTGGTCCAACTGAGGATATTCTACGAGTGAAATAAATGCGAATAACAACACCGTTGGAAAAGTACAGACGCATTTTTGGATACAGGTGACAAGTATATGAGAGCCACTGGGGTCAAACTGAAATAAGTACTGATAAACATTGAGTAATCGACAATCTGAAAATAATAACTGTCCTACCGAAGAATAACGAAATTGGGTTTGCCAGAACATCAGATGAAAGATATTCACAAGTTGGCGGAATGAAAAAAATAATTAGCCTTAATGTGAACGACAAAGAATAAAACGCGACAACGAGGCGACAGGACAAAAAGGAAAGGAGAAGGATGTAGAATGTCATTGAAACAAACCACGGAAATTGAAAAACGCGAGAAATGCAGGAGAAAACTAAAAAGAGAAACGAGGAAGATCAGTTGGGAAGGCGTAGATGTTTGGGAGAAGTGAGTGGGAATTTAGGTGTGTAGTGCTGACATTTTGCGTATTAACAGTGCATGCATACGCGGGGCCAGATGATCCGTTCGGAAAAGCTAGGTGTTTGTGAGAGTGATGAGTGGGAGATCACTTGTGCATTGTAGACAGTTTGCATGTTCACGGTGAATGAAAGTGCGTTGGTGGATGATCAATTTGAAAAATGTTGGTGTTTTGGATAGCTATCACTGGAGTAATTCTTTGTAAGAATTAGAAAATGCATGTTGAATGTCGAGACATAGGTGCAGCTAAATGACCATATAGGAAATGATAGGCGCATGGGAGGGCGATGGTTCGGAAATTTGGTCATTTCGCGTGTTCACCGTGAAAGGAATTTTACTGGTAGTTGAGCCGTCAGGAAAGCGCGAGTGGTTGGTAGATATAGGAGTGGGAGAATAAATGTAATTACTGTTCAGTTTACTAGATCTCAAGGAGTGCACATGCGCTGGCAAGTGAGCAGTTATATAATGATAGGTATTTGGAGACAGAAGAGGGGTCGATTAGGTGATCGGTGGGGTCATTTTCATGTTCGAAGTGAATGCAAGTTCTTTGGTAGATGAGCAGTTAGGTAAAGATTGCTGTATGGGAGTGTGATGGTGGAGAGTTTAGGTGCAAAATTTGGCCATGTTGCGCGTTGTCTTTGAATTCAAGTGTTTGGTGAATGATCAGTTAGACATGTAAGGTGATTTATGATGTCGATGATAAGGAAATTGCGTACACAATGTGGTCATTTTGCACGTGCGCAGAGAATGCCCGTTCTTTGGTATATGGTAAATAAGTAAACGATAGGCGTTTGGGATAGAGATGAGTGTTAGATTAGTTTTATAATTTGGTCATTTTCATGTTCACAGTGAATGCAATTGCTGTGGCAGATGAACATTTGTAAAGTAGTGGGTGTGTGAAAGAGAGATGAATGTGAGTTTACGTGTATAGCGTGGTCGTTTTGCATGTTATCTGTGAATGGAATTGCTCTGGCAAACGACCATTTAGGACAGGTTGTAGGTTTAGGGGAAAGATGTGTGGATGACTAAGTTTATATTATGGCCATATGGTAGATAAACAGTTAGGAAATATTAGGTGTTTGGGAGAGAAATGAGTGTGAGTAAAGTAGTATATTGTGGTTCTTTTGAGTGTTCATATTGAATGTAAGTGTATTCTAAGATGGGCATTTAGGAGATGTTAGGCGTTTGGGAGGAAGGTGAGTGGGAGTTTAGGATGCCACTTGGTTGTTATACAGGTACAAATTAAATACAGGTGCGCTGGTGCAACAGTTGATTGGGAGAGGCTAATGGGAGTTTAATTGTGTATTCACGGTGAATGCTATGATGATCAGTTTCGAGAACTTAGGTGTTTGTGTGACAGATGAGTGGCAACTGACCTCTATGTTTTGGTGAGTTTTATTGTTCACAGCGGAAGAGTTTGCCCTGGCGAATGATCGGTTAGGAAAATTTACGTGTTTGTGAGAAAGTTGAGCGCGAGCACAGGTTTGCAGAGTGGTCATTTTGCATTTTGATAGTGAAAACAGGCGCTTTGGTAGAACATCAGAAGAGATTAGGTATGCGTATTTGAGACAGATTTTGGGAGTTTAGTTGTATATTGCATGTTCATAGTGAACTCGACTGCTTGGCAAGTGAGCATTTCGAAATGGGCAGGTGTTTTGAGAGAGAGTTGTGTAGGATTTTGCGTGTTAAGTGTGTTCACATTGTATACAAAACTACCTCTAGATGGGAACCCATTTGACGGTACATGTTTGCGAGAAGGATATTTAAGTGTTTAGTTGTAATTTGTAGAGATACTCATGTACATAGTGATTGCAAGCGCTATTTTATATCAGCAGATAGGAAAGGATGGGTGTCTGGATGAGAATTGATGACAAGATTAGTTTTATATTGTGGTTTGGGCGAAAGAATATTGGGAGATTAGGTGTATATTGCGGTCATTTTGCATGTTCACAATGAATCTACGTGCTTTTCCAGATGTGCATTTAGGAAACGGTAGGTGTTGCGGTGCACGCCTGGGAGATTTTGCATGTTGACCTTCAATGCACGTGTTCGGAAATGATAAGTTTTTAGGAGGCTGATGAGTTTATGAGTAGTGTTGTTTGCGAATGCGAATGCTTTCGTAGATGATCATTTGAGAAAGGATAGGCGTTTGCGAGAGGGATTATTGTGATTTTGTGTTCATGTTGTGGTGATGTTCTGTGTGCACATTGAATGCATGTGCTTTCCTGGATGAACAGGGAGGGATTGGTAGGTATTTGGGAGGGAAATAAATGCGAGATGAGGTGCATCGTGTGGTCATTTTGTATGCTCACAGTGAATGCAAGTCCTTTTCTGGACGAGGAGTTAGTAAATTTTACATGTTTGGAAATAGTTCGTTGGGATTTCAGCTATAAGTTATGGTTATTTTGCATGTTCACAATGAATACAAGTCTACAGGGCGATGACCGTCCAGGAAATTCTAGGTGTTTGTGTGATTGTTGAATGGGACTTTTAGATGCACAACGTGGTCCTTTCGCATATTTACAAACTACGAATGTTCTATTTTTGATGAGCAATTCGATAATGATAGGTGTTTGGGCGAGAGATGAATGAGCGATTAGGTGTACTGTGTCGTCATTTTGCATGTTCCTATTGAACGCAAGTGCTTTGGTGAGCGAGCAATGACGAAATCTTTTTTATAGTGAGACAAATGTTTGGGAGATTCGGTGTTAACTGTGGGCATTTTACATGTTGACACAGACTGTAATTGCATTATGCATGAACATTTATTTTAATAGGTGTTCCAGTGCGGGATGTATATGAGTTTACGTGCAAATTGTGGTCACTTTGAAGGGTTGTGCTTTGTTAGATTAGCAGCTAGGTAATAGTTGGTGTTTGTGTGACAGACGAATGGTTTTTTATGTGTATAATTTGGTCATTTTGCATGTTCGCAGTGAATGCAAGTGCTTTGCTACACGTTCATACGGGAAATGGTGTGTCTTTGCAGACCAATTAGTTTCAGTTCAGTTTTTACTTTTTTGGTTTATATTTGTTGTTATATTGTATTATATTATATACACGTGTTCTTCTTTATTTATGTTCCTACTATTCCTTTTTTCATTCCCGTTCCATGTATTTTATCACGTGAGCGCTGATCTCATCACTTTTCTCTTTATTTTTCATTTTATTTAAATATTTTTTATCTTCTCCTCTCTTTGTTTTGATCTTTACTTTTCAACCAGCGTTGCTTACTTCGTGAGGTGAATATTTTCGGTGTATGTTGAATATTTAGTAATGAATAATTGGTAGAAAATCAGTACCGTCCTGAATGTTTGCGATCAAGAGAGCTACGCTGACTGTGCCAAGTACCCATTTCTTCCGATATTTCTAAACTTCGTTCGGGGATCATGTTGTCCCAACTATCCAAATAAACCTGCACTACCACTTTACTTGTTAGAATTTTCGTACTTTTCCCATGTCATCGGTTGGCCACCTCGACCCATCTTTCAACATTATCTTTTCCGCAGAACAGTGCACTGCATGGCAGGGCAGTCATTCTGTCGGCATGGACATACCTTGTGCCAACAATATTGAGTTACTTACGTTCAGTAACTCCTCCAAGTGCTGAGCCCTAGGACGGAGTACGCTGTCTAGTATCTGAGTTGCTGAAAAAGCTGTTCTAATGCATTCTACCAACTCTGGTAAGACATCCGGATTTAGCACCGACACCACAGGCGTTTCACACTAGGGAGTACCATTCTAACTTTCGTTATGCACGAAGAAGTTTCATCCGACGTACTACTACCAGGTGAGACATAATTAAACATTTAACCAAATTTTGTCCGCTTGCGTAAATGGTTCTCTGAAAGAACAGGATTCAGGTTCCAGCCAGTCCAATCCTCTAACTGCTTTGTGCAATTCGGGACTGCAAAATGGATAATAAACTTAACTGCACTGTGGTTTAAACCGTTGAGAAAAACGTGAAACCTGGGTCCTCAGTCAGCAGCACTGCATCGTCCCCATATTAGAATTCACACATGTTCCTGTCTGACAACCTATCAAGGTCGCTATTCTCATATGAATATAGGGCATTCTTTATAACCTTCACATTAAAAAAGTGTTGAGGAACTGTAAAAGGGGCAACCCTGACGAACACTATTTCTCGTAGTGAACACGATTGAAAGATTGCCGTGAACACGAACTCGACTTCAGCTGTTCGTACAGAGAATGGATAAGTGAAGCATCTGTCGAAAAACAAAAACTTAATCAAATTAACAGTGACCAGGACAGAAACCGGATTGGTTCTCAAGCAGGTGCTAAATAATCAATGGTAGATTTAGTTCTAACCATGGAACCAATAAAGCTAACCGAGGAACTTGAGAAATGTGAGCTTTTCTGAGAAACAATAAAACCGATCAACTTCATTTCATTCTGCCAAAAACAAGATATTGATCAGGTTTTTGTATGACGCGTTATAAAAATGGTCAATCTCTTCCTGAAATCCGCGTCGCGACTGTCAAGGGTTTCCGAAGTATCCGAAAATTTTGAGATGTTTTTTGACAACATGGACGGTATACTATTTAACAACAAAAACTGTTTTGTGTTGAAATAGCCAAATCCAGAATGTTTTTTCTTTGAAAAGAAAACAAATATGTTGTTTAGTGGTAATTCGTTCTCAAAAAATATACTGGTCGAGATTGACATGACCATCCCTTCAATTTGAATCCTCAGTCTTAGGTGAGAAAGAGAACCACGATAAAATTCTCATCGTAAATTATCCGTTAGTAACTGGGGTTAATAGATGTCCCACGTTTATTCACAACATTACCGATTCTTGTTTCGAGTACAAAGCAGAGGCGTATCTTTCGAGGCTGTTTTATCCTCTGTTTAGATGTCGTTCTTTATCAGTTAATAATATCATTGAAATGTAATCCCTCCCCGACCTGATTTATTTTCTAAGGTTCGGCCCATGGTCTTGATGAAAGTCGTCGAGACCAGAGGTACATTATCTACTAAATGGCATCTGGTTGACTGTTGCCATTAATTTCCATCAGAGCATGACAATCATTGTCAACCGAATCCCGTAAGTCACAATAGACAAACGGAAGCGTTTGAGCGCGTGATCCTGTGTGAATGCCCTCGAAACTTGATACGCACATTCGATAAGGATGCGCATGAATAATGTGTAGATTCTTCGCGAGTCTCTCATTCAATTCCGACAAGCCACCTAGTTAGCTGAACGTTCATCCAAATAGCGAGGAACTAAACCGGATATGCCAACATAAACACCCACTAGTTGTGACACCGTGCTGCATTATAGACGAACAGCGACTTTTGTGTTCGGAACTTTCCCATGAACGAGTAACTTGATAATGCCTGACCGGGAACATGCACACATGTAAATCATAGCATCTATTTGGAAAATTGGATCACACAACGCTAGACACCAGTGACTGCAGAGTTCCGTTATCAGGTTATTCATGTCGTAGTGGGCTAGTTGATGTGGAGTCCTGGCCGTAACATACAGATAGCAACCGTCCTTCCTTAGGCACTCGATGATATAGGGTAAACATAC
Organism: Fasciolopsis buskii; assembly: GCA_008360955.1. Taxonomy (NCBI): domain Eukaryota; kingdom Metazoa; phylum Platyhelminthes; class Trematoda; order Plagiorchiida; family Fasciolidae; genus Fasciolopsis; species Fasciolopsis buskii. Next base: position 64,775 of record LUCM01007720.1, on the reverse strand, counting down.
CAGAGGTCGGTAAAACAAACAACGGTAGGAAAGATTTCATCCAATTTATATTCGTGCACCGTGTGCTCTTTCATGCGCTCACTTTCTGACGGAACCGGCACTAGACGCACTCATGTCATATTGCAGTTAATCAATCGAAATGTTGCACATCTTATTTGCTAGAAAAAAATCAATATCCAACAAACGTCCGCTTCTAATGATCTCATCAGAAGAGTGTCTATCAGTTTTCACTGAACAGCTATGACAAACAAATGGAATGGGAGTAATTTGATCTAGTACTTGACTGATAGAAGAACAGGGAGAAAGATGAAAGATTGAAATCGGATGGCCAGCTGTTCGTGCAAAAAGCGGGGATGCAAAACAGCAATGGAATTTTTTGGGTTTGGTTCACTAAGCAAAAATGCGTATGGTATGTGGTTGAGTAAAACTTTCAGAAATCAGCAAGTGGATATTTGTTTATCGGTCAACAGCACTGAGTTTATCTTGATACCAGGAGATGGCTTGCTTCTATCAAATCTTATGAGAGGTGCATAGCAGAGTGACTTGAAAGTTTTCTACAGTTTTCTACAGCGTTCTATCAGCACTGGAGCTCAAACATTCAATGATTGAAAGGATTCCCCAGGTTTCGTTTCTATGTACGGTTCTGTCACCAGAGTTCCGTTTGTGCTTCATTGATGATATTAAATTCCTTGCTACAACTTCGTCTACTTGAACTTTGACATCAAAGAGGGGACGTTTAACTTCACTGATTCTACCATTTAGCTGCCTGTCAGTGGTTGCATTTCGAGGGTTTGAATATTTGATGATACATTTCCAAAGATGAATCAGCATAAAAAACAGATTTCTGGTTTTATTAGTTAGGTTAATCGTTTGCTCTTCATTCCTTTGTGCGTATGATTTACCTCGATGAGTCTGTCGGTCGCATGTTGTGAAGATTATCCGGCCTACTAATTCTCCTTTAGCTGTCTCGTGGCTAGCCCCTTCCGGAAATTCAGCCCCGTATAAATTGAACTTGTATTTTTCTTGCGCCTCATGGAGATGTATGGCAGACAGTGAAACACATATTTTAACGAGTTTGTGTTCAAATATTCAATTTGCCGCTTTCCGTCTAATCTGACTAAAATAACTTATTGCAACCCATGTTTTTGATTTCATGTGGAACCACTTTACTTCCTCAGTGTCCAGTTGCCTCTTCGTGTCTGGCACGAATCTTATAGATTTGGACGGCCCATGATCAACTGGTTTTGACAGCGCATCTACCACAGCTCAAAGTGAATTAATGTGGTGCCAAGCACTAAAGAATAATTTAATCAAACAAACAAGGTTATCACGTGATGCGGCACCATTAGAAGATGGTTCCACATGATTCCATGAAACAAATGACATACTATTTGGTATCAGAAACGTTTTTAGTTCTTTTCCTTGGAACGAAATGCATTATCAATGCAAAAGACTGAAAAGTAACATTTATGCAGTCGAACCGTTAGGCAGTGTACAGCTTATGGTGTGGGGGAGTCGCATGTATGGAGCACTTCGAAATGTTTTTACAACAAAGAATGACTAAAACATAATTTTTATCATTAGTTCCCAGCCGTGAGAATAACGCGAACGTAATTCGAAATGAAATGGTGTAACTGAGCAACGGTACGATGTAAAATATTTTGGTTTTATTGGCTCATCCATCGGATGGTCAAAAACCGTCTCATTCCCTTGGAATTGTTGACGGTATCAGATAAGACGCTTGCTAGCATACTCCAGCCTACGCTCCACATTGCGATCGTTGGTGTTCACGAGGAGCTTAACCAATCCTAATGGGTGCATTAATAGTAGATTAGAATAGCTTGACGGTCGTCGGTTGAAAATGTGAGTTCATGATGATAACAAATACCCCAAAAGTAGCAGGTAAAACCTAACGGTGCTGGAACTATTTGCAACCGTTACCATGGAACTATTGCATACAATGTTTGCCAAATTTCTATGAAGCAAAAGAAAGCTAATATGCTAGCCGCGGATGCAATGAACAATCCGTTTGCCTCGAAATAGACTTCTTATTCAGAGAGCCACAAAGAAGATTCTGATATAAGAGAGCTACTTCAGAAAATCTTTACACTGCAGCAATATGTGAGCATCCGACACCGTCGATCAACAAACCAGTCTAAGAAATGCTTCCTACATTATCACAAACAGAACAAAAGAAGTGGAGCAAAATATAAGTCAGCAAAAATGCTTGCCATTAGGTATTCGTAAAAGTGACTTCTGCTGAATATATGCGACTGGAAATAACACCGCAATGTTCGCAAACTTTCGTTAGCAACCCATAAAGTTGATTGTTTCTATTATTTTTGTAACTTTGTATAGTTGTTTTGGACTGAGGAAAAAAACAACTTCAGGATGAGGTTGGAACCTTCCAGCAGTCGCTACTACGAAAAATTCCCGTAAAACTCCCAATGACTGTTAAAGACTACCGCGAAATCGAAACCTACCATTCATGCCTCTTGACTAAACTAGAGTTGGGTATACCAAACGCTACTACGAAATTGTCGGGACGTCACATGCAACAGGAATGGAGGTCAGTGCAAGCGGGAGGTCCATTTTGTTGACTACGTCAGAGATTCGGAGGCTAGAATGCATAGAATCCTTTATGTGTAGTAGCCGTCTGCAGCGACAGGGTAGGTGAACGTGCAAAAACTATGGGGTTTTGATTTCACAAGACACATTCAGGACACTCACGATACAAGAACCTGTAGAGACGGAAAACGGCATTAGCCTGTCAAAAATACTAAATGACTGTCAGTTTGGCCGTTTGTTGGAATTCGCTCTGCTCAGGGACTTCTCGCTTAGTCTGTGACGGAACTCTGTGAAACTAGCAGTGATCAACCGGAAAACATCGTAACACATCAGCTCGAATGTGACGGTTAGAATCTCCAATCTCCATCGGCCTAAGTTTCCCTTTTTCAATCCTCTTTTCCTTAAAAGAGAAGTGAAATAAATAAACGATAAAAATTTCAGTAAGGTTGGTGCCGCGCGGTAGCGTCAGATCCTGCTTGAGAAGAAGCTCAATAAATCTGCCTTAGAGAAGTAAAATCAATTTTAACCCAGTTTGCATAAAGATTCGACTCCTAAAACAATTGGGTTTGTTGGATTGGACGAAAAATTTATTTCTCCGCATTTTTACGGCCCAAAAGATTCGTCGAATTTATAATAAAGTCTGAAAAGCCATTAACTTGCATGCTGATTGAGACAGACTATTTGTTACCCAAAAGTGGATGATACTTCCAGTAATTAAAAATTCTAACTAATCAGCAGCGGCGCAGATAAAAAATGTTTCGCTAAGTAAGGAAAATATGATGGTGATTTTAATTTATTCGTGTATCCACATCTTGGCACCAGAAGTTCATTGTAATGCGTTGGAGAAGTGTCTCAAGGTCAGACGGTGATTATACGGTTGCAGTATGTCACGAGGATCCACATGCTAGCTAGCATCAACGAAATGCATGCATATGGTTTTCTGCGCAACTCAGTCTTGAACATCCGCATGGTGAACGTATCCTTGCCGTTTGCATCTACGATGGAGATTGAATTTCTACTAACAACTACCCATGCATTTCCTGTCATTTCGAGTACTGGTTCGCTCAGAAATCTTACCTCCAGAACACATATGGCGAGTTATTTTACCTTTAAAAAAGTAATAAATAAAGGCCCTTAATTGGTCATTCCTCGCAAGGTGGCTATTTGTGATTATCAAGCAGGGCCTCATCCAAAAACCGTTACATCATCCAACAGGTAGATTGTCTTAAATTGTGCGCTCGCTTTTCTGCTGGGGTTAGTTCATCTCAACCATGTGCTACTAAAATCCTATCTGAGTGCCGGTTGGTTAGTGAATTCATTTCGGAATAAAACTGGCAATTGTGTGATCCTTTGGTCCACCCGCCTTCATCGTGAAAGTTGACATTGGTCTGCCCACGTAAACTATCTAAAGAATCATCACTGTGTTAATCTAATGGACTGTTCAGATTGGTGTATTAGGACTGGCTACGGAGTGCACGTGCGTATGGATACCCGCAAAGGTGGCCATTGAGCAAGCAAGTTGGATAAAATGTAACGACCGTGAAACTGAACATCTGCCTCTTTTGGCATTTTGCTCTGAGTGCATTATGCGATTCCAGGTAAGATGGCCATTGAATGAAAGAATCTAGGGCTTGGGTACAAAGGACAATACTCAGTCTGCGTTTCAGACCAGAGATAGTTTGGTTCTACAACGAATGATTCTCTAGTGATAAAGATCAGGGCAAAAGCATAGTAGCATAATCAAGCAGACACGCTGGTCCACGTCTTGCTAACATCATCATCATTCACTCAGACAAATCAATGATTCTCTAGACAGTATTTTTTCATGTTTCTTTCCGATACCAACAAATACGGTGAAACCATTCAAAGCTTCCTCTGAAATCCAGGCGGAATCAGCAAAATTTTCAATTCTTGGCCCAGATAATATATATTTGTTCGATACTTTTACTTGCATAGTGGCTCGCTTTTCTTTCTCCGTCATTGTGTGATATCTGTGATTTGATTAACCTAGGTGCTCGTAACACAGATCAGTGAGGTTTATTACGCTCAAACCTGGAAACATTGATTAATTGCAGTCATTTACTTCTTCGATGTGGACCTGTATTCCCATGTTATAGTGTTGCCAAGGGATTACCTGATGGAGTGAATAATAGGGGCAGATGGTGTTTTTTATTGTTGTTTTTTTACTCGAGCTAATCGATTTTAGTATGTCATTGATTTAATTGATTATCCAGATTCTAGTGAATATGGATTTCCCGGTTAAATCAATAGAATACCGGTGTAAATCAAAAAGGTTCCTCATTTTGGTCCGAACATGGACCGAATAATGTTAAATGTTAGTGTTCAGTTTAGAGGAATACCTTTAAAAAAAAAGTGACATGGTTATAAAAGTGCTCAGTCCCCATCAAAATAAAGTTGAGATGCACAGAGCAATCGTTCAGAAATTCTCGTTGAGCAAACTGAGAGAACGAAGTTGTATTTTTGACTTTCCTGATCATGGGGGGGGGGAAATTAGACTGAAAAAATCTGTGAAAAACAAATTCGCTTAAAAAATTGACTGGTAGCGGTTGCATTATTGGTGGCGACACAATAATTCTGTGAGAAAATCTTTTCGGATAATCTCATCACTGGATCACTATTCTGCAGTGAGAAAAACGTGGACCCGGGAAATTTGAAGAACAAACCTAATTTGTTTCTAATCATAAATAAACAAATACTGAGAGAACTTTGTTTAAAATATGATTCCCCATCCGTCTAGATAATTGAATGGGAAAGTTGGGAAATGAAGCGTAAAGGGGAACCTTGTTTGTCAACTCCTCTGATGCCTTGGTTCCTTAGCACCAATGAGAATCGAGCAAAACGAGCTTGCTCGCGAAATTGGGTTCTTTCAACATTTTAGCGAAAACGGAATTGTGTCATGTTAAACCGGATGACAAGTAAAGCCAGAAAATGTGTGTTCAAAAATACTACATTCAATCTAATAGTAATGTGACTAGAATTTGTAATAGTCGATTTCTAACCGGGACTTAATAAAGTTTCATCTCCGCCACGTGACTTATGAACTAGAAAGTAAATCATATGAACGAAACCAACCTTTGTGTTATTGCTAGTCCGACTGCATTAAATCAAATCAGAATTTGTCCAAAACGGAATGCGTGGGTCTTGCAAACAGGAGCTAAAAAGATTGTAATGGCATAGTTCGTTCACCCTCTCGTAACTTTCAAATGGTTAATTGATTCAGTCTGGTAATCAGAGCCAAATGACTACCAACTGCCGGAGGCGGATTGTTAGTTTTCATTTGCAGCGACAAGCAGATGTTGCCTGAAATCCGAACACAAATTTATTGCGGACGAACTCGGACGACTGGAAACCTTCTAGCCTGCACAAATCATTTGTGTGCGGTAGCAAATATACTTTCACCGAACTGCTCCCATATCTGAACTAACTAGAAGCTACCTCTTGGTAAAGTTTCCTTGGTACAAAAATAATTACTTTCGAAGGCCGTAGACAAAAGAGCAAGGCCATAAATCTTTTCGCTTCCTGACTTTGAGGAGATCGGCATACAATCGAGGAGTACAGGTGTTCCTCCAAAGCAAATCATGACAAAATACTAAGCCCTTACGGAAAAGTAGACAGCCGGAACCTTTGTTTGAAATAAGCGCATTGAAAATCCCATAATTTATGTTTGCAAGAGTTCAGTTCAGCATAAGTAAAAGAATATTTCATTCATAAGACAAAACACTGATTTAGAATGCAAATATTGGTTCTTAGCCGCGCCCTTGTGATCCATTCTGATCACCATGCAGGCTTGATAAGTGCATCCGACAGAAAGCTACTTTAGTTCGCTATGTCAAGGCGCAAAGCCAATTAGACGAGTTTCCCTTGACAACTTGCCCTTCATGTTTTGTCCTCTTTTCCATAGTTCATCTACACTAACAATTCGAAGAGTTTCAATAAATAAAACATTTCCTTCCTTGCCTAGCTGACTATTCTGCTACGAACGCGCAATTCATCTTGATTGGCCCGAATTCTCCAAGCCTTGTACTAACTAATCCGGAATACTTAACCGTGTAACTCATTCCCCGTCCGTAAAATCCTCACGAATTCCAAGCTCGTAAACTCTGACAGTTTCAGGCCCAACAAATGTACACGCATCGGTTTTTTTCTCCCAGTCGTGTAATATTCTCTGTCCTGCACTGGTGAAACCTTAAAGTTCCGTGTCATCGCTTTTTTAATGTGTTCGAATGGCTGACTCCAATCGTTATTGAACTTTAATTTTAGTCTTGTGTCAAATTTGACCATAAAATTCTCCTAGATAATACCGATCTTCTGCACTCTGACTACTCTCTAAATCAGGAACTCATAGTAATTTTCGATTGGAATTCATACAAGTTGGTATCTGTGAAAACTCCGTTGCTCACTATGTGCTTAGCATTTTGTCGTCTATTTCATCACTGCATTTTCTTACATTTTAGCCCTCGTCTGCACTGCCGATGATGCTGAACGAAAGCCTTCGGGATAAAATGTTAGGCTACTTGGTTACAAAAGCGTGAAAACGGGCCACATTTTTCAGTGATACTTGTTATATCAAACAACATTACGTACATGTATATATGTATATATCATATTTTACAGTTGAGAAGGCATGTACTGAGTTCATCATGACGTTTCGATCCAAACTAGGACTAGTTGTCAAACGTGAATCAGTGGTTGAATGGGATCGTTAGTTCCGTTCGTTTTTGTGCATTGTTCGTCTATTTGTCTCTCCCTCTATCCTGCATCGAGGTCTTGTTAAGGTGACGTAATATTTGTCAATCTCGACATGCCGTTTGAACGAGTTATTCAGCTGGAGGGCTTCGAGAATCGGTCACTCCTCCTTTCTGTTTGCCCGACTGACTACCTTTTCGTTGTTGATGTTGACCTCATGGCCTGCTCGTAGTCATGGTGCAGCTGTATTCGTCTTGTCCCGGTGGTCATCACAAGTGATGGATAGGGAATCTTTCGAACTTGGGTTAAGCAGCTCACCGTTTGCTTATTACAAACGTTTGTAATTGCTACGGAGTATTCCGTGTTGGATCTCTGAAGCTTAATTAGTTGTTCCTGTGATTAGTCAGCGCCAATGGAATTGTTAGAATGCCACTGAGATAACGCAGCTGAGCCCGTTTTCACATTTTTTCCTTGTGTTCAGCTCCATTGCCTAGCAAATGCTGTGCGACGCAAGATTCGTTTCTTTCCGAGGATAAATTCCACCAAAGTGTGCGTCGATGCATTCACACGTTATGCACTCCGCAGCTACCTCCAAGTGGAAACAAGCGTAGCATGCGAAATTTTTGTTGGGAATTTTCAAGAAATCGCGGCAACTTAACCAGGGTAATTCGGAGTGCTAGTGAGCTACCTCGTTGGTGTTGTGTGCAAAGTTTCTGCTATTGAAAATAATATTAGATTGCCTCTTTTAGTGAGGATACACCAGGTGACTCCGATGGACATTGATCAGTCTCATGGTCCGAAACTCCAAAACAATCCTCAGCCGCACTCGTGATAAGACTTCCGACGGTAATAGTTGCAGCTTAACCCAAACATTAAATGTTCCAGAATTTTTTTCGGTTATGAACAATTGGCTAGTTGAAGGAAATCCTCAAATACTATACTTTAAGCTTTAATTCTATCTGATAAGCTCTATTCAAACCGATCAGGTTGTGGCCTTTTTACGTGATGATCGCAGATTCGACACCACCCACCGATGGTCAACTTTTTCAGTCCGCAACCCTTGTTTGGCTGTTACCCCGTTCCTGACTAATGATGTGCGCTGCTATATCATTAATAAACGAGGGAAAAGATAACTAATCAACGATAAAATTTGCTTTTATTAAAGGACTTCATTTGGTCCGAGAACTCTTCTTGCTTCCCGATGCAGTTTGAGCTAAATAAGGCAAATATTTTAGTCAGTGCGCATATTATGGTTTGCTTTTTCAGGCTGCAGATGTGTCTAGCAAGGAATCCAAGAAACTGGTCGCTTACGTAAGCATACATATTGGATTTGCGATATAAGATTTGTTTTTCAACGTAAAACTAATCAACGGACATATCTATAGTTTATCAGCTAAACGGAATAGCTGTAAGAAAACGAAGTTATTTGTATGCTCAGAAAGCCTCGATATTTGGTTTACTGGCCAACCTGAATAAGGATCTCCCTTGCTGATGGTAACTTGTTTTTGTCTCACAAGCACTTGATTTTCACGTGTTCTTTAATTCAAGGATTAACGAAAGTTACTCGAGAACACTTACTGATTGTTGTTGTTCCTTCTAGGACGCCAATAATTAGGTTGCGCACCCGTAATTTCGGTCTCCATAGAAATACAGCAGAAAGTACAAGCTAGTCTAGGGGCCAAAACGGCGCCAACATATCTGTTTACTTTGGACGGCGATAGTATTTAGGCAGTAAAATCTGGTCTGTCGCTTGTCTGAAACAAATTAGGTGCATTGATTTTCATTCGCTGAAAAACAGCCCCACCGGAGCAGTGATAGCTTGGTATAATTTTTTACTAGTGGGGTGAAACTGTGGCTATTTCCACCGCTCACCAGCCTACCGTCATTGCCATGTAACTACGTAGCATGCCTCGGTAGCCATGTATTAGTGTTTACCAGTATTTGTATATTACTGAGCAGAGCTTTGCTGCCGTTTAGTATCTTCAAGCTAATTTAACAGCCATTATTTGGGTCTAGGTAGACGGGAACGTCTTTGCTGAAACTACTACAGTCGAGGAAAAATAACAACTCAAGCCTTTGTGTCACATGGTTTACACAAGATTAGCCCATTTACCCTTACTCGTGCCCACAAAAGGAAGTTTTTGTACTACTTCAGCTTGGGGTTGCGAGAAGCAGCCCCAGAATGTTTACCGATGATAGGTATATATATATATATATAAATATATATGTATATATACATATACAACGGCGTTCGAAAACTGAAAGACCTCGAGCATCCCGAATGCGAGAAGACCAGGTTTGGCAACCGAAAACTATGAACTGTGGCATTGTGCACCCTTCTTTTGTGGAAAGCCGAAAGTCATGGCGAGGCCACAAGTGTCGCAGGTTCGCAAAAGCCGTTCTGGCATTCGCAATTCACGCTGTAACCTCTTCGACAAAATCTCAGCTAATTGTGATCAGGCCACCGAGGCGCTTGAAACTACTGACTATCTCTAACCGACCATCACAAAGGATGAATGCAAGCGAATTCCCCTGCCCGTCTTGAAGAAATACCAGGAAAGAAGGAAAATTTGACATTTTTATCGTAAGAACACTCAAGGGCTTGCAAATAAATAGCCGGTTTACATACACTAATTTTCAAGTGTTTGATCAGTTGGCTTACCGGGATTAGCTCTCATCCAAAACAGGTGAATACTCGTGTCTGCAAAACACTGCATCGTTATCGACTGGAAATAACGGATATGAAACCAAATAAATTTACGGCTCCAGTTGGCAGAACATTTGGTTGAATGAACCCAGTTATTTACAAACTATGGTTTTCTTAGGACTACCGCCCCTCAACAACAGTCTCGTTTAATCTGAAGCATCGTAGGCACCGAAATTTCCTTTTTGCATTCTAGCCAAAATGCCGCATTTTCCGTTACTCCCAAAAAGTCAAGAGGAACAGAAGTTTTTCTACCATTACCTACAGATGGATTTTCTTTTTTTCTTAACCCGATTTCATGAAAGTAACAAAAGAATTTATTTTATTGATTCCTTTGTGCACTAGAGACAAAAATAAATCCACTCTGCCGAAACCCACTTCGTCCGGTAAAAATGGACCGCAGAAAATTGTATAAAAATGGTCCAACCCAACAGTTCTACTTGTTAACCCGTGAGACTCACCAAGGTGCAAAACAGACAGAGGTGGAACAGAGTACGTCAGATTCTTTCATTGATTCGGCAAATGCTGATCGCGGGCAAAAAAACAAATCCGTAAATCCGCTTTTGTCAGGAATCAGGAGGAAATCAGTTAGACCACTAAATCAACTATTTCATCTGCAAACTACCTGATTTTACTGCCCGTTTGTTGCGCTGAATTATGGTGACGATAAATAAGTCGTACTTTGGATGACTTATTTGTTCTAAGCCAAGCAGTTTGGATTGTTTTTAAACAACGGATATTTGCGCTATTTTGAGTGAGCACGCAATCCGGGAAACTATCTTAGGCAGAGACAGATTATCACTGGAAATGCCACATTTTAATCCATTGGGTATACCCGGTGAATAGTCGTACAGTTCATTTAAAGACTTCTCACAATGTTTCTTCCGCGGATCAATAACTTACGTAATCGCTTTCTATTGGTACTTCGACTTACATAAAATTTAGTCAGCAATAGTTGGTCACTTTTTGCGTCTCTAGTTCCTTACAACTCCAAACACTGAACGCCCCTCGTTCAATGGATGCCATGTTTCTTTATATTATCCCTGGCGAAATCCTAAATTATTCGAAGTAAGGGTCGTTTCTAAAAAAAGAACAAACAAAATAGTTTGTTTCAGTTCCGTCTAGTTCAGAAACGTTGCTCACTTCCGTTTCAAATTTCGTCTGCACAAGACTGCCCAAGTTTCGTCGGGTCTGATCACTCGCATATCAGAAAGGAAGAGAAAATACAAGTGGATAACACGATTTGCAAGAGAATTTGTATAAAATTGTCTTTGATAATGGTCAATAACAAAAATACTCCCTTGATTTTTCCAAATGGCGTACCAAAGTAGAATTTCCCTTTGAAAGTTACCGTAGCACTGTATACCTGTTTCAACCTACCTTGGAATTGTCAGCAGTGCATATCCGCCGCGCGGAAATAAGATGAAAACTCGGATCAAACGATTGCGAATCAAACGCCTTGGCCATTATAACTATCTTCGATCAGCTGTTAGGAGTCAACGCGTCTTATTTAATAGTGAAGGCGTTTGCGTCAAAAGCGTTCGCTCGAGCTTCCCGTCCCGGTTCGAATTGGTGCATATAGAGTGCTGAAGGGTTCCAAAAAATATGAAACAGGTGTACAGTGCTTCGTTAGTTTTCAACGGCAAATTGGTTGTTGAGGAGTCGTTTGGTAAAACCAAATTCTTTTTTAATGCTATTCGCGTTTACCTACATGATTCGTTTGTAAACTTGTCGAAACATTCTTTACATAAAAGTTATGAAACTAAGAATTCTCTTTTTCTCGAGTATCGATCGACCGATTGATCATTTTAATAATGACTGTCTGAGTGATTAAACGAAATCTCAATGTGGGCTAGTTAGTTTGGAAGACGGTAGATTCGGCTTGATGCATTTTATTGCCTATCCAGGGTGTGGTGAGTTTTGTACTATGCTGGAGTACTTTTAGGCGTGGCATGTAAGAATTCGGATCGATTTCATGTTTTGCCTGTTGCGAGAGTAAACAATCGATATTTGATTACAAATAGTTATTCACAATCTCTGAATCAGTTGGCCGATTCTTAACACGGGCGAAGGAATTTCGTTTCCAGAATGTTGGTCCAAAACAGTAGACATTCGTTAAGCATTTGGACAACCAGGTCTATTCGAGAGAGAGAGAGAGAGAGAATATACTTTGCTCATCAATCTACTCATGGAATCAACGTAAGCAGTATAAACTATAAAAAAATACATATTCTAGTGCGTGGCATTAAAAACTGAAATTCAGAGAAGTATCAAACAAAGTATAAGCGAGGACAGCGTGGATTTTTCTATTCATTCCCATAACTATCCGTTATCTCTAATTGACGCTAAGACATACATAGTTGGAACAAGAACAAACGAGATCACGTTTAAAGAGTATTACTCAGTGCGAGTCAAATAAAACTGGCAAAACTATTCTTGTTTTGATAAAGTGATCGCTCTACGCTTCACAATTTTGCTTGCAAATCGACCCGTGGATGAGCTAATAAGTTTTGTCATCTAGGTGAATCGGAAAATCACGCAACAGATTTTGAAGCTTCCGTGAATGGCAAATAAACTTTCTTTGCGACTGTCTGAAACAACGAGCTCACCCTAAACGCCGTTGAAATTGTTTACCCCTTTTACTTTTGGTGTGATAAATTTGCAAACAGAGTTGAACAAAACGGTTTTTATGACTCTAGATCGAGGACGGGTCATTTATAAGTTTATCAAAACTGTTGGTTGTTCTCACCGGAGTGGAGCGTGCCATGATTTCTTCTCATGTCCGACTAATAATTACCAGATAGGGGTTCTCCATTGTTTTGTATTCACCGAAAAAGAACCAGTCGTTTCCCAATTCAGGATTCCCTGCATTGGATGTTTCAAGATAAATCAAGAGCCGAATGTATCCTTGAATTGAACAAACCTGAGAAATGGTTTTTGGTGAGAGCAATCGAGCAGTGAACGAACTGAAAACATCATGAACGTCACTGACAACAAACAAATTCATAGAACAGTGACATGACACTACTCAAGGGCTTTCTACTCTAGCGTATTTAGTTTTCTGCGTGACTGTTAATTCAGTTACTTGTGACTGTTGGGTGCAAGCTATGGCGTGCACATCTTTCAGGATCACTGGAAGATAGATTTTATCTTTTTGGGATAGGTCTGTGGAAACTGCATCCCAGTGGGTGGCCTGCAAAATGTGCGGAATTCGAAGGATGCACATCAGCTGGAAAAATCCGTCTTTGCATTAGGATATTCGGTATGAATTGTCACCTGGCTTGGTAATAAATCAACAATTTTTTCGACTATTTCTGGTTCCAGGGCAAAAAATCTAACATACCTGCTGGTAATTGAATAAATTCTTTATTTCAAAAATGAATCTAATTTCAAAAGCAATTCTTTTGCTCCGCTATTAGTTACCGTTAATGACTCATTAGTTTTGGACCAAGGATACGTGTTGGGAATTGCTAAAGCAGTCAGTGAAACATAATGTGCTGAGCTGAATTCCAGCACCTCTCCAGACTCTCGCTCCGCGGATTGCGCAATTGTCTTTAAACTGTTTTATGGCTGTTTAACAGAATGTACTGAGCTGGTTGAAACATGTCTTTTTCGCCTACAAATAAGAGGATATTGATCGTATTTTACGTGCAAACATATGGGCTTCAAAATACGAGGATCAAAAAATGCTCTGTCGACTGTCTTCGATTTCTGACATTTGGCATAATGTACTCACAAACGGTTGCCGGAGTGCCGAAAAAACTAAGTTGGCTTGCAAATTACCGTTGCGAGCTAAGGGCTTCAGTCTGTATCAAAAAAGACTACATACGATAACTTCGAAGAAATGACCCCCAATCATCACGGTGTTCTGAAACAACCGGCGTTTTCACTAGAACCTCATTTAAATCGTCAGGAACGTGGATTAGATGGTAAGTCCACTTAAGAATCACGACGATTTGTCCGAGCATTCTCGTCGGTCAAGCAAGGCCAACGTTCAGTAGCTTTCCCGTTCATCCACCCGCATGCGAAATATACTACTGAGAAGAAAAACGAGGATTTTCAACTGTAAAGTTTTATTCAATTTGACTCCACAATTTTACCTATCCACATCTTTTACAACCAGGATTGGTGTTAAATTATGCACCTGCTAAACATGCGTTGTCAGTAAACACTGAGGAATGGGACATTTTGTTAGAAACATTTACGAAGTACATTTGATGTCTTTGACAAAGAACTGCGGCGCGTCTCGGTCAACAGCAAGGCGCGAAATGCACACGTACATGGTGGCCAGCATCCGTTCATTTATTCCGTTTTATTATCCGGTCAAGGTGACCTAATTAGGTTTTTGCATGCACGATACACACAATTCCAACCGAATTGTTGGCCTGCGAATGACCGGGCGTTTCGCGTTTACAAAGCAAGTTGGCACAATTGTGACCACACGGGAAAACATTAAAATACTAGCTAGGGCACATTCACACCGGGCCGGCTGCACTAACTGAATCGGTCGTATAAACAAATATTTTGCATTCTGTTTGTCAAAGAACAAAAATGCGAAACATAACGTTAAATAACTAACTGAATGTGAAAGTGGCATGGGTTTTTGAACACAGTGTTGGTCAAATGTTTTCTTAGTTGACTGGAAAGTCATATGCAAGTCACTTAACCCTGGTGCAATCGGAGAGTAGAGTTATTATCATAGTCATACAGTCCTGTTCGTTTTGCTATTCATTTATTGGATTATCCTTCACCACAGGCCAAAATCATCTGAACCAGATACACGACGGAAAAAACCACAACTACTTGGCTGCGGCGATCGAAAATAGATTTCGAAAACTAATTACCGTTTTGAATACTCTTCGAAATAGTGAACTACGTATTGACTGGATTGCTATTTATTTCCTCGTGCAGTATCAATATCAAAATCAGGTATTTCATGTAACTCGATTTAGAAACTGTCGTTCACAGCGCCGACTTAATGAGGCCACTTAAAATCCCAGGTCAGAAATAACGATTCAGCATACTAGTCTTTAGAAGCTGGAACTTTCGAACTAGCAACAAACGGCCTACCTGGCGAGATCACTGTGTGATAAGGTACCGTCCGATAAATAAATTTTGCTACCTGGAGGTGATCATGATGATGCTCAGCTTAAATTCTCAAAGTTCCGAACCACCGAGGATTAAATTCTGGTTCTTAAGGGATAGAGGCGCCGTTGCATCATTTCTTTTGTGAATGAATTTTTGATTTTCGAGGAAGAACCAAGAAATTTCGTCTCGTTACCGTAATAATAATGCATCTGTTTTACATCGAATTTTTTGACCTAACCAAACGGCCATAGTTTTTTGGTCTGCTAACCACGATAGTCGGTTTATGCAAACACCAAGCGGAATAATGTGTCTGCCGGTTCATAGCCTTTTATTGTGATGTACATTTTTCAAGGTCAAATTGCCAATCCGTGAAAACAAACACATTTTTTGTTTTTGCAGCAGTGCCTGGTCAGTTCATATTGATTATGTTTTTTCGCTCTGATTTTTTCTCCGCCATAAAAAGAACTTACGAATGATATTTGATCACTGACGAGAACGAACGCCATACAAGCATTTTATTCCTATTATAAATCAATTCAACCTGGTCCATTTGTCCCCATTTCCACCCGATACCATTCGACATATAGTGGATCGAAAATGAGTGTTCCAATTAGTTGGCCATATCGTAAATGAGTTCATTTTGGCGTATTATTTGGTTATCTCGCGCCATGCGCTACGCATATTGAAGAAAATGTCGTCATTTTGTATGAGGAAAAATTCACAAGTTTCCCATATCCGTGTGTTGAATTTTTGCACTGAGTTGTGTGATTTAGCGTACATCAAAACCCCAAGTATTCGAATGCAGTTCACGTTTCATGCAATAGAATTAGGTTCTCAAGTTACGTAAGTAGGGGCTCAATTTCAGTTATTATCATTGCTACCTTGTGCCAGCTTCGGCTTGAGCTACATCAGTAAATCGCGATAAATGCGTACAGACCACATGTGTATAGCACACGCACAACCCATCCAAACACCGCCGCCAGGCACTCATATCAGTTAATTTGTCCACTTTTGGGGCCTGGCGAATTCAGCCCGCTTCACTCGGTGTTATAGAACTTTTTCGTAAGTCAGCTGGATACTCGTCTTTAAAAGTATAGCTAATCAGTCGGTCAACCGAATATTCGCGTTGGCAATCCAGAACTAAATTCGACTGTCAATTGTACCCGTCTTTCCTATTGGAGGTTTATCAAGCGCGTTATCTGCACACATGCCCTAATCACGTGATGCAATTTAGCATTGTTGGTTCGACCACTGCGCTGTGTCTTACTCGATCCGTCCAAAACATCTGACAATCGGCAATAGTTCACGAGAGCTACAGGCCACCTGAGTTTGAATTTCACGAGGATCCACTATTTCGTCGAATAATGCTTGGGGATATTTGAGAAATGAAAATCAAGTAAACATTCATTGACAAAACTGGTTGAGAACTCATCGATCTGACTAAAAGACAAATTTTCCATGTAATATGCGCAAATAAAAATTTCCTTTGTGTTTACACCTGTTGAAATTAACATTCTACTTTTGGTTTCAAAGATTTGCGGTCTACTGGTGGCAGCCAAGGCATGACATTTTCATCAACAGGTGTGTTTCAACATGTGACAATCAAGTTGAACTTTTACCAGTCTTAAAACTAATCACATAACCTAATATTCTTTTAAAACTTTGATGAAACTAAAGCGAGAAAGTAATCTATTTATCAGTGCAATAAGAATAACCATCAATTTTTTAAGTAGACTTTCAAGGCCTAGAATATCCAACCGATTCCCCAGAACGGCATGATGCAACACTTCTTGAGTTATCGATTGAACAACTCCAATTTTGGGGGTCTGAGTAAATCACGTTTCTTGGAATTTATTTTTTAACGAATCAAATTAAACTTATAAGGAAGAAAGTATTAGCTGGATGTTTTTCAAATATGACATTTGAATGCTAACCAAACTATGAAGTAAACGTAGACAGTCGCTCACTTTAAACAACTATCATTTCAGCTTTCGGTTTGCAATAAGCTGTTCAAAATCCAAAAGTATGTTAACATATTTAGTCGTCAGACAGACAAAAATTCAGCTAGACCCAGAATAATGCGGCTTCATCAGCCTTACACCAGTTTGAACTGTGATACCGTGGGTATCATTTATGCCAGTAGGTCAACGCCAAACTGGTCAGCAGAAATTTGCCCCGTTCCTGGTAGTGGCTGTTGAATAGCAAAAAGTGCAAACAGATTGGCAGGATTCGATGGGAGTTGTCACCAAGCCCAAGCTGAGAAATCTTTTAGTATCCTCTGCCGCAGCTTCCTAGTTCACGCGCGGTGCTATACTATGGGTGACATAAATTAATCCATTGAATTGTATTTTGATCAACAACAGTGTTTGTGAAACTGCACCGATAACCTAACAAACTGCATGTTGGTCGATTGAAACTTTGTCGAAAGCGTGAGTATTCTCACTTTTAGAGAACTGAATTTACAACCTAGAAATTAGCTTTTGTCACAATCGTGCGCTGCTAAATAAAAACCAGCCTTGGAATGAGGTCCCTGACTATCGTCAGCCATCGAGTATAACAAATCTGCTCGTGAATTTTCGGCTCCCTCAGTTGCCTAACCTTAATTTCATAAAAAGGACATCTTTCAGTTGACAAAGTACGAAGGGTTTGTTAGTTCCTGACCGATAAACCACCACGATCAACATGTTCAATAGAATAACAAAGCGTAGGTGTAAAATCCCGCAAAAATCAAAGGAAAATAATAGAGCAATGGAAATTTCATCCCACAGTGAACCGAAAGTATGATAGAAAAATACAATAAAGTTGATTCACAATAAACCAGTTTCGAGTATCGATTCTTGAACTGTGAAGCCGAAACTAGAAATCAGGTTTATGAAGAGCGCGAGGCATTGCGTGTGAAATGTAAAAGGGAGGTAAGCTGATTGTTGCTTGCCGATGTCTTTCCGAAAATTGTCGAATGTTCGAAATCAATCAGCTATTCTTGTGTACGTGTGTTTCTGTGTCTGTTTGTCTGTGTGCGATTTTGTACTCGGTTGTGGTTGAGTGTTGTTTTCACCAAGAGCTTTCCGCAACGCGTAGTCTGTCAAAATGTGCTGAAGTTCCGATACGCATTTCGTGGTCTTGAATTCTCCAAGAGATTTGACGTGAATGAGGTTACCAACGACAAGAGACGGAGAGCGATTTACAACACTTTAAGTAATGTGCATAGGGGAGTCACTATCAATCGCGTTGTACTCAAATATAGATGGAAGTTCTTTTTATGTAGATACGGAATGATTGTAGCAGTACGACGCACTGCATTGCTCTCAGTGTCAAAGTACACGAAGCAATAAGAATGGAAGAAGCACCGATTAAAAAGAGCATCGGGAGAGGGGAGGTGGCGTCTTCGTGTGTTTGAAATGCAAAAAAACAGTTCACAAGTTAGCAAGCATTAAAGAATATTTTGTAGAGACATTTGAAAACTAACTGAATTTGAAGTGGTCCATTTGATCACAGCGTTTTTGTTCAATGTACAAATAAATGAAAAATATCAGAACAGTGGGAACTCATGGGAAAGATTGAAAAGAAAAACAGGAAGGAGACATAGTGGAACAGTAAGCGAGAGATTGAGGGAGAAGATAGAGCGATTCGAGAGTATCAGTACAGAAAGACGTATACTGGAAAAGGAGGCTAATGTAAACACAAAAATGAATGCGGATTTGCTTTTTTTCCGAGTATCAATGCAAGCGCTTCATGTAATCAAATCAATTTAGTTCAATGAACTATTACCATATAGAAAAAAGACAAGGAAGCAATTAGTCATTCGCAGTCAATGCACCTACGATAGTGTGTGTGTGTGTGTGCATATGGGTGTTCGTGGTGCACAATACATTGCTATTATTTTACAAAATCAGTCGAACCAATGGGAACTCATCATTTGTGTGTCGTGCGTTTTCGATTTGGCCGGCCCATACAGCTGCACAAATTGAAAAGTCGACGTTTCTTGGGCCGTTCATCCCCTTTGATCAGATTCTTGGCAGCTCGCTGCTTGCCCTGGGGTACAGATGTGCCTGTTTTGGGAGCGAGTTCTGCGGTTGAGTGGACCAGAATAAACCACAAGAAATGTGAATCATTTTGAAGTTTAATTTACATAGTTACAGATATTGGCACGCATTTTAAGTGCAACAAGAAATACCTAGATTGGAGAACCCGTTTTGGGCCGAGAAACAGGCTAGCATGCAATCTCAAAATTGTTGGTAAACCAAATTCCTTTTGCTCACAAGTTATCAAAGAATACAGTAGACTTTCGTATCATTGTTTAGGATACATAACCAATCCGGTTTTCAGTCCCAATAGAACCTACATTTTGTCAAACTAAATCAAAAATAAGGTTTTCATCTCCTCAAACACTTTGGAGACTCCATCATTTAATAACAAACTAGATGTGAAACCTATCCTATTTACCAGCTGTTAATAAAAGCAACTGATTAACAAATTCCAGGCAAATTACTTAGAAAAATCAGTGCGTGTCGATATGCAAAGACGGACGAGAAGAATTCTATTTGATTATTGATGAACCCATGCCCCAGCTTTCTATTTGCAGTCTACGGCAGGCAGGCATAAGATACAGTAACACAACAGCACAGTAAAAGAGATTTAATTACTTTTCGGTCACCAATAACACGTTATCTCAGACAACACCGAGGCTAAATAGTGAAATATTAGTACTGGGTTAATTCTAATGATGAACACGACGATATTGTTCACAATCAAAAGAAATATGTTCAACAATGGGATGATTTTAAAAGCGAACCTCGAGATGACATTGAGATCAAGGTCGGCGACAACGAAATGAGAGGGAGAAAACAGATTTAGAAGAGGGTCAGATTGAGAAAAAGATATCGACGACGGTTGCAATGAAGAGGAAGAAGAAAATGGGTTCGTTAATTTTGTCGCTTTTGATTTCACTGTGGTTGAAAATGATGGTGACATCGAAAATAACTTTGTCTATGTTGCTAACGACCATGCTGTTGATGATGGATGTTAAAAGGATTGTGATGGTCACATTACTGCAGACAAATTGGAATTTGATGACGGCGATGCCACTGATGTTAGTGAAGGTTATAGCGGGAGATTTCTCACTGATAGCAGTAGTGATAAAGTGAATAATTAAACCTATTTTCTCTTATAAGACCATGATGATGGTGTAGTTATTGGAAACCGTTAAGAGATAGGCAGACTTTATCACCTCTGGAATAAAGTCAGTGATACGGAGGACGACAGTAATATTGTTGATTACGATTACAACACTGAAGGTTATACGATGGAGATAATAATAATAATAATAATAATAATAATAATAATAATGACAATATTGACAGTATTGCTGATGGTGACACTGCCGCCAATCATAAGGACGGTGGCCACGCTAGCCATGATCATGTTAATGATGACGGCAACGATTATCTGGGCGAGGCTCTGGGTGGTTGTGAAGAAAGTCGATTTTCCCGGCAAAGACGCTGGTGAAAGTGACTACGACACTTATGAAGTTGGCGATTACAGTGGTAATGTTGATAATGAATAAGGCGACTTTGGGGATGATATAGAGCAAGATATTGATTCAAACGACTATGATGTTGTGAAGAATGATGATGTTGATGTCGACGATGCTGCTGCTGATGATGGTAACTATGACCTTGATGAAGCTCCTGATTTTAATAACGGTTTACGTTGATCGTGATAACATTGAATATGATTTGCTTATGACAGTGGCAATGAGGTTGATGAGGAGGCGGAGGAGGACGAGGACGATTGTGATGGTTTTGACTGGGTGGATTAGATCAGCGGCTGTGAAGGCATTGATCCCGTGATGTGTGTTTTAGCGTTTCTGGTGAACATGACGCAATCTCGAACGAGAAACAGGTTGTTGATAACAGTAATGATGAAGAATATTTTCATTGTCATGAAGATGGCGGCAATGATGTCTATGGTGGCAATGAGATGTTAATCCGATGTTTTTGAGGATATGGTTCATGATGGTCAGTTGGGCGGTCAACTTGTACTTGATGATCACGTTTCGGTTTGTATTGATGACGGTGGTGATGAGGAGTAGAAGAAAGAGGGGGACGTTAGTGAAAATGAGGGTGACGATGTTGGTGATTATTTCGAAGATATTTTTGTTCCCAGTTTTAATGATCATGATTCAGATAGGAATGGCGGCAATGGCAATGGTGTTGACGATGTTGATACCGTTGCCCATTTTGACAATCGTGATCCTGTTGCTGATGAAGACGATGCTAATGACGTTGCCTACTTCCATACTGACGGCGAGTTCGAGTATGTTAATCGTGTTTTTGGCATTACAGTTTTCCATTTCGAAGCTGTTCTGAAAAATTCCATTATACTACTGACTGAATAGGAGGCCCTGCTGTCACTGATGACGACGGAGGTGATGATTATGATGGTGATGATGATGATGATGATGATGATGATGGTGATTATGATTTGGTTGACCAGGCTACGAACGAATACTCTTCTACGGCTGCTGCTGCTACCACTACTACTGATGATGATAATGTTATTCATTATCATGGTTGCGTTAATTTCGACTGCAGTGGTTATTTTTGTCATTCGGCGTCAAACAGCACGTGGATGTTGACGATGATGTTTGTGATAATGTTGGATATTTTAATTCCCACGAAGAGGACGGCGATCGAACAAATGAGGGTTAGAATGAGCACAACTGAGATCAAGATGAAATTTTGATTCAGTATGCCGAAAACTGCTTTCCGGTTGATAGTGATGCGACGGAAATATTTTCGTATTTGATTGAGTGGACTAAATAATATTTTTGTCTTGATTAGAGCATTTATTTACTTACGGACAAAGACAGTGATCACAATACTTGCTCACCGAGCCCTATTAGTCACATAATGGCGTTGCCGAAACTATCTACTTTGACGGTATTTTGGCCGATGTAGATGGTGATGTTTGTAACATTTGAATTCATATTTAAGCAACTTGAACTAACATTTTAGTCGTTTTTTTTGTTTGACTGGGTGATGAAACTTTCATGAAAAACTTCCTCGTTCGTGAACAGTTTACTCGTACATTGTTTCACGCTTATAAATACTGCCAAGTTAAGCAAGAAATTACCGGGTAGCATTCGGTTCTTCCAGTCTTCTTGCATGTGACCCTATTGTGGGTAGACACATGGTATTTGCCAAGTGCACTTTATTCATATTACTTCATAATTCGCATGAGTTGACGAAATTGATTGCCTTCTGCTTGAGTCTTTTTCTTTGGAACCTCAGGCAGGATGGAACTTTGTCAGCCTGATCAAACTAAACGCACTAAAACGTATTCTGTCAAACCTCTCCCATCTACATACGATTCCTTCGTTTGCCATTCAAAGCCGACAACAAAGGGACATTTCACTCTCGGCAAAGGTGAGGGAAATCAATGAACCTTATTGATAACAAGAATAATAATTTTATTGTTATTGTTGTTGGGCCTATCAGACATCCTGATTTGTTTTAATTTGTACATCTAATGTGTAATGGGTTTTGGAAAGGGTATTGACTGTTGGAAGGCTATCGAATGAGGAAGTAACCGCTGGCTACGCTTGTTCTCCGACAGCATTCTTTCCACATATCCTTCCACCACCTATCATGATTCAGTACATCCTCTAAATGAATTTAAACGTTTGTCCAGGTGGTCATGATCTCCCTGTCTGTGCTCTATAAACCAAGTTCTTATCTTACACTGATAACATGCGTAACCTTTAGCAATTTTCTCTAGTTCAGCTCCAGACTACGGACACGATTTCCACCTAATTTTCCTTCTACTAACCCAAATAGCAATTGTTCATCAGCTTTGTTCCCATTCCCAAAGTCGAGAATGTCAAGTTACTATAATTTACGATGATCTTCCCAACAATTCTGTTATCCTTAACTGCACGCTCGCATTTACTTTCAATTGAGTTTACGGAGACAGCTTGACTCTAAGCATACTGTCGATCAATGTTTTTTCCTCTCTTGCTCTGTTGTTTTCTTCTAATCGTTCCGGGCCAGTGCAAGAAGCATTTTGGCATACTGTCACCATAACTGTCTATTATCAGCCGTGTTTCCTCTTTCCAAATGACTTATCAAAATTCTGCACGATCTGCTTATTAAGGCCTGTAATACGTTTCACATAGCATTTTCTCAAACACAACTCATCCATTTGGTACTAATCTGTCATCCTGTCGTTTGCCTTCATTCATACGTTAGACGCTTAGGATAATTCCCCCTCGTAATAATGTTAGCGGCTGGTCGATATCTTGCAAGCTTTCTGGTTGCGTAGAAAACGATCATCAGACAACTCCGCTCCGTTTTGCCTGGCTGAACATGCCCTTCATTTTGAACTTTCCATTTGATTCCAATATCAGCTAAACATTGTTTATTACTTAATAACAGCTTTCCACTTGCATCAATTTCTCATACAGTGCGATGCATTTTTCTTGTCTGTAGACTTTTCCACAGACGGCATTTGAATGTAGAATCCGGAAATCCTGATGGTTATACGGAAGTGAAATAATTTCTGTTTTCTAGCAAAAAGCACGAGGATTGCTTGCTATTAAATCAAAAGGGCAAGCGATACTGTTCATGCTAGATGTTCTTTATTATTATCCCCGAAAATTGTCATATCACTGAATTTTTCAGCAAATACTACTTGGATATAAGTGATGAAAAGCAGATATGACACTGGCGCTAGCACAATAGATGTTAATACTGTGAGTCATTCGAAATAATTACTTTTAAATGACAGCAACCATTCAGCCGTGCTGGCTCAACCAGCTTATTCAAAATTATTGTGACCAAATAAATTATCCATAATAAGTAATCTTGCCCACATATATTCCAGGTTTAAGCCTAACAACAATCGTCATAGCAGGCAGACGAAAGTCTAGTTTACAAACCTTCTAGAATCAGGATACGCATAGCACTGTGAATCAGGAGACAGTCTGAAAGTGTGCAAACATCTGAACATCATACTCTAGAGCTTGACAAATGTATTATAAGTTTGACTGCTGATGAAATCAGTCAACTAATTAACAATGGCATTTATGCACAAAGTAATTTGTTCACCATTGCGTTTGTGGAAACTCACGTGGTGTGGGAATACATTCGTCGATATCCGCTCTGTGGGATGGATCCAAGGCACTGAATCGTGACAGACTAGGATCCCACATGTACTCATCACTCTCAGTACTTGCTTCACTGCCATTCCCATTTGTCTCGTTCTGGTCGATTTGCGTTCGTAACCGGCGAGGGACGAAGGCATCGTCATCAATGTACGGCACATCATAGGTCCCTTCGGGAAGGCCTACACTTAGGCTGCGAACGCTCAAGTTCCGATCCACTTTAGATGGGGTCACCGAGTCTGGAAACAGATGATCATCATTCACCGAAGGTTTGGGCAAAAGTCTCGGCCTTTTCCGTGACCCAGAACGACCCAGTGTGGCTGACTTACGTTTCACGTCCGATTGTGACTCATTCCAATCTTTCAATTGTTTGACATCAAAATCCGGTTCCAGAGTTTTGCTACGTTGCTTTCTTTGTTGTTGTTGTTGTTCGTCAAAAACATACTGTTCGCGTGGCAAAAGTTTTCCCATTAATCTTGCGTATTTTTCTTGGTTCTCTTTGTCCGAGAGCATTTCTTCCGAATCTGGACCATATCCATTTACCAGATTGGATTTCTCTCGCTCTTGCTCAGCGCGACGAATTAACAGTTCTGCTTGGTTTGCGCTAATAGGTTTCAAAGCACTGGCTTTGGGTTTCGATGAACCGTTCATTAGCATTAGGGGTCCATGGATTTGAGCTGTTGTGGTGGGCATAATCATGGGTTCATTTTCATCACCTAGCTCCTCGTTTGTAAGAATGGAAAAATCACGCTCTTCCGTGGGATACAAAACCGGATGACTGTTCGTGATTTCCATAGTAGTATTTGTATTGATCTCAACCTGACCACTTTCACCGACCACCTCTTTAGACAACGGCTCGGATTCCACCTGAAGTGATTGGTCTGCCGGAGTGAACTGTTCACCTTTTTTCACTGCTACGACCAATTCTTCTTCTTCTTCTCCTTCTTCGTTTTCCGTCACCGTTTCAAGATGCTTGCACACATCAGCCACACACGATGCACCAATGGAATATTCAGTCGGTTGAGCCTGAGCAACTAACACGTCTTCCAGCGGTTCGATATCTGGTCGATCTACCTCCAAATTAAGTTCTTGTGTGAAACACACTGGTCGATCACGTGTTTCATTAGAATAGATTGGTTCATTTTGTTCTGAATGTTGTCGTTGTTGTTGTTGCCGTGAATGCAACCATTCTGTATGTGTATCTTCTACAATCACGTGTTCTGGGTTAATGAATTCGTGTTCGTGTGGCGTTTTGTTTAATTCCTCTGCCGTTTCGAACTGAGTGGAAATTGACTCTTGGGTAGCATATGAAATCAACAGTTCATCCGTCGAGGGATGAGCATTGTCTGAATCGGCTAATGACTTATCCGGTAGACTAGTTTCCACCTCATCCCGGTTGTTAATTGTTAACTGTTCCACTTCTGTTTCCTCCTTTGTCTGGTGCATCTCCTCGACTTTCTCAACCACAGTTTCATCCGAGGCAGTTCCTACTAATGAAGAAGCAGTCGGAGCTATTTCTACTTTTTGTTCTTCAGCATTTTCCGAAACTACTTCGAATTCCGACACCTTATCCTCAACTTCCACTTGATCAACTATCTTGGATTCGTCACCAATTTCAGTCGCAATATTTTCCTCTGAAAATTCAGGTTTTTCTGTTTCCAGCATATAATTGCCTACATTCTGTTCCTGATGAGCATACACATAGTCATCCCCGTTACCTGGCTGTTTACGGTCAGCTTCGGAGTTTTCAGTGTATGATTGTTCCTCCGTTTCAAGATCAAGTATCTGAGGTACAAATGAAGCCGGGGCAATCATTGCACTCTCGGCGGGTGTCGCTGCGTCCTGTTCTGCCTGTTCTTCATGCTTCATTAGATCTTCTTCAAGCTGCGGTGGTACCTGTGAATCGGTGACGGGTTCAGTATCCATCTGTCTTTCCAACTGTTCTTGTTCATTAGTTTTGTCACCTCTAAAATCTCTATGTGTATCTGACGATTCACAGATTTGAGCTAGACCTGCAACCTGCGAGGTTGATTCTGTCGAAGCAGAAATATTGTCAGCCTCATCTTGTTGTTGTAGTTGATGTCCTTGTGTGGACTCGGTTTCTGGCAAGGGCGAGCCATTTTCACGTTCTTCCAAGTCTCCGTGAGCATTAGTGGAGGGCTCAGGCGTCAGATTGCCGATAGAATCTGACATTACATCAAGTTGTTCTTTTCGTTCCTCTTCATCTTCTGATAAATTACTCACCTCGTTTGCCACCACAAAATTGTCAGCAGTGCAAGAATCTTTTTCAACCACGTTTTCAACTGGAAGCATTTTTTCCTCCGGTTCTTCCCCTGCTCCATGCATCAAGTCGATATCTGAACCCGTGAACTGTTTAGCCTCACCTGTCATCATTATCTCTGGAGATTCCTCTTCCATTTCCCTGGTTGTCTTAAACGGTTCAGTAGTTACCTCAGACTCTCGCTGCTCCCCAATCTCGTGAGTAGTGCTGTCATGAGCTGCTTCATGGCCTTCTATCTCATTCATTTCTGCCTCTGGCGTACTAACCAGTACGCCTGAAGTGGCACTGCGGTTCGAGGTAAATTCTGTAGTTTCTTTGTTCGGTTCTGCAGTGTCTATGTTACTTGCCTGCTCTAATCTTTCTTGTTCTGCAATAGTTGCTAACGTGTCTTCACTTTGATCATCGTTCTCCATGTGCTCAGACTGCCATTCCGGTGGTTGTAGATTTCCACTCTTGTCCTCGCATTCCTCAGTATCTTGAATCACCAGGTTTGCCTCTTCAAGTCCCAGACTTACTCTATCCGTTTCTGTGATTTGTTGGTTTGCGTTTCCAGCAACTGCTGATGTAGTTTCAGCTGCTGGTTGTTCCCGAACCAGTTCTTCTTCTTCTAAGACCTCTGATGTTTCCTGTTGATCGCTCAATGACGTTTCAGGACCTAGAACAGGCTCGGCAGCACATTCTTGCGATGCCGGAACATGTGAAATGTTGTCGACTTCATTTACCTCATTACTATCAGCGGAGGTCTGTATGGGTTCTTCCATGTCTGCATGAAGTGGCGCAGGCTTTCAACGGTGGCACAAAACGGGAACGATTTGGTCAAAATGATTCAATTAGGACGTTTGTATGGACCAAATATCCACTTTGTCGTTCGTGTTAATTTATGTCTGTCAGTATGAAATTGGATTATGATGCGCGCCCGCGAGTAGGCGTATATGCACACAATATTGAACTCGTCCGTCACTGCCCGAACGCGTTTTAGTTCAGTAGAAAAACGGCTGCAACGGTAAACGAATAATCGAGGCGATGCACATGGTCACGATAATAACACAATCCCCGTACCAAGACTACTCAACTCGTAGGAAAACCGGGTTAACAATTCCAAACAGGACGGCCAATATAGTCGGACTTTGCGGCAAAGAATTAATCCTTTTGTTATACCGGTTCGTTTATTTAAACGTAAATACAAACTATGAGAACAGTTTTAGCGAATCAGCAAAACGAATTATGCCAACGCTGACCACTACATTCAGGTAGACAGCCAGTGACAAAGATTATCATGATTAGGGGACTGCACATGTACACATCTAACAACAAACGACGATAACAATGGTTAACTGTTTCTGAAAATTATTTGGTCACTGGTTCACATGTAAACATACAACATATCTGAAAGTGTGTGCGGAGACAGTGCGCACGCACGATACGTGTATGGGCATGCGCATGTGCACTTACATAATAGTGCGTATTTCTATGTGTGGACACTTCAGTGAACAAAGCTTGTGAGTGAGTGAGCGAGCAAATGAATGAATGAGTGAGTGAGTGACTGAATGCGTGCAAGTAGAGCGGTAATAATAGGAGCAAACGAATCAAGTAAACACAAACACACAGAAACATACAAGCGGGCACGTTTCTACAAGCCGCTAACACCTCGTGCCCAATGAGGATTGTCCACCAATCACGTTTCGCCTTCCCGTGAATTCAACATTACCTGTTTCAGGCGTTTACTAATCACGCTAGGTTCGAAATTCATTCGGTTAAGCAGATGTGGGTCTTCCGCTACTGTTTTTCTATTTCGTAGATAAACAATTGATTTTTTAGACGAACGCAACGGCGATTAATCCTAATTTCTATTCCTTACTACCTGACTTATTCAGCAGTACCTTGGGCGCGCTCTTAGACAGTTCAATTCCAGGTCAAATTTGAAATGCACTAGATAAACGAATTGAGGGTTAATCAAAAACGTCTTATCTTAGCCTACGAATATAGCGGAGGTTTATTCAAATTCCGATGCTTGTAAATATCACGAATTTTGACAGAAAACCAAAATGAAAATAACGATAAAGAGCAGTTTGATACAGGTTGCGTGATTTACCGTGTTGCAGTGCTGCGAGGCGGCAAAATGTGACTGAAAGATAAGGGGCAGAAACCTGCACTTCATCTTGAACTGATCCAAATCCCGGTTAGTGGGCGAAGATACTCCGTAAATACGTATATGCCTAGAGCACAGATATTCGTCCAGCTTACGTGGCCTCAGAACAATGCAAAGACATGCTGGGTGCACGGTAAACTCTTCCGACAAGAAAACGGGTGACAAAAAATTGTACATCTCATTAGTCATCCACTTTTTGTTCAGAATCAGGGTTTTGCTGTCTCCCTTATATGACCAACAAAGATCAGTCAATCCCATGGAGCGTGCAGACATTCGCCGGGAGAATTCAGTGTGCCCGATCTACTCAGCAGCGATTGCTTGAAATGTAGGATCATCTGGGAGCAATTCTAGAAGATTCTGATTCTAATAGTCACTCCAGATTATTCGGGATCACTGGAATTAGAAAATGCATCATTTCACCAACAGGTGACAGCTATGTCGTGATCACGAAAAAGAAATGATTTTTTTCTCAGAGCTGTCATATCCGTGCTTTAAGAGTTTTAGTCACCATCAGTCTGGTAACACTTAATTCTCAACCTAACAGCCTTGGGTAAGCAAGGAGGAAAGGCGGGGATCCATTCCTAATTTTATCCACAATAAAGCCGAATGTGGTGAACTTCACAGATGACAATTCTGAAATCAATTGCATTTTGTCGCATTTTTAATAATATTGTTGAGTTGAAGCTAGAAGATCACGTTTTCGAAATTTTTTACTTCACTAAAGATGAACAAAGCATTTGGCCAAGAATTCATGAAAAGAACGAAAGTCGCACGATTCACGGTGAACAGCTCTGTCCGAGTTTGTGAAATTAATGCTAGTGTTTTCGACGAACATAAGGAACACGGTAGAATGGACGGAAATTAGTAAATTCCATTCCGAATCTTTTGTTCCACTTGTTCGTCTGCCGCGGAAAGAATTTTGTTTGTTTTTTTTATTCCCGACACTTCACACTCATTGCACGGCTACCATTTTAATTGGTCGCCTACTAGCAGGTTTTGTCCGCATCCAGCAAGTTAACATCTTGCATGAATTCTGTTGTCCTCGAAAGTTGCACGAATACTACCCAAACCAAGATAACCAACTTTCGATACCGAAGCTGATTTTGACTAGCGAACTATCGGGAATTGCTTTGTCTGATCACCACGTTCATTCTCAAAGTTATTATCAATAATAATCATAATGGTTATTTTGCATTCGATTATATATTAGTGTAGAGCAAACAATCTAAAATCATGTCACAATAGGTTATGTAAACCAAACAACTTGCATATAGAGCTAGCTTTTGAAAATATCCCAACGAGTCAAATTAAAACCCTATCCAGCAATTCTTAAATACTGTATTTATAATAAGAATTCGTCTGTTATTTTCTATATTCTGTATTTGTTTGCAAGACTCAGAATGTCAGGAAACAGATGGCATTCTCACGGGCCCCATCCCGATCGTGCTGTCGGCTTTACCAGCTGTATCCAACAAGAGCGAATACTTGAAGAATATGTAAATGTTGATCAGCCAGATAACCGGGACACTCCAGACATCGGAAGTGACGCACGACGACGATACATAATCACGTCGATTACCAGGTACAATTAGTCGACTCGATCAAACCTATAGAGACATTGGTAGCCTTGTGCAAGCATTTACGGTGAATCCCCTGTCCAATGGTGTGGTAAACTTTGTGTGAACTTCGCGGTTTTGAATTCTCGAGACCCTGTTCACATTCCAGTACGGTAGAGTTTGATGGATGCAGCATACATTTGGGTATGCTGCTCATCCAGTAGGAAAATATACGTATGGGATAGAATATCATGAAAAGTGTAATGGGTGAGTCTCAAAAAGAAAAATTAAGATGCCATGTCTCGAGGTGCCCATATTATCTTCTCAGGTTGCATACGAATTCCGCATATTGGAACAGTTACTGGTTTATATTCAACAACAAAAACTTAAAATGGTTTATGGTCTACTGAATTGTATTAGGGTGATGAGACTAATGAGGTCGTGATCGGGAAGCGAGACCATCAAATCTATGAACTGCGTTGATTTCATGTCTTCTTGGTCTTGGTCAGTGCTCAGCAATCGATAGTGAAAGTCAGAACAGTCAAATCATCGTCGAATATACCAACCAGTGCCTTCTGCTACAGGCTACATAAGACTGTGTTGATGTGAAATGAAATCGAAAACTTTCGCTTTGCCAGACGAAATTGCATTGCCTGTCTACTCAATCCCACTTCGCACCCAGTTTTGCCTGTTGGGAAAATTAGTCAGCGGCAAAAGTACGGCAACCATCTGATCAGTGAACGAAATTTCCTCCTTTTGTGTATTCTCAATAAAAAATAAAAGTACAAACGGGAAGTGAATGCTCATGAACAAACGCATGCCTACCAAAATTGCTGCCGCTTGCAGAATGGAATGCATATTTGCAAAAGTTCGGCTTGATAAATTTTGAAACACATGTAGCAGGATCTTTTTGGATATCATTAAATTTCACAAGTAACAGTGAATTCACTTATTCGACGTAGAGTTAGCGATTAGGGCATCGGTCAGCATCGTACAGTCATTTCTGATGTATCTTTCTTTGTTCAAGTCATGACACTCTGAATTTCTACCTGCGCTAAAAGCCGTTCGAATTCAAGGGACCCCGCTGTGTGACTCCGGGGACCTTGCTTTCTATGATGTAGTTGATAAAGCAACATGAATGCTGTTTGCATTCGTGAAAACTCATCAAGATACCTCTTCAACGGTCTTTCACCTTACGACCATTGGGTTCGTTTTATCCATTCACGAGACGGAAATTTCAGGGTGTGCGTATTTCTTTTGCTTTGGTGAGACACCCAGGAGAACCATATCGGTCTTCTTATTTCGCATCACATGGCTTTTGGGCCATTTATGACTGCCAAATCTTAATTCATATGAATAAGTGCAAGGAGGACGGATAGTTCGTGACATCTCTTGTGTCCACATAGAAGCCGCTTCTTGATATGGTCAGCTTGCTTTCGTCAGATCTGAGCAGCTAAGCTTTCGGAATTTGCAACTGCATATTACATGAGCGTGTCATGTCGAATCGATGACTTATCTAAAGCTGATGCCAAATCTGATGGCAAGCCTTGTCCGGTGCAGTCCAGTTGGATCTAGGAATGCAGAATTCAATTAGAAAGTTGTTTGGTAACTCCTTAGGTTTAAGCTGACATAAATCAACAGAATTTGAATGAACCATTCCCAGGTTCCCGGTGAACAATTTTCCCACCGTTTGATTTATGCATTGCGCTAAATGGAGACTGATATCCTCACCGTGGGCAACTGACAAGACTGAAAATACATGTACACCTCTTAATACCTGCTTCGTTTCTTCCAAATTTCAGTGTAAATTAGTGTCCTACTTGTGCCTACACAGAAATGAACCCAGAATGCATGGTCACAATCGAAATACCGTAGACGTTATAATATTAGCACTGACACTTAAAGGTTTAGTGAGCACAAACGCTAGTTATTCACGTGCTCTTCAGTGGCGCGCTGCTGCAAAATCACGGGTAGTTGCTCACGGTGTCCCTGATCATAAAATGCACAGCATCGTTTTGGTAATCTAGATTACATGAGCAGCTTTGGGGATCCGAAGTAATCAGAAAGTCTTTGCAACTTTTTCCAAAAGTCCTTAAGAGGAAAGCCTGGAGTGCAATGAAACTGACGGACAGTACACCATGGACACAGATACTTGGATTATTCGTATTAGAACTTAAACTATTGGTACCGTAATTTAAAACTCTACGCATTTGTAATTGTGCTGGTGCAAACTGGGACGTGCAGTTAAAAATGGTTCAGTTTTTCAACCTAGCGTAATATGGGGAACAAGAGTAAATAAACGAGTTGCGTTGTCATGAAATTTTGGTCGGAATAACATTTAAGACAGGCTTCCGATTGGTTAGAATTCATATTAATTTATGAATAGGCGAGGTTTTGTTGATGTTTTGAGTGACTGCATGGATTGTATTGAATGCCTAGGGAGTCGAAGAATCCAACGCATATCACGCAGTTTACTGAGAGGTCAAATCAATTCTGCGAAAGATCCATTACGGATAATATACACACCACTAGTAGAAATGACTTGATTGACTAAACAGTGTACAGAAAAAACATTGATGAATAGGTTTATTTTTTACCCGCCCGTCAAGTATGTGTATTCAATACTCTAATGTCCTTGCATTCCAGACTTGTTTTGCTTATAATCTGGAACCGACATTTCATCTCCTGAGTAATGAGTAGGCTCATCATCCTTGTACGGTGCTGATCATTCAGAGATAATTTCAGTGCAAGCTAGTGTTTTGGCTACCTCCGAAACATGTCTGTCTTTCTACATAATAGGATATCCTTCTAAGCCTTCCCTATTCGTAAAGTGACAGAATCACTGCAAGCGTTTTATCGATCAGGATTCCGAAGCACTTAATGTAATCTACATTAATTATTGGTTTCTTGAAAGTGAAAGAATAGTCATATGGGTAAGCAAAACGTGAGAAATGTGATCAGACAGTGAACACATTTCGACAGATTCGCATCTGGATCAAAAAGAACGGAAAATTCTAAATGAGATAAGCGTCAGGGAAAGTCAGGAATATACTCGATTCCAGCTAAGGTTTGATCGAGTGCAGTATCATTAACGTGTTTCAACGAATGACCGGGGAAGCTCGTTTTTCAGTTATTAGTTTTTCTCGAGAGCATCTGAGTACGTGCCAACGGCGCCGACATTTTTAAACCCATTTATGTGCCCTGTCCTCTACGGTAAAATGGTTAGGTTGTCGTACCAAAACAGGTGTTGAACAGTCAATATTCCTGGTTTGCGAAGCCTTAGATCCTGAAGAAGAAGGTAAAAGATAAAGGGATGATCCAAAAATGAACATCTCATCGAATTTTGTTGAATACAAATATGTGTCCATATGGGTAGCCAATTTGGAGCAGTTGCTTTTGCAGACATTCGAAATAAGGTCATCGAGAGCAATGACAGGGAAAGTTAGACATTCAAGGATGGCACTTTTGCGCAGTTTAAGATCACAGGATATTAGGTCAGTGGGACAAAAGCGTCTGAAGAGAATATTGGGAGCAACAATTTCGATGGCTTTCAAGTAGCAACGGAATGGGAAAAGTATTCGACTGTTTATTAAGCACAGAAATGGAGGGAACAATCAAGATCAATACATCACACTTCAAAAGTAAGGACGACAGATGGTCTTTACGGGTACCTGTAGTTATTTGGGTCAGACAGAATATTTTGAAAACACGTTTCATAGAAGCCGACGTTACGGGAACCCTTCATTATGGATCTCGAAACCCGTGATTTGTGCTCTGATATTAGCACACACTGTTTAAACCGTCTATGTTGGCTTCGTAGCCCAATTGTCTCTTTCTTTCCTACACAGAAAAGTCAGATTTTCGTTGCAGGTTCCTGCAACTCGGGTTGGGTAATGGTAGACTGGCGGATAACAATGCGAGGCTCTTCTACTCCTTCGAAACAACAGAGGGAAGCATCGAACACTGTGAGAACCCTGGAATTTGTAGACTTGTTTTTATTCTCGTGCCTAATTTAATAAGTGGGAAGGTGCACCCAAGAGATTATCCAGAAAACGGCTGACCACATTATTCGACGACTTGAAAGAAAGCAATGAACAAGCACAGAAGATGAATCTCTGAAGAAGAAGTATTTCCGCATTAAAGTCAAGCGGTTTGCTTCATATTTTATTGAGTTATCCGATTAGATGAAGAGTGGTCTGAACAGAAATCCATGGGTTTAAGTTACCAGGCGATGGCAAATGGTTGCACTTGACGCACGCGGTTTGCGACCGATAAACTAGCGATGTTCAGAAAAAATTATATCCAAATTAAAGTCAGCTCGCTTTGGGAAATAAGGGAGCTCAGTTGGATCGAGCACGGGATAGCGTGGGGTCGGGTCATGTTTACAAACACAGAAAACGATGGTCAGGTTATCATCCGGCAAAAGAACTGGGAAAAGTAGGAGACACAATGGAAAATAGGATATTTTCGGTATGCTTGTTTGTCTACGTCCAGAAAACTGGGGATAGCACTGAGTAATTAGGCAATCCATACAGTCCCTGAATACTTTCAAATATGATTAAACTTGAGGATTACGGCACCTTTGTTCACCAAAGTACTAGAATCTCAGAACTTCCCCGGCAGAAGATATCACTTAGGTTTGGACTCAACCACTGAATGCAAATACCTCAAGTATGAACATGGTATTCAGAGCTGTAAAACAAAATGATCGGGTGATTTTTTGAACAGAAAGCACATACTAGCACTGGATCCGGATACATCGGGCATTCCGATGGGAGAAACGCCCTGAGGAACAGCCTGCTAATTAGTACCTCTAACAATATTGGGCGATGGTCAAGTAGGGAAGGTTTTGGCGTTGGGATTTATGGGGTTGCGGGTTCAAATCCTCCCACAACCGGTCAAATTCCCCACCTGGCAACCCTCTGCTGATCGCGGATTCTTTCCTGAAAAATGATTTACGGTTTTTTATTTCATCAACAAAGTAAAAAGATAAAACATTGGTGATACTTACAGGCAGTTACACACAAACAGCAAGGAAAACCCAGGGCTTCGTTCTAGCAAAAACAATTCCGGCCGTGTGCGGTCACATAAAACACTTTGAATAAAGAAATCGTTGTCCAGTGCATATCGTGCCACGCGGTTCGTCCATGAATCCTAATTATGGCACACACCTGAGGACATGGCCCCAACTAAGAGAAAATATAAGCCATAAGCTTGCAATTACGTTTACTAGTGACGTCCAGTTTAGGAGGATATGCAATTTACCGTACGCAGTGGTGCACAATGCTCTGCTGAAGCTGTCAATAGAATGATATTTGGAGACGAAGGTTTTCATTTTTAATCCAAGGAGTCTACAGTTGGTAGCGCCCAGTTCGAAAATTTGGGAGAAATTTTAGTTGGAGAAATAAATCAGAGGAAGTAGATGCAAAAGCAGAAAAAAAAAATTTTTAAAACTGTCACCGCCAAACCTTCACCGGAACCGGAAATCAGCATGCATTTTCACTGTCATTTGTCTCATCCCATAATCATCGTATAAAAGGTACAGAAATCTTTAACCGTGCACGCGATTTAACCATAGATGACTTGGCAATATCGATTTTAGTCACCTGGCTTTTGTACGCTCTGTTCACTCCTACCGATGCTGCAGTGCACTTTTGTCCCAGCAGCTCCAGTTGCGTGGGTGTACTTTTCAAGGTCGTGACAGAATGAGAAGATTGTGCCTCGTTTTTTTCACATTCTGCATCTGGAGTAGTTCAGTTTTGGATAAGTTAGAGTTTGATTACTGCCTAATTCAACTCAAGTGAACATCAAAAACGCTGTCATGACCGTGTGTTAGATTTAATTCATGCTAAAATAATGTGTGTGTTTGAATAGGACTTAATCGCCAAGGCCCTTGAAAACTTGTAGGTAGAAGAAAGAGGATTGACCATCGAAAAGTTTTATTGTTTAACAGCGAAATATCTATTTTTGCGAGCTGTAAGGCAGCATTTCCTGGGACCAAGTATCACATGTTGTGCTGACTTGCAGATCACAATTTAAAAAACACTTATTTCTTCCGAGAGCAACCGGACCGGGTGGTTAGGGAATGAACAATAACAGGAAATAAGACACGCCGCTTTTTCAAACGAACGTCTAACGGGGCAAGTTGTTCCTCGATGTTAGTCTCACTTATCGATTGTCTGTCCCAAAACAGTTGATAATATTGTCATGCTTATGTTCGTAGGACGTAAACTCTGAAATGATCAGAATAAACATTGACGGAAATTGTTGATTCTCCAAAATCTGTTCGCGATTGGGTTTTCTTTCGCACTCGACTGTCTACCCCTTTGAATTCGGGCACAAACATACTGACATTTGACTGTCGCATATATGCCAGGACGTAGAAAAATTTACCTAGTTTGTCCAACGAAATTAGATGCATTACAAATAACTCTCAAGTGTCCTCTAACCGGGGAATTCACCTACGTCTATGTTTCTGAACGGTGATTGTAAGTCAAAAGTGAGTACGATTTTCGATCAAGCAAACATCCCATAGGATGATAATTATTCGTCGACAGAACTGGAAATCTTGCCTTGAACACAGCGATCTGCAAAATCTAACTGCCAACTTGATGTTACCGTAAATTCTTTCAACAATTTACTTAACCAGTTAGTTGACATTGCAAAATGGTTTCGTAAAGCTTGCGTTCCAAAGTCGATTCTGGGTCACTGAAATTCTAATTCAGTCTACACGATTTAGCAAACATGATGATTCATGGGTGACCGACAGAGACAATTCATGCAGTGTCCTCATTATATATATTCAATAATATTTAGGAATCGATTTTCGTCTGCACTCAAAAACTGGGACTAAAAAGACGATCTTCTGGAATAAAATCTTGATTATACTGCAAGCTGCACAGTCCTATCGTTTTCGGTAGTTTTTCCGGAATATTTGCTTGGTATAATTCCACAAGAATAGCTTCTCCTTGACTGGTCACTTACTTTGCCTGATCTTACCATTTGAGGGTGAAACTGTCGTTTAATAATCTAGTTACTGATGCTGGTTTACGGGCCACTGAAAATGGTTTTGAGGGCTCACATGGATCAGGCGCAATGCGGATAGCTTAGGATTATTAGACGCGCAAATAATCACTAACTTTTAAATTCCCGCTAGGTTAATTTCAACCAATGCTCAGATTAAGCAGCTCGACACCCCAATGACGCACTGCGCTTCGATTTTGTATCATCATTATTTCGTTGTTATCTTATCGAATATTTGGTTCGATTATGGTCTCCGTTCACCGCTATAATCGACCGGAATTACTGTTCTTCAAAAACCGTATTCCTTCCTAACATGCTATGGGTTCACGCATTGCTGCACTTCAGAGATCTTCTTGCTGATCTAACAGAGGCATTCGCGTGGCTAACAGACAGATCTTCAATGCACCCTTCTGGCCAAGCTGTCCTTGCCGGCATTGTTCAGTACCAATATGCGCTCTCTGTTTACGAAAACGTCGGATCTGTCCCTCACAATTCAATCGTCAATCCATGTTCACACTTGTGTCATCTGCATACAAGGATCGTGGACGAACCCGGATATTGCTGATTCACGCGTGTCGATAGACGGCTCCATACTCCATCGGAAGGACATTGCTTCGGACAAGAAGAAGACTGCAGGCGATACAGCGACATACACAAACTCGTTCTAGTCTGACAAGTCCTAAGTTATTTATACATATTCGCTAAACGGAATTGACTATCAATCGACAATGTCATCCCAAGTTATCTCACCATACTAATACAATCATAACGAACCTATATTTTGCCCCTTTTAGGTCGCAACACAATATAACACCTGTTTCCACTCTTTTCTAGTATTTATTGTTTCTCTTCTTGAGGATAATCTATATATTGTTGTAGGTGATTTCAATCATGCATCTCCCCTACCACTGACTGTGATTTAACTGACCTCTGCGTTTCTCCCACTAGAGGCAGCTCCATTTCAGATAGAGTTACTACCAACCACCCTGATTTATTTTCCCTGAAACTGCGTGCTCAAATTTCAAGTAGCGATCAGTGCCTACTTCTGGTAAGGCGCAAGATATACTCTCAGTCCGCTTTCCATTCCTTCAGGCAAACAAATCAAATCCGAGTTCACCTCCATAACGTTTCACATGACAGCCTTGTTCTTCTCCGAAAATCCCTTTCACTCGCATCTACGTTTTACATTTTTGAACCCTGCTCAATGACAAAGTCAAAGTTTTCACAATGATGGCAAACACTATCCTTGATATTTTGTCCATTAGAAACAGTATTCATCTCAAATGGCGGTATCTCCACCCAGAAACCGAACTCTCAAAGAGGATGCGAGAAGCACTTCTACAAATCCTGTAATAACTCAAGCCTGCCGTACATTTCCAATCTAATAAAAGTCGAAATCAAACGCATCGACACTACATTCGCCAGCCAACTTTTAAGTGGCAACACCAGTTGATTTCTATGGCCAAGCATTCCACTGATGTTTGGGAAGAAAATGAGACATATGAAATGTTCTGCAGATATCAACAGCACTAACCAAGCTTTCATTCGTCTTCCCGCTTATACCTCGTTCATTTTTGGGCACGGTGATGGTACGACAGTAACAGGTTTTTCTGGGGAACAGGTGCACCAAATTCCCCGAACTACTAAAATTACCGCAGAGGTTGAAACTTACAGTCTGTCCTTAGCCCTTCCAAAGCATGGTGCTATGGCTCTGACGGATGCATTCACTTCTCTGATTAACTGATCATTAAACTAGTCTCCTATCCCTGCCTATTATTCTCATGCCAAAATCTAGAATTTATACTACCTCAGCAAAGCGCTTTCGCCCCATCGCCCTAGCATCTTCTGGTTTTAAACTGACAGAGCCTGTTATGCGGCTATAAGAACTTTACTGTTTCACATTTAGCACGCATTTTGACAAACCATGGCCGTTTTTTCAGCCGAATTCCTGAGCAACATATCGTAATGTGCTCTGATCATTGCCAGATGCGTTTTTTCACATTTTTGCGAGGTGATGGGTGCAAAAATTCTTTCCCTGTTTTGTTTTTTACTCACGTTTTTTTTAATGAAGCGCGCCATAATTTTGTACGCAAAAGTGTATACAATGCAATAAAATGCGATCCAACTCACAGGATCTTCGATGTGATTATTGTTTTTGTCCAGCCTTTACTGGTTTCATTCAAAGAGGAATGTTAGTCGTTATCATCATCGTTCAGCATTAAACAGCAAGGCAAGCCTCATCGACCGCTGCCTTTTCCCCAGAGTTACACGTTTATATAAGGCGAGTGAATATCCAAGAGGAACAGGGAATGGACCTACACAGACGGGAAAAGATAAGATGCTGCTGCAGCCAACACACGAAACACAGTCTAACTGTACAAACGCACTCTTTCAATCATTCTGATTCGATAGAAAATGACAACACGATTGCCACTGTTCACCGCTCACTGTCATATCCTTCAGAGTCTCCAGTCAGCTAGTTGACGAGTCTTTCGGACTCCAAATACGAAGATGCAAGACACTAACTTTATCTAAAGTCGCTGTATATT
This sequence comes from Fasciolopsis buskii, assembly GCA_008360955.1. Classification (NCBI taxonomy): domain Eukaryota; kingdom Metazoa; phylum Platyhelminthes; class Trematoda; order Plagiorchiida; family Fasciolidae; genus Fasciolopsis; species Fasciolopsis buskii. The sequence goes on along the minus strand of LUCM01007720.1, from coordinate 24,987 downwards.
TTCTCATTCCACGTTGCCACGTCATCCGTTGACCTCCAGGTGGCTTGTTCCATTCCTTAGGAGGAAAACAAAATAGGGCACGGTATAGTAGACGAGTGTTTGCCATATGCAACGCGTGACCCAACGAGCGTACTTTACTAAGTTTCATACGCTGAAACAAGGCATTCTCAGAAGTGGCACCAAATACTGGATTCCTGACCTCTATATTACTCAATCGATCATTCCATCCGATCCTAGCCATATTACGTAGACATCGGTGGTCGAAAACCTCTAGCCGACGCACATCTTCCACGCGCATACTTCAAGTCTCGCAACCGTACAAAAGAAATGAATGTTTTTAAAAGCAATTTACGCCAGCCCCTATTCATAATGACTTAAATCACCACAACCTAGTACTTGCCATTTTGAGTTGCCTCGCGGGGACACTCTAGGAATAAGTGCCTCACGAAATACGTTTGCCATTATGGCTTTGGTTTGCATTAATCGTAGTTTACAGCGTAGCACATTTTATCATAGAACCGTTTGTATACGATATATGCAGACTGCAACACCATTTGGTTTGAGTCGGAAGAATGTGTCCATGTTTCACGTGGTTCGTTGCAAACAGTTGCATGTTTTGAATCAGTTGATTTTTTATACCTTGATTCACGGTGAACTCAGTCCGAGAGTGTCTATGAGGTTATTATGTTTTTTCATACTCGGAAATCGGGTTGTTTCTGGCTGAAATTTCCCTTCGAGTTCTCATTTTATTTATCACGGTTTCTTGCAAACATTTCATCTGAATGCTTCTATTAGATGGATCTGACCTCTGAGCGAGTGCCCGCATTGGTAAAATACATGAGATTTTAACAACTTCTAATAATTGTCGTTCCAACTACTTTAGTTTTTCTAATTCCTAGAGTGCTCCATCCCAATTCAATGTTTCACAAAACTTTCTTATTCTCGATTGGCGGTTCCCAAACAATGGGTAACATGTTATTTACGTTGGTGCGTTTCCCAAATGACTCGTCAAACGGTTCGGTTAGAATGATGGCATTATTCGGCCGGAGTTGGCTTTACAGTTTTAGAGCACTGGATATGTATTGGTGATGATTTATGAGAAGAACGAAATAGCCGCACAGCTTCTGCATGGTTTCCAATGACAACTTAGACTATTGTGTATCATCTATTGGATTATTCTAATAGGTGATCTACCCTAAATAGGACAGTAAACAAATTGGTAAGCTCCCCTTTGGTATTAATGAAGCACGGGCTGGGCATCAGTTATTTTTGCATGAAATACGTCAACGAGAATTGGCTTTTGGAACATGCAAACGGAACGATATGATCAAAGTCGGACACTTTATTCAGTTGACTTAATATATTTTCTTTGGAAAAGAATGAAGGAAAATTTCTCAGGATTTTGAAACTTTGAAATACTCTTTTCTATCGCCTATGCACTGCAATCGTACATCCCCATCAAATTCAATTCGTAACTATGATGAATGAACATAAATCGAATACCACGAGGATTTTATCAAAAAAGCATTGACTCAAGGCAGTGGAATTGCTTAGACGCACAGAACGGTGCTGCTCAGTCAAATTATCACCGCTTCCTTTAGTGCCTACATTTTGGTTTTTATATTGCGCAACGAGTACTTGAAGGATTTGGCCACATTTTGTATTTTTTTCCTCGACGTGTGCTTGGCCCTAGACGTCCCAGTATTTCGGCCCAGAGATAACCAACGGTTGCGTCTTGCTTCGTCGAGTGTACAAGCCACTTAGGGATGTGCTCTGACATTCCCTGTGATCATATCCAGTTTGTTCTGCTAATGCAATTACCTGCAGATTTTTCCGGACGACTGTTTCCATTGTCTAGATTTATTCCTCTAGTTGCCGCGAACAATCGGAAGTGTACGGTTGGGAACATTTTACCCAAAGCAGACTTGAGTGTTCGTTGCAAATAATTAAGCGCACAATGGGCTATAAATTGTATCCTGAAAAACATCAACTACCAGTTCGACTTGATCCCTTTGGGGTCTTTTGCACTAATGGGCTCAAATAAACATTTCTGTCTTGTAACATTTCCGGCATAGAAATAGTAGTGAAACAATTTCTAAAATGGAATGCTTGCCCATCTGATCCCAGTCTTGCACTTTATTCGTCGTTATGCATGCGGTCCAACCCCATGAAGTGGAACTTTTACTGGCTTGTTAAAATAACTTATAACGAAATCATCCGTGCTAAAACGTTCCCCCCCCCCTTCAGACTGATGTATAACATACTATTATCGTGAGCAATTTCCAAATGATGTTCGTCAAATTTCTCAAGATTATTGGTAAATTCCCAACTTTTTATCTCGAGTTTATCAAGGCAACATATGGAAGAAAAAAATATTATGACGGATAACTCGTCTTAACATGGGCAAAACCGTGACCGGCCGGTCCCAATCACAGTTAAGCAACTCAAACAATAATTAATTACGCATTAAAACGGCTACTAATTCTTATATTTCGCCAGTTCTATAAACACATAATGGTTTCGTCTGACGTGGAATGCATGCGACCGGCTTGTTTCCCATGGTGGATTTCATTCCATTGACCTCTCAGAATTCGCTTGATTGTCTACGTGTTTCGGTTTTTGATTAACTCTCTCCAACTTGTTTCGTTGGTCTATTTGTTCGAAAACGGTAAATCGATCGGTTCGCCGGGGTGATGTTCCCTTGATGATGATAATCGCCTCACCTACTCACACCATAATACATGACAAATTTCGTTTTGGGCTCCTGGTGACTGGATGAGTGTGTGACTATCCCAGGGTTTACTGTTGCGGTCAGAATAACAGTTGTGTGCACGAATAGCCAAACCTGGTCGATCGATCGTTTTATTGCCCCTGTTTATAGTAAAATTATGAACTACGCAGGTGGAAAGAGCTCCACTAGATAGAATATTTTTCTTTTCAAATCTGACGATGATTTGCTTTTTGTGCAAACCATTTCCATATGTCAACGTTATGGTTTATTTATTTAAGTGGGCGTTTTTCGCGAACGTTTTGTATGTAGTCGCGTGACCCTAAGAGAAACTGTCGTGTATTTGCAAAAAATGATTTGAATTGTGGGAGTTAGTTTCTGTCGCAAGAATGATACAGATTTGAAAACTGCTGATCTGGATAGGAACCGATGTATGAAATCCCGTGCGATTTTCGCCCCTAGTTTTCTCCACTGTCTTAAGAAGAATGTTAGGCTGAGAGGCTCTATATTAGGGGATATAATCTATTAGTGCATTGTAACCCAAGTAACCACGTTATCTGCCTGTGTTTCCAAGGCTTATGGTGAAACTTTGTGACTCATCCTTTACAGACCAGGACGCGGGTTTTGTTATACTGGTGGTAAGTAATACGCAAGCTTATTTGCAGCAACTGTCACTTCAGACTGTAAACACCCTTACTAAAAGAATCGAAACAACTTAAATCCGAAAGTACAACCTGATCAATCGCCAAGACTCCAGTGTGTAAACACAACTCAGAACAACTTCAGCAAAACCCATTTGAATGGAAATTAGTAAAACCCCGATAGGTCAGTCAGTCGAGGATCTCGGCGCGTATAAACGCACCGCCAGTGCTGGTACCCACCGGTCAGTCGTATAGTGGAAAGCATAATTTCACGTTTGGTGACTCGTTGAAATTTCAGTTATATCATGCAGAAATTTGGTTCCTGTTCAAAGCAGGCAGAGAAATAAGATTTACATTTTTGTCTAAACATAACAAAACAGGTTTGCATCGAAGCGAGGCAGTGAAAATGGGATAAATAACAAGTCAATATGTTACTCCACTAACTAATTCATGAGCCGAAAATAATCGGACCGGTTCCTATGGTATAAGATAATCTGATTAGCATAGCTTTTATTCTGACAAAAGAGCATCTGGCTTCTTCCTTGGAATATAAAGGCAAAATGTTCGACGATGCCATTCTCTAACCAAAATCATGTGCCAGTTCAGTCAATAATAATGCAATTAAAATCACCCAAATGATGTTGCTTGACGAAAGCAAGTGAACTCGCCGGACGCGTGGACGTCAAGCTAAAACTACCCAGCCAGGAATAGTTGGATTGAAACGTCAACTTTGCACTGTAATTTCATGGCTCTATGTGACGTTTTGTGCTGCTGCTGTCTGTTGGTAGAACACAAGAAACCAAGAAAACGTTTGTTTTTCCCGCCGTGAATTAGGTGCTCACAAAATCACTTTTGTTCGAAATGGTGACTTGCGTTTTATGGAAAAGTTGATCAACATAGTTTAGGTTTCTTTTCAACCATCATCACCCAAACAATGAAGTGTTACATTTTACAGAAGCACGAACATAACAGCTTGAATCAAGCTGTATTTCTCGTTTATTCTTGTTTTTCACCTGATTGGTTTTAGAGATGTTTTTATCTGATTCTGTGGCTGCATGTGACCGATAATCCGCCTTAGGCAAACAAAAATTTTTTTTCCCGGAAATTTCACAGATTTTCGTAGTCTTTCAGAGACACAAAAACCATATGATCACCCGGTCATGTGATAAAGCCATCTCGGCTGTGTGAAAGATTTATATCCCATTCGAACCTCTCCATTGTTCCACGTGATGGAAGATTCGTAGAAATGGCTTTCATGGGATAATTCTGGATAACAGATTATTATTGCTCCTCTAAATGATTTATTTTGCTTCCCACTCTTTCTCAAGGACAGCGTTCCCTTCTCCCTGCACAATGTGCGGGCGTGAATACATCCACCTGCCGGTGTCTGCCAAGCAATGTATCGGCTCTGATGAATGAATTTGAGGGGGCGCCTATGCGCGCGTTTGATTTCCATGTTCTCATTTGTTCTTTTTTGAGAAGTTACCTGTCTGGTAATTCGAATGATACTAATCCCGGTAGACTGTTCCGTCTTAATCCAATTTTCAGGAAATCTAGTTAACGAAGAATGCTTAACGACATAGGAAATCGGGTAACGTGAGCTGGAAGGCGTTATTCATTGTGGAAGTAAAATGCCAGTCGGAAAGTCAAAATACGTCAATCAACATATTGGACAATTAGTGGCCGGGGAATTAAAAATCCGTTGTTGGAAGGATTAGGCAACGGCACTTTTGGTGCCTGCTCTCGAAACGTCCGATGTAAATCGGTAATTATCAGAAGTCTCCTAGTCTTCAACTCGTTTGATCACCAAAGTAATTTCAGGGATGTGGCTATAAGCTGAAATAATTAAAATCTATTCATTGTCCTCTTGTATGTTTCATCCTCTATCCTTATCTGCTCGTATTTTGTAGCATTTATCAATTTTGTCAATAAAAAATCTCATTTATTTACAACACATTAACCAGAGATCAAAAACGTAACTTTTGTGGACCATCTATAATTTGAAAATTATTAAGAAGTTCCTACTAAATTAGATGAGAGAACAATGAAAGTTTTCTCAGGATACTATTTGATTTTTATTAATATGAATAAAATCCCGTGATACAGTAATATTTTGGTAGCCATACCTAAGTAAGCAATGGTAAATATGCGGAAATGTCATCCGCGTGAGGTCCGATTGTCAGTCTGATTTCTGGTGAGCAATGAAACAATTAGATCGGTCCGGCTACACGGCTCTGTAAGGTAGCCGTTTAGGAGAAAATGACGTGGAAGGACTATCAGTGTTTGAACGGTGCTGTTTCTGTAAATTCCGCAGAAAACTACGGAAATTCTTTATTAACTCCGTGACTCGAATTGGGACTCTGGAGTACAGAATCCAGTGGTTCCAGAGAAACCAACTGTAAATAGATTCCTGAGATGAAGTCATTTAATACGGGTCGTTACGGATGGACTTTCTGGATGTTCTGTTCACAAAGAATGTCCGTCTATGGCAAAAATAATTTGAACTTACCCCAAATGAAAGAGTTAGACTTTCTGAGTGAAATCCATGCGAACTTCTAAGTCGATGCTTCCCCGAAGAACGCAGTTATCAACATTTTTTAGTTTGAATTATTGGGCAGATGTATCTACTCGAAACAAGGTAGATAAACATCAACCACAGTTTATTTTCTGAAGGTGCATCAGAAACTCAAGGTGGGTAGATAAGTTGTCTTTAATAACTACCAGATGCTCGTAGTGGAGTTCGCATGAATCTGGTCAATTCATCTGAACATGGGAAAAAATATTTTCGCGATAAGCGAATCACACGCACTCAGATAGGAGGCTAGCTGATCCAGTATCCGCACTCTCGAGCGAAGTTACCGATCTACCCGAAATCACTGCAGACTCGAGGCTTAAGTGAACAGTTGAAGATACTTCACATTTATTTGTAACCGTGATTCAGTATTCGTTGTTGCTGAAACAAAGACAAATTTCCAATAAGGAGAATTTTTAATATGCAGCATGGTGAGGTTTAGTGCTTATGAACCGTTAGATTAAACTAGAAATAGCGCAACAAGTGGGTAGATAGTGCAACTTTTTCTGATGCTCCGGAATGGGAACCTGAGGTCGGAATGAAATCAATTGCGAGTTATGCATGATACCTGATTACTTGTTTACATTTTTTACCAAATGTGATCGCTTTTTAACTTTGTGGAAGCCCTACCATTGTTCGACACGTGGCTATCAAGATAGATGCAACGGTCCACAGTCGTTAGTTCTCCTCCATCCAGTATCGAACTCGGCACAACTGTCGTCTAATCCTACAACAGAACTTTGCATTTTGAAGGTGCAAAGCTTATGCCAAGCCGAGCGACCCATCTCGAGAGTCTATCTAGTGCATGGCATGCATGATCCACAGACTCGAAAAGCCACACAACCTCATCTGCGTAGTCTAGGTCACGGCTTCCCTCCATTTCCCAGTTCGACTCCTACATCCCGGATAGCTCTTAAAGCATCTTCTATCACCTCGTCCATGACGAGGTTGAACAGGAATGGAAAGATGAAAAAGCCTTGTCGAACGACACTAGTCGTTTTGAATGAACTTGATAGTTCACTATATACCCTCACGCGACCGTAGATATGCGAGAACAATGCTTACAACAGGTTTACGAACTTTACTGGCACAACCTTCCGGTGGAGAGTACTGAATGGTGCTGTCCAATCCACCGAGTCCAACGCGCCTTCCAAGTCCAGAATGACTACGATCGTTGCAAGTGCATACCGTGTAGGCGAAACTCTTCCACTTTTCTAACAGTCAAACGCTTTGCCTAAAATCGCTTTCCGAGTGCAGCAGCAAGAAATATAAGTCTCATGTCTCACAGGAGAAAAAACAAAAAAGTGTGCATTGCTTCACTTGTCAGATGACATGGACCACTCACTGAACAGAAAACGAGAAGTGATAGATCTAAATTCGTGTGGACTACCTTTTGGTAGTCGATTCCTTTTTAGGTTGGTTGGACGGTGTTCTTTGATCCACAAGGGGGTTTTTCCTAGTTGAACATTTAAACTGACGTTCGTTATATCAGGGGCAGAACCGCAGCACAATCAGGGTATTCATGTCGAGGTGATTCAATCTACCGTAAAATTTGTCGTGATCATTGAATTAACTGTGTTTGATGATACTTGCACAGATTAATCTTGTGAAGTATTTGTGCGACGCGATGCATCGCGTCATGTCACGCTCGATACTTATTAGACTTTTGGACGAAAAAGCACTTATTCATTGCTTACCCATTGTTAAGCCTCCGAGACAACGATGTCACTCTAAGCATACTTAGGTCCTACCTTCGAAAGAGCATTGGATAAGCTTTCATTATGCCCTTATCTGTATTTGAAATTCCGATGTGCGCCTAGATATTGCATGGCTTAACCTTGCACTCTCAATCTGGTGGACACGATGTTTGCCGTTTACAACGATTTGGTAAGAATCAGGAAGGTACGGTGGATTTGTGAACTGTGCTTCAGCTGCCAAATGCAGTGGACATACTGTGTGCTTATTTCACTGACAAATCGTCTGTTTATACTTCCCCAGCCATCGCCTGATTAGGTCACGCCTAGCTTGAATGGACGTGCTTGGCTCATTTTCTGAAATGAAGCCCACGGTGCATGAATGAATGCAACAAAATCATTACTTCCCAGTCTATGTGTACAACACAAACGCGCAATCATGACAAACATCAAAATTTGTCGTCGTCTATTTTCAACCTTGTGGTATGAAACAAATAGTTGGCAATTTATCACTTATCAATTTGTGAGCAAATTTATATTATACCATTTTATTACCCATTACCCTCCGATCAAGTGGTTTCTGAATGTTTGGTGTTGAGACATGGCCCACGAAACCACAAAACATCAATTCAACATTGATCCGGGGTAAAAGTGAGCCAAAGTTAACTAGCTGTTCCTCTGAGTACAAGTTCCACTGGAGGAGTTTTTCTATTCTCGCCGTTATTAGTTATCACTCGACCAAACCGAGACTTGTATTGATCGTGATCTACCGCTCTTCGTTGTTTCAGTCGAGTAGCATTATGAAATCATTTGGGGCAAGGTAAGACTATAGCCAACAGTAAATGTGACAGGAAATTTAACGAACTGACCAGCAAACTAGGTCAGTTAATTAATGCCGAATACTGTTGCGTTGCACGAAACTTCAGGTGTGTTCTGGTGTAATAGTTTTATTTCGCTCATTTTCCTTCCGTGCTTCAAAGATAAACGCGAGTTATTTTTTCGTCTCCCCTTTGTGTCCATTCCAACAACAGTGAGGACCTTATTTGCACAGTCAAGAATTATCGATTTGTAGAGCAGTTTGGTTCGATCACAAACCAGAAGCGTTATATTTTTGACAAAACGTATAAAAATCAACGCATCCTCGCCAAATCTTCATTCCCGCTTCCGGGGACAGAATTATCCTCTCTGATCTCTTATTCAGTATGAGTTCCACCACTTCTATCTTCAAACATCAGCCACTTTGCTCACTCGTTTGCTCCGTCTATTCTCGTTGGAAGACACAGTTATGGCATGCGATTAACTTACAACTTATGGAGGCCACTTTTGACGCCTCTGTGATACTCACAGATTTGTGAATGCAACCATAAATTTACTGTAAAATCCATTTGAGAAGGTTTGTCATCCGGGATGTCAGTGCCAGTGCCGAACCCAACACGATCGTACGGCAGAGTGAAACAAACCACCAACAAGCAACAGCAGCGAGGACGGAGCTGTGTCGCGACTAAGTTGCCCGAAGAATTCTGAACTACAAAACATCAAAGCTAGTGGTTAGCCATTCAATCATGCGGCAGAATTCCCGCGCCCTTGGTTCCACAATTTCTTAACGTATTCTTATTAATAATGTCTAGGCGAAACCGAGGACATCGGAAAGCATGCACGTAGCGTTTTGCTGCCTAGTTCTTTCAGAGACTACAGGATCCCGAGGTCTGCGTAATCTGTGCTGACATCCCTGAGTAACACGTCCTGATAATAGCAGTCACAGATGTCCAAAGGACTAATAGAACCATGAGAAAAGTTCGGCTATTCAAAACAATCGTGAGCCATGTATTTGACTAAACCGAGTAGTTTGTAGTGTCTGATAAAATCATATTTCACGCCGTAAAGAAACGGCCCAAGTTTGTCTGTTTTTCGTATTACATTTTTTCGGTCTAAGTCAAAAATATTAGAGTAAATCGCTGAGTGAAGTCAGCATTGTTCACTTCCCCGGACTGAGTGGAGCGCATGAAAACAGCTTGTAATGTGATCACCGGTTAACGGAATGACCAGTTCACCTATGCCATTTCAGTGCAAATAGGAATAACCAAATGCGAATGAGATGCTAAGCAAAAGCGTGATCCTTGCGGTTTTATTCATCACCCGGATGTGTTAAAAATTAATGCTCCTTACTATCACTCCTCAGTCCACATAAACGATCGTTTGAGCGGGTACAAGCTTTGCTACTTAATGGTGATCGATAGGCAGACATTTCATTGCACTTTTGTACTGGGAAGCTGATCACTGTTATTCACCGGAACGAAAAGTCGACAAAACAAGTGCGCTTTAAATAGTTAATTACCGCTGTTATTGGCCTACTCATTGTGTACAGCGAAAATCATTTTGAAATCGATATTAGAAAATTGTTTCAGGCTCGAACAGAAAACATTGTGCCCGCAGTCGATCGAAGTTGGTTGAAATATACACCACGGGCCGAGCCAAGCCGCTGGCCATAGCTCCATTGATTTGTCCATGCAAACGCGGCTACATAAATTTAATGTCCTCACACCCGAGAACACTGGGTAAAAAAATCAGCTAGGCCCAAACAACGCACAATAGCCCGCTAATCGTGGAAGAACTGAAAAAACGAAAACTGACACTCACCATGACCGGCTAACTGGTGAAATTCCCTCGCTGCTAACTGTCAAACGAATTCTTCGACCCACGCATAGTTTATTCAACTGCACCATCATGATCTGCACGACAGGAAAACGGAAAATCTGAACATCAGTGAACAAGTTTGTTTTATTTGAATCATACGTAATATGTCCGGTGGTGTGTGCCTTGCAACGAACAATCGCAGCAAGCTGATTTATGTATTCTTTCGATTTCATCTAGTTACGGAATTTTTGCACTTAGTTTAATAAAACAGCAGACCACAAACAATTGGAATCTACACTGTCGTGATATGAAACTTTTAGGATAGAATGACGTAATAATCAAACGGTATTTCAGTTTACCCCGTCTCTTTTATATATTTCATTATAATATAAAACTACACAGAACACTCGATGCGTTTCACGGTTCATTGTAAGGCGAATGCGAAAGTTAGGTTGATCAATTTTTTTTGTATAGACCCCACAATAACTGGCAAGAGCCGATTATTTGATTTCCGTAATTACTCTTTTCATGCGTATGAATCAGGATGCGAACGACAATTTGGATGTCGGCCGAGAACTAAGAAAGCCGTTAAGTGTGGCAAACCACGGCGACATGCTGCACACTTTATCGTGCGTAGCTATAGCAGCATTGTTGCGATTTATTTTTTGTATACAGTAAAACCATTTATACTTCCCACGTTCCGGAACTCATTGGGTCGTCTGGCGCACATAACCTCTACTCCTTTCGGTCACCGTTCTGGGTGGCACAATTTTCCATCAACCTGAAAGTTCATTGACCATAAAACCGATTAGCTGCAGCGTGCAGATATTTAATTTGTTGTCAATGTCCAAGCGTGTTATGTAGACAGCTAGCTGAAGTTCCTTGAACTATGGTTCCACATTACACCAAGATACCCAGATGATAAGACTAACAATGAAATCAAAGGAACTTGAAAATTGATACTTTATAATTTTTATATTTCGAGAGTCAATCGGCCGTATGCTAACCGTCTAAATCACTGTTTAACTTAACCCATCGAAAATAAATCCACTGCCGATAACGATAGGATGAACGCTGATTTAACAATCCATGTATTCTTTTCACAACCTACGTGTTCCCGAATCATCACGTGGTTGGAATTAGTGATAACAAGCTGCTTCTTATTGTACTACTGCTAGCAAACCGCAAGGTGCGCATACTTAATTCAACGTACTTGTTTTAGAAATCAGTGATCGTAAACCTTTCACGATCTGAAGTTTGTAAGATTAGTCCGCACGTTAGACAAATGTTGCCGGTCGCATTCTACACCCAAATGTTTGACTCCATCAAGATCCTGCTTTCTATGCGACAGGTGACAACAAACTTGATCCAATCACCCGATCAAACCCACACAAAATATCGGGAAAACAGCCAGGATCTATGAGCTAATAGTTTGTGGCCTATTAGAAGCAAACACGACGTTATCATCGAGGGTTGTCATTTTGGCACCATCTGATTGTAGAGGTTTCCAAATATCAGTTGCTATGAACAAACGGAAAATGTGGCGTAGGCGAATGAAAAATTATCCGTCTCTGAATCGACTCAACGAATTGTGAGACATGTAACGTTAACGATGGTGTTGCTCAGGTGACGATTTTACCAAAGTAACGACTGACTCCCGCCTACACCGAAGTTACGCATCCATTTTAAACCAAATCGTTTCCTAGCATTTTGTGAACACAGACAGGTCAAACAACAAAACCAATCAGGGTATATTTACAAGAAATGACGGACCAGGTAAATCAAGCCCTCTAGAGGGAAACATATAGACTTCGTTTCCCCTAAAAGAATGCTATGAGTAGCATGGAACTGATGAGGTCAGCAAGGCACACACTACTTCAGACATCATACTTGACCTATATTATGTCCAGAAAAGTGTGCGGTTTTCCCTATTTGCTAGCAATGAACTGACGCACACAGAGACAAAACTAAATTCACAATGAAGACGTTATTTCATGAAATAATTCACCATGTGATGTCATTGCTCAACTCACCATAAAGAAACCATGAAAGCACTGTACAGCTGTTTCATCCAGCTTGTTAGGAATCATGAGCAGTGCATATCCACCGCGCCCGAACTGGGACATGAACCCAAACCCGAACCCGAACTCGAACAAGGACGAACGATTCTGAGTCGAACGCCTTAGCCATTACGCTACCGGGCAGGCTCTGAACGGTTTGTTCAACTTTACCACATGATGTTCCACTCATCCGTCAGTGATTTGCACGGTTACTGTCCGCTAGCGATCGACCCCTACTGATAGATGACTTCTCTGCAGGTAGCCTAAGTACGACCAAGGCTTTGGGTATGACCTACAGAGCTTGATTACTCGATACATTTTAGTATTAGGAGATTGAATGTTTACATGAAACAATTCACCATGTGATATCATCGCCCATTAGGAAGTGTTTCATTAACAAAGAAGAGAAATGATTGCACTACGTGAATTATTTCATATTCGCGGGAACTGATTTTTCAAGAAATCAAACAAGTCCGGCTGCGGAAAATTACTCGACTGACTTTTGTCTTCCCAAATATCATTTGTAGTTTCACCTGCTTGTCCACGAACCTCTGTTGCATGTTGCACCTTCATTATTCAGCACTTTGTTAGGAATCTCTATTTTATCAGAACTAACTGAAGTAAAGGTACATTGGCACCGAAGCCCGGTGAGCTTTTCACCCATCAATGGGCGCCATAGAAACAATCCAGTGCTATACTCATGCTACACCTCACAATACCTTTGCCATTGGTATTCATCTTGAACCACTCCGACTATAGTGAACTCGTCTCTGGACATTTTCCCTTTTCATGGGCATTCCGTAATGTGCTGACTGTACTCGGCCACTTGATTCTGACAATATACGCGTTGTGTCCTAATGAATACACTGCACTTGCATTCCCATCACTTCCGAGCGTTGAAGATCACGGCAATGGTCACCCCCCGTATTGCAAGAGCACTGTCCCCGTGCACGTTACACCAAGATTTGGATCGTTTACCTCTCAGGATTGACTCTCACTTTATAAAATCTGACTATCTGAGGTACTTGCTTTGTCTTTGTCTTGAGCATGTGAACTTCCGCAAATCTGTTCAGCTGGTTCACTAGCATGGGGAATTCATTTCCGTGGCTACGGGCCGTGTAAACTTAATCAGCTGATTTCGCCTCCGGTTTTCTTAGTTAAATGAGCCCGTCTATTATTGTGAATGATATAGCGTTAATAACACAGCGTTGTTGGCAGATGCAATGTGCCAACATTTTGACTACCGTGGGTAGTGTTTCTCAAGGCAAGTTTTACACTCTAATCTACCCACGGTAGTAGAAACTTTGGAGCATTGCATCTACCAACAACGATGCGTTATTAACATTATATGGCATCGATTTTTTGATACACTCCCTATGTTGTTTGGTGAACCCGTTTTCTTCTGAATCAACGGTATAATTGACCCAGTTCGCTGTATCAGTTAAGTGGCTTAGGTATCAAGTTCATCAACGAGAACCCGACCGAAACCAGTAATGTGAAGTACGACCTAAACAAAAGGTTAGGACCGATGAGATTTTGGAAAACATTAGGGCCAGTATTGAAGCGAATTTGAAAACTGTGCACTAGTGATCTCTCCAAATTAACGCAGACCTCCTAGTTAGTCTTTCTCCACATTCAATTATCCATTTTCCATGGCTCTCACATAATTCTCTTAAGATTTACTCCATCGGATTCAATTTTGGTGTGCTTCTGATTCATTTAGGGAGCGTTTGATTGCTTGCTTTATATCTCCAAATCCTTTTACTACTTGCCTGTCTTTGGAAGGATCGTCAGCGTTCACCGGGAAACTGTGCGCATCTCGGTTTGTCAGTTAAGGTTGTAAGCAAGTAAATTTTGTCTAGGCCACCTGAACACTGGATGAAATATCAAATGAGCTTTTGTCCAGTACAGTCATGTAAATATGAATGCTTTTACCCGAAACTAGTCAATCTACTTATAGTAACCCCTTGTGTTTCTATTACAGAGATATGACTTGATGCGGTTTACCAAACACTGGTCCAGCTGTGAACGTTCTCGTGTTAATGTAATATGTCTTAAACGAACAGCTAAACTTATTCACCGCGCTCAGTAGTACAGCAACAAGTTCACTTGTACTGCGAGGTTGTTTTATGTTACTTGGTTGTGCCTTCAGCCAACCACGTCGCATTATCCGCAGAGGCAAATATAAAGAACCTGTATAATCCTCACCGATCCATTGCCTGGGTGAATCACACACATCGCTTCGTGTGGGAAGGAAAATCATGATAAAATGCTTGCCACGTGGAATGAGTGCTCGTTGGACAGACTTACGAAAAATCTAACTACAATTTCTCCAGACATTATATTAATTTAGATTGAATTAGCACTATTAGGAACAGGATGAACAAAAACAAAACAATTTAAAATGCGCAAATTTCACTGGATTGGGCCATGGGGATAATAAATCTGTAAAGTGAATGAACAATTCTATCAGCAGTAGCTAAAATGGCAAAAACAACGGCAGTAATCGGCCCGTAATGCATGTACACCGGACTGTACGGTGCACATGTCCACGTGATCGCAGCGACTATTGACATTCGGTCGAAAATCGAAAAAGACTCTTCAACTAGGCCGTTTGATTACGCTTTCTGCCATTGCTTCTTCGATCAGACAAGTGGAATTGCGGACATGTCAAAACACGTCAGAATGAACAACAACAACAACGGCAACAACAACAACAAAAACGAATGAGTTGAAGTATAATTTCCCTCGCTTGTGGTTTACTGATTAACGAGCCGATTTTTCTAGGAGATTTTACCTGTATTTTGCTGCACAAAAAGCGACACTTAAGTCACTCAGCTCAAGTAACAAGTAAAAGGAAGGACTTCACGCTACTTTGTCATTACCCGCACGGCTAAGTAGGATCTACTGGAATAGGCCGCACTGTTTAGTAGTAATCTGCAAACAATGAATGAATTTCTATCGGCTGTTATCCAACTGTTTCAGGGAGTTCTGGTCAAGAAGCGGTCCATGTAGTGGCAATTCAGCCAGAAAGTTTCACTCGCAAATCTTTGCAGCGCCAGCCAAATTTTCATTCTAAAGCTTTATAACAGCCATAAACACTCTGTGTGCTTACATTTTCTGTGTCAAACATGAGAAAGAAGCAAGACATCAAAGGTACATGATGTGGAAAGCTGTCGCGCGGTACTGAGTGACTCGGAAGGAATCGAAACCTCATCTGGTCCAAAAGGCGGGATATCCAAAGGTCATGGGTACTAGCACAGCGACACCTAAACAACATCAAATCCACAAACCTCAAATGGAGGCATTTCGTACCTAAAACACGACAGCAATAATTGACAGTCGGTCACGTCCGTTAAACGGCTCGATCGCACGGGTAAACGCAAGAGAAAAAGGAAGCTGATGATAAATGGAAGGTCGATGCCAGAACTGTAGTGAATCAAATAAGGGTTGTCAAGTCAACAAGCTGATGTATGTGGGGTAGAGGAGGATCATACTAATAGGCCCAAAGGTCATGGGAATGACATAACCGAAATTTCGTGGTCGGTCGTAAGACAAAGATATCCAGGTTAACACGTGAAATCGGAATGAAGTCGAAAGCAGGTCACAAACGTAGGGAAAACCTTGGGCGAAGGTCATTAGGGGAAAGCGGTGGCACGACTGAGCGGAGCGATTGACAACGGTTACCAAGACGGATTGTGACGGCAAGACAGATTTAAACGTTTACACAAGCTTGGTCATAAGAAAGGTAGGGTGAGAATGCTGCACGATTCAACAAGGAACTCTGGGTAGCTGAGGCCAGATAAGAAGGGGTCTCCAATCGCAAATCAGTAAGGCGTTTTATCAATGGAGAGCAGATTTATGGGTCACCAACAAAGGAACACTGTATACAAGTTGGTTTTGGAAGACTGGACTAAAAAAGTAATCAAATACTCGTAACAGATTCGATAGAGGAACAAGTCAGTTACAACTATGGGCATGAGTTCGGCGTTGTTTCCATTTCTTATTTGTATTAGCCAGTATCAGTTCGACGGCATATCCCAAAAGTTTCACAAGCAAATAGACAAGTGTATTTTGCCAACCAATCTGTCGCAAAGCTTTCCTTTCTATCGAAGAATTTAATTTACGACGTACTTCTACGAGAAGCTCCGAGAAGCACAAGAAAGGATGAATATGTCAACGACTGAAACGCACGTCATATTTCTACTTGCTTAGATTCGATGCAAGCCATTTATTTTCAACGACTACATTCCACATTTGTACGGCAGAACACGTTCATTTCAACGTTGGAAAAGGTTTACATTTGCACGCCCAAAAGAAGATAGTAATGACAGTGTGAGAAGAAAACCTACCTTGAATTCTGTCGATGAACGCTTGAGTAAGCTTTCATAATAATTAGACATCGCAAGCCGTTTCAATTAGTCAGGACTCTAGGTTCAGGGCAGCAGACTTCTTGTCTTCCTTCGGAATACGCACGAAAATAGGATAACATATTGACAGCACACGAAGTACTCAATAAGATATAAGGTTTCCTCATAGTTCTTATTAAGTGTATCAAGGTAGATCACTTATCACCTGAAGTGAATAACATCGTGGGTTCTATCGCCCCATTGGCAGTAGACGCATAAATAGAATAGGGATAGGGGACTGTCACTAATTCAGCGGGTAAACAAATGAAAAGTTTCAGTTTATTGACCATTTACTGAACGGATTGCTGATAATATTATTGATCAACGTCCTGACCGAGCAACTCCGTTTACCCTACCATTGACCTCAATTCGACACAGACAATTCGAAGTTCCCAAAGTGATAAAGAGGCGGCCTAACAAACATTGTGGCCTGAATGTTAACACAAGACCACCAAAATATTTGAGCCTGCAGGGCATAGAATACATCAAATGCCAACAAGGTTTTATCAAGATCATTCGATGCATCTGTTGCAACAAGTGTCTATATACATATTTATTTGGTAGGTCGTGCTAAAGACTCAACTACCTGTTTGCGCAGCAGAATTTTGCGCTCTTAATTTGACACCATTGGGCCCCTTAAAGAAGTCTTTCTTAAAGTTCAGAAGTGTACTTTACCCGCCGAACAGCGTATCTAGCGCCCAAGTGATTCGTATGGATGTCCCCGAGGGAGGGCTGTTTTACCAAATCAGTACTTAGCAAAAGAAGTTTCAAACTGAAATTGTTCGCCCTTGCGGACTCGCAACTCAACGACTACACCAATCGTTGTAGATTAATCCATTAAAGACTTTATTTGGAAACTTAGGTCGTCTCTCGATCACTAAATTTCCAAGCGGTGTTATAAAACAAACCATTCATCGTTATGTGATAAATTCATAATCACGAAACGAGTTGAAGAAATTTCCGTCATCTGCAGAATGAAAACGTTTCACTAGGAAAATAGTAGTCTATAAGCGTTTAACTCAAAGGAACGAAAACAACTTCAACAAATTACAAATGGAGCGGAAAGATGAATGTCCAGATTGAAAATCCAAAAGAATCGGAACATTCAATTAAGGTTCACTTGACAGAAAATATAATGTTTGTGAGAAATAAAGTGAACCAAAACAAGCAAATAAGAACAACAAGAATCACGAGAAATAATATCTTTTGAAACAAAAAAAACAGATGAAATAGAACGAGGCTAAGAAAATCAACTTAAACAAAGAACAATTGTCCTGTCCTCTGGAGACGGTGTGAAAATGTTTCCCATCAAAAATTCTCAAATTGCTAAAACGATATTCGCGTGATATAAGAAGGGTAAAGGAGAGGGTAGTACATTTTCACTAGGATGGCCATTCGGTCAGTTGAAAGACCAACGAATTGATCGACCGAAATGGACAGAGGAATGTGGTGGGTATCGCCACGTGACAATCGGTGACCTGGATCCATAAGATGGTCGCGAGTGAGTTCGTCACCCAGGCCAAAGACGACCAGGGTGTTTCCAAGGCACGTAGTTGCTTCCATTGTGCGCATGGCCCAGGCGTGAGGACACGTACAGTGGTCTCTAAAGTTCCATGCGCTTATTCTCACCAAAAAACACGACAATAGATTATCCAGTCCCTACCGGATAATCCGATTCAAGGTTTAAATGGTAGTTTCAATCGAGTTGAAAACGAACCATTTTTCCTGCATTTGGAACCGGCGTTGGTTGATGCTCTGCAATGCGTTCAGGGCATTATTTGCCGCACCGTGTCGCCCTCACGTAGTTTGCAACCACAGATGTATTTGAACCGACAAACAACACTGACTTGTTGTTGAATGCACATGTATTGTTCCCACATCTGATGACAGATCGTCGTTAAGTAATCCAATATCTGATTGTTAGCCACACCGAAATGCGGCTTTGACTAAGAAATAATGCTCCACAGGTCTCTCCGATGCGGACTTGGGCATTGCAATGGAAACAAATGGATAAACGTTTACGTAGCCTTCTCTGGTCGTGACGTAATGCAAATTCGTTATTAATTTTATCCATCTGGGTATCCATTAGCTGAAAGTCCAGTGTGCATTTATTTATGACTTACGTATGTTTTTGCTCAATCCACGTGTTTTTGAAGTGAATCATAAATCTGTTTTTCACTTTGCGGGAATCACTATTCCGCCAATAGCAGCGAGAGAGTTGAACCATTTCCGTACGAATTCTAGCCCAAAACTTGTAACATTTATCTTCAAGTTGCGTGACAACCAGACATTTAAACTCCCACTGAATAGAAAAATTTACATAGTATCGCATATATCTGGACATATTTCTAACATACTCTCGATCAGTTGGATACAGTCAAATCTACGACTCTCAAACTCGAATATAACAGGCCTCAACGCCGGAATGCAGTCATCTTTCTCGATCGAGTCTAAGAACAGCAGTTCACCGAACCGTGTTTGTAAAATCACTCACGATTCACGAGCGGAGGAAGAAACTTGAAATCACTGGCGAAAGGTTCAGCCGCACTGAGGTGTTACCATTGCGTCCACATTTTGCTATTCACAAAGCGAAAGATAATCCAAGTTGAAATATAACCACTATTCTGAGGTATCTTTCTGGGAGCAGTTTATGTAATTTATTGCCCAGTTCATTAACTGAGTAAGACCACATTTATCGCAAAATTGTCGACAGCATGCTACAGAAAGAACGGGCATTGGATAATTAAATAACTAAAAACAACCGAAGAATGTTAGGTAGAACTGGATAAAGTATCCGAATAGTCTTGTTGAACGGAGGCACCTACGTGGCAAATCTTTTATCAAAAAGCAAAGATGAACCCGGAAGACTAAAGTTGCATGCGCGCGGAGACAGAGATTACTCAAGACTCATATGCCATAGTTCACTAAATGAGTTGGGACACACACACACAACACACCTTCATCTGGGAATGGATAATTTACGTTAGGAACGCCATTTTCAACGGCTAAAGATCAAGTCGGTGCGCAAGACAAATACAATTGCATCTGCAAATCAGTTGCAAGCGAATGCCCAGCAGAATACATTGGACAAACCAGTAGACATCTGAAGACACGGAGAACAGAACACAGAAGGAATGAAAAGTGCAGATCTTCGGACACGGCAGCCTTACCAACATTTGAGCACGATTCAGACATCGATCTGCATGCCATAGCCGAGAGACACAAAATGGAGTATGAGAAACTAAGGGACTCCAACTTGGATGCAGAACCTGAACGTAAGTTTGTCAAGGCTCTAGCGATAAGCATCCAATCCGCATGCATCAATCGGAATGACGGTGCGGAGATTTCGGTGTTATGGTCGACCCTAACGTCATTGAGAAACAAACATTCCAAAGGAAATCATGCTAGTTGACCTAACAACCACAGCGACGCATGACGTGAAGGACAACTAATCTCTCACCCGTCACACAGTTGTATTGTATTGTATTGTATTGCATTGTATTGTGTAAACTTTTGCGTGCAAGATGTAATTTCGCATTTCGGTTAAAAATGTGAGAGTTAAAAATAAAAATAAGGAAAAGTTTGCCACTATTCACTTCTGTAAAATGTTGAAAAAACTCAATCAAGGATAATCAGAGCACATTACGAATATGTTGCCTCAGGAATTTCTGCCTCAAACACTGGTCACGGTTTTGAACAAAATGTGTGCCTAAATATGGACAGGGAGTTCCATAGTATTGATTTCTAGAGGATATGGGAATGGAAAGCAGATCTTGTTGAAATATGAGAGCAGCGCTTTGAAAGATTATTGTGCAGAGGATGCGTAGGATCTGAAAGAATTTTGTTAGTAAATTTCTCACATGCGTTGATAATGTGTTGATCACATAGATTTAGGGACAATTCGGTCAGTGGTACTCGAAGGACACACGGCTAACAATTGATAGTCCCCGGCGAAGAATTTTAAAGATTTTTCTAAGTAAACCTGGAAAGATAATACTAGAACACTAAAGAAGGATTAGAGAAACAGTGGCATACAAATCGGGAGATGGTGTTTTGTTTCACCTCGTAGTGTCGAAGCATCCTGATTTGAGATGACAACTGTCGGAGATTCTTTACACAGGTAAAAAGGTGAGAAATCCACTTCAAATTTTTATCAACAGTAACTCCTAGATATTTCACAGAATCAACTCTGGTAATCGTTTCTGAGTTGATGAAAGACATTTCGGATGGGCAGACTGGCCGAGAGAGAGAGAATAGTCTTTCGAACTATGTGCGTGTTGAGGTCTAAACCAGCTTCTTTGCATTAGGAAATCGATAGAAAGGGATGAGTTGTTGGAAAACTTTGAAAATCTTCGTTGTTCGAAATGGCTTGAGGGGGCAACATCATCAGCGTATTTAAAGAGATGCCGGGGGGGCTAGTCGAAAGGTGGCTGATGTAATTAGAGAAAAGAAACCCGTGGAGGATCAGGACGCTGAAGCCCTCCTGGTTTGTCAATAAACGGTTTTGAAGTTATGTCGTCCATTCGTGGGCACTGAATTCGGTTACTAAAGTAGTCAGATAGCCCTACTAATACAAAGCTGGGACAACCAACTGTTTCCAGTTTGTAAAGTAGAAGATATGGTGGAACCAAAGCAAATGCCCAAGAAAAGTCTAGAAAAGCGAAAAGCAGAGATTTTATTGATGCGTTTAAGGACTTACAAATGTGGTGAACGAGGAAGGCGAAAGCGTCCAAAGTGGACCTGATAGATTTATAAACAAACTGAAAAGGGATTTCGTCGGGAGAATTACAGAGTAAAGAACCGCAGGGCGTTTTAAATTGTTAGCACTTAATTCGCATTGTTTAAGACCAAATGTTAAGGCGATTGGGCCTTGAAAGAGCTGAGGACAGGCTGTCAGGACCAGCCCCTGTGGTAATTTTAGTCGTAGCGAGTGGAGAATTGTCGTAGTGTCGTCATGTACGAAAGAATACTTGTAAACATCAAATATCATCATCCCGTTTCCAAAATATGACTGGGGTATAAGTGAGATGATGGCGGAAAGACAGTCCATTATTGTGTCTGACATCCGAAGGTGTTACGAGCAAATAATTTGATATCTCACCACACAAACAGTTCGAACGCCTGGTCACAGGTATATCGATTGATGTTTGCACTCCATAAGTTGGCTGGCCAACATGTTAGCGTCAGATGCGCTTGATTTCGGCTTTTATTAGATTGAATAATGCTACGCAGGCTCTGAGTCCCTATTACCACAAGATTTGTAGAAGTTGCTTCTCGCATCCGTCTTTTGAGGAGTTCGGTGTTGGGGTGGAGATACCGCTCATTTGGGATGAATACTTTTTTAATGAACAAGAATATCAAGGATAAGTTGTTTTGCCGTCATTGTGAAAACTTTGACTTTGTCATGAGCAGGTTCAAAAGAGTAAAACGTAGGATGCGAGTGGAAGGATTTTCGGAGAAGAACAAGGCATGTCATTGGTGAAAACGTTATGGAGGCGAACTCGGATTTGATTTGTTTGCCTGAAGGAATTGGAAAGCGGACTGAGAGTATATCTTTGCGCGCTTACCAGAAGATAGACACTGATCACTACTTTGAAATTTGAGCACGCCCAGTTTCAGGAAAATAAATTAGGGTGTGTGGGTAGTAGTCTATACTGAAATGGTAGCTGCTATAGTGGGAGAAACGGCAGAGGTCAGTTGAAATTCACACAGTTCAGTGGGTAGGGGGTGATGCATGATTGAAATCACCTTACAACCAATATATAGATTATACCTCAAGATAGAAAAATAATACTAGAAAAGAGTGGAACAGGTGTTATATTGTGTTGACGACTAAAAGGGGCAATATATGTTCGTGTTTATGATTGTATTTAGTATGGTGAGAGAAACTTGGGTGATGACATTGTCGATTTGATAGTATTCAGCGTTTAGCGAATATGTATAAAATAACTTAGGACTTGTCAGACTAGAACGAGTTGTGTGGTTATGTCGCTGTATCGCCTGGCAGTTCTTCTTCTTGTCGAAGCATGTCCTTCCGATGGAGTATGGGAGCCGTCTATCGACACGCGTGAACAGCAATATCCGGGTTCGTCCACGATCCTTGTATGCAGATGACACAAGTTGTGAACATGGTTGCACGACTGAATTGTGACGGGGACAGATCCCGACGTTTTTCGTATAACAGAGAGCGCATATTGGTACTGAACAATGCCGGCAAGGAAAGCTTGGCGGAAAGCGTATATTGAATATCGTACTGTTCTCTCTCTCTCTCTCGACCAGTCTGCCCATCCGAAATGTCTTTCATCAACTCAGAAACGATTACCAGAGTTGATTCTGTGAAATATCTAGGAGTTACTGTTGATAAAAATTTGAAGTGGATTTCTCACCTTTTTACCTGTGTAAGAATCTCCGAGCAGTTGGTTCATCTCAAATCTAGGATGTCTTCGGACACTACGATGGTGAACAAAGTCACCAATCTCCGCCGATTTGTATGCCACTGGTGCTCTGAATCTTGTCTTGTAGTGTTTTCGGAGTATTATCTTTCCAGGTGTTTACTTAGAGAAAATCTTTAAAATTCTTCGCGGGGACTATGTCATTGTTAGCCGTGTTTGTCCTTGTCGTACCACTTGACCGAAGGTGATTATTGTCTCCTAAATCTATGTGGATCAACAATTATCAGCGGTGAGAAATTTACTATCAAAATTTCTTTCAGATCCCTTACGTTCTCTTGCACAAGTAATCTTTCAAAGCGCTGCTCTCATATTTCAACAAGATCTGCTTTCCATTCCATATCCTCTAGAATCAATATCTATTGGGAATCCACGTGTCCATATTTTAGCACACATTTTGGTCAAACTCAGTTGACCGTGTTTGAGCAGAATTCCTGAGCAACATATCGTAATGTGCTCTGATTATTCCTTGATGAGTTTTTTTCACATTTTTACAAAGTGATGAGTGCAAACTTTTCCTTATTTTTATTTTTAACTCTCACATTTTTAACCGAAATGCGAAATTACATCTTGCACGCAAAAGTTTACACAATACAATGCAATACAATACAATACAATACAACTGTGTGGACGGATCGTGAGGATTGTTGTCGCTTACGTCATTTGCGTCGCTGGTGGTTGTTAGGTCAACTAGCATGATTTCCTTTTGGAATGTTTGTTTCTCATTGGGACGTTTAGGGTCGACATAACACCGAAATCTCCGCCCGGCTCATTCCGAATTGATGCTTGTTCGGATTTGGATGCTTATCGCTAGAGCCTTGACAAACTTACGTTCAGTCTGCATCCAAGTTTGGAGGTCCTTAGTTCTCATACTCCATTTTGTGTCGTCTCGGGCTTATGGCATGCAGATTTTCGATGTTTCTGAATCGGTGCTCCAGAATGTTGGTAAGGCTTGCCGTTGTCCGAAAGATCTGCACTTTTCATTCCTTCATGTGTTCTGTTCTCCGTGTCTTCAGTATGTCTAGTGTTTGTCCAATTTGTGTATTCTGCTGGCATTCCTTTGCAACTGATTTTGAAGATGCAATTGTTCTTGTCTTGCGCACCACCGAGCTTGATCTTTTTTTAAGCCGTTTTGAAAAATTGAGGTCGTTCTAACGTATTATTCCATCCAGATGAAGGTCTAGTGTGTGTGTGTGTGTCCAACGTCATTTGAGTGACTATGGCATATGAGTCTTGAGTAAAAATCTCTGTCTCGCTGCGATTGCAATTTTAGTTCTTTTCCGGTTTCATCTTTGCTTTTTTGATTAGATATTTTGCCACCGTAGTGCACCGTATTTCAATCAAGGATCTATATTTGGTATCTCCTTTTATCCAGTCGTACTATATCCATTTTCTGTCTCGGTTGTTTTTTAGTTATTTTCACCATATATGTGTCAATTGACACGTCTCTATTATCATCGTACTCATGCGTATCCACGCACTAAAATAGCTGTCTGACAATTTTGCTGATAATTGTGGCGTTCTTACTCCAGTTAAATGCATATGGGCAATTTAAATTTACATAATCTTGCTCTCCAGTGAAGACTCTTCAGAGAAGTGTTCTATATTTCAACTTGATTTATCTCTTTCTTTTTGAATGCTCAATAATTGGACGAAAATTGGTAAACACCTTGTCAGTCGGTCTGGAACTTTTCGCAGTGTTTCAGTCTTCCTCTCTCTCACGTGTATCGTTGTCAGTGATTTTTTAAAGCACGGTTCGCTGAATCTGCTGTTTCTTAGACTCGTCGAGAAAATCTATAT
>LUCM01007719.1:4369-75897 GCA_008360955.1 Fasciolopsis buskii | reverse complement strand
CAATTTTACCGGATCCAAAGATATTCTGAGAGGGACTTTCGTGCTAGTGTCAACTGGGGGGTCGGTGTACCGTTTTGCTGTTTGGTTTCCGTGCCTGACCTAATTGCCGGTTGTCACAGCGACCTCATATGACCGAGACCTTTTTTACGTTGATTGACTCCCTCTGTCCAATCTGGATGGTCAGGTCTGAAATCTGACCAATGAACCTTCCACCAGGCCTACTTTCGGCTCACTAAGATGGTCTGGAGAACACGGCAATAAAACATTATGGATGGTTTTCAGCTATCTGCTCGATATTACTTCTGCTGGAGAGGTCCCTCGTGGTGTCCTCGAGTTTGGAGTTGTGCGATACACCAAAAAAATTGTTTCGGGTCCTCTTCCGTGTTTCCCTCAGCTTGCGGTTTGAGTAGCGCTCGTTTAAAAGTGTCGACGAATCTCTCCGCCTGTCCATTTGACTGAGGGTGTTAAGGAGGTGGGAGAGTGCCCCCAGTGACTTTGTCGGCAGATACCGAGGAACAGAGCGGAGGTGAACTGAGATCCGTGATCCGACGCCATTTTACCGGGCACTCCGAATTGGGAAAACAACATTCGTAAAGCCGTGACGGTGCCAGAAGATGTGGCACGGGTAGTTGGAATTACCTCCGGCCATTTTGATAGGGTAAAGACAAGTATCAAATAATGGATGCCTTCAATGGGGCCGGCAAAATCGATGCGTAGCCTGAACCACGGCTCCTTGGGGGTCGGCCTTGACACATTCGTCAGATTTCGTGATATATTGGCTGATACCTTGCAGTTTGAACAGTCACGCACCGCAAACTAGATGTAATATTTCATTCTTGGTAGGTAAGCAAAGCTGCGGCCGAGCGCCTTCATCCTGTGAATCCATGAATGCCCTTATGGAAGTGCAGAAACAGCCTCGGTCGCAGTGTCCGGGGCACGACTATCCGGTGAGACGCCATTAGGCAGCCTTGGACAACACAGAGCGATTCATATCTTCGACGCAATAACTCACCGCTTAATTGATCATGAGGCCCAAATGTTTGACCGAATTTTATTTCCCGCCGTAGGATGGGGTCATGAGAAACAGACCGACGGATATCAAGAGCCGTGACTGGTGTTGCGCGAACAGTTTCAGAAAATTCATCGCTGATGGCCTGTTCTGCGGGAATAGCAGCTATGGCGCTGTCTTCGTCCTCCGCCGGGTGACTGTTACTGAGGCGAGAAAGCCTATCCACTTGGTCGAAATCTGGTTTTGCAGAACTTGATTAGATTCCTAGCCTCCACACTAGCGCGGTCACTCCATCCAATCCTAGGCACATCACATAGACATCGGTGTTCGAAAACCTCTAGCCGACGGACATCGCCAACACGCAGTGCCAAACTTGATACTGGATGGAGGGGAAATAACAATGGTTGACCGTTTCAAACCTACCTGGGGTAGCTTGCGTGTCCAACAGATGGTAGCTCGGGATTGGAGTAAGTATGCCGTCATATCCAAGGCTCGTGCAAGCTTACCGCTGGAGTTGAAGCACTTGCTGCGTCGGCTGATATTATTCACTGAAGTTGGAAGTCGTGGTGTACTGTGCTGCAGTGCCGCTCAGATTCTGTTGTTACAGTTGAGAACGGTTGGAGATTGCGTTTATGTTGACGATGTTCGTCGGTTTGGGGGTTTTCGAACAACCGATGTTTACGTAGTATGCTAGGGATTGGATGGAGTGAACGAGTGAGTAATATTGAGGTAGGAAATCTGCGTATTGGGTGCCACTTCTGAAATAGCTTGTTTCAGCGTATGAAGCTTTAGTAACTACGCTGGTCGGGGTCACGTGTTGGCGTATGACGGAACTCCGTCTGTTTCATGTCTGCCCTATTTTGTGGTCCCTCCTAAGATGGAAGAAAGCCAAGTGCGGGCCAACCAGTGACGGTGCAACGTTGGGATGAGAAAATGTACAGCGAATTTAGGTGAAGTAGTGCTCACGCCTTGCGTGGTTGGGGTCGAAAGACTTTCAACAGCTGGCTGGAGACATTGAGGCATTAATTTCAGTGAATCGCAAAACCAGTGGTGATCATGTTGTCATGGTTCTATTCGAAGCTCAGAATGATTGAAAACACGTGGGGCGGGTTTGTAAAACATTTTTTTTTTTGGGGGGGGGACTGTCTTTCGCGTGTGCTGACTGCAGCAGCTTTTTACCTTTTCCCGCCTGTGTAGGTCTACTCCCTGTTCCCCTTGGATATTCCACTCCTTTAATAACGGTAACTCTCGGGAAAGGCAGCGGTCAGTGAGGCTTGCCTTGCTGTTTAACGGTGAACAATGATGATGACCCATAGACCTATCGCAATTAATTGGGACGCAGTGCCGCATTTACAGCCCAACTACTTAATAACATTCAATTTGCGTTGGTAGTATGCATCGCCGTAGCTCACTAATTTATTGCCATCATGGTCATTTCGCTGGAAACACAGTTTTGTGGTCATTTTCCGCATTCCCACGGTTAGGGCAGCAAACCTTAGCCTACGACTGTATAATGCGCATCAAAAGTCCAAACCTAGTTACGACCGCACTAGTCCTCCAATCCCGCAGTGAGGTGGAAACCGATAATGGCGACCCCGGTTAGTTTCATTTGTGAATGGAGGAAACGGCACTTGTACCACTTCTTCACCGAATGTTCAATGGCCAAAGCACAGACAAGCGGGAAGATGCAATTTCGAAATTGTGTTGGTACCAATCAAACGGTTGTCCCGTTTCAGCCAACCACCTCTCAATAAATTGCAAGCAAATCATGACCCAACCATAGACCTGGCATTTTGGAGCACTCCTGACCCAAATTGCATTGACTGGGCCGAGGCTAAGAGTAAGCCCCAAGCACACTGCCCCATGGGGCCCCATGAAGCACGCATGCCGGCAACTTGGAACTAGTGCCAACTTTACGGCGGAAAAACGTTAGGCAGCGCTACTAGTGTCCCGAAGGGCTTTAGCCTAAGTCGCCCCAGGCCATTCCGCTGCAGCTAGCCCCATGTCTTGACCTTAGGTTGGGGCTAGGTCCCAGAAGTAGGGAAACCTACTAGAAAGCCTTGGAGGAAGTGCAACCGATATTCCCTCTAGTGCACAATCTCTAAGCAGTGTTCTCAATTTAATAAAGGCAATAATACTGAGTAGAACGAATACTAGGTACAGAACATGAAAATGGCTCCCGCTACTAGACCTGAGGGTCACCAAGTAACAAGGGAACAAGAAACGTAACATCCGAGGAGCCTCTAGGCAAGTGCTGTGTTGCCGAGTTTGATTGATATATGCACACACTGAATCACAAGACAATAGCACTAGCACAGGAGGACAGCCTGTGGTCCAGTAAGACACGAACACACTGAGCATTGGAGACAATAGTTCGGGCTCGAGCCTTTAAGCCTCATAGTCGCACAACAAAAGGAACGGAACTGCTGCTCCCATGAATGAACAGCCACACAGAACAGAAGAGTGGCGCGGAATACGACGGTATTGACGAAACATTCACTCCCGTGAAAGGGCCATGTTTTTGCAGGCACTCGATGGCGGACACCAATTTCAATCCACCCGCGATAACTGACACTTACAACTGTCCACCCGCGACAACTGGTAACCGTTGGTGTTAAATGTCGGCTGTTATTAGTTTGCAACATGGTGAAAAGTGATGAATCAGAAGGAGCGGAGCTAGGAGGATAATGCTGACGTTATTTTGTGAAGAAAAATAAAAACGTCTATTTAGCATGCCAAACCCGTAAAAATGTATTGGCTCTGATAGTGAGAATGGCCTTTTTGAATTGCGTATTTTCGTTGATGGCTGGGAAGTTGAAAATCTATATAAATATCTGTTTGCCCCAGGTTTGCGAAGATTTTTATCTATGCATAATTATATATATATATATACATGTAAACGTACGTGTGCACCAGGGTGATGTAATATTTATATACATTTTTGCTCCATAATCGTTACATGAATTTAATTTGACGAGTTTATGCGTTTAGCAATTACGTAAATTGATTTAAAGTGGTAAAAATGTGCATTTGTATATGTACATATATATCTGTCTATATATACATATAGAAATATAAATATGTGTAAACAAATAGATGTGCACCAATAAGTATATAATTTGGACATTTAGATGGAAGAACGTAATGTGTAGAGTAGACGCACACGTATGTGAAATTGTGTAAATATATATGTATATGAATGTATATATATACATCTATGAATGTTTCCACTATGCACGTATAGGAAATACGTTATTCCATCGACATGGTGAAATTACGTAATAAATAAACGTTCATAAACATTTGTTGCCCCATTTGGGAAGACTATGTATACATATCTCGGTATAGCAATTATTGTCAATGCATGCAATGATTTCCTAATCTGAAAATACATGCGTATACTCGTTAACCGTCTTCGAACACAATCATGATTGAATCAAACAGCAAAGAGCACGGAAACCGTAGGTCGACGAAAATGTGCCCAGGTGCTACGATATCTACCTATAATATGCTTCAAACATAAGTTCACCAGAATGGACATGTCCCAAAGCCACAACAGCCGCAACAGCCTCGGTCGCAGTGTCCGGGGCACGACTATCCGGTGAGACGCCATTAGGCAGCCTTCGACAACACAGAGGGATTCATATCTTCGATGCATTAACTCGCCGCTTAATTGATCATGAGGCCCAAATGTTTGACTGAATTTTATTTCCCGCCGTAGGATGGGGTCATGAGAAACGGACCGACGGATATCAAGAGCCGTGACTGGTGTTGCGCGAACAGTTTCAGAAAATTCATCGCTGATGGCCTGTTCTGCGGGAATAGCAGCTATGGCGCTGTCTTCGTCCTCCGCCGGGTGACTGTTACTGAGGCGAGAAAGCCTATCCACTTGGTCGAAATCTGGTTTTACATAACTTGTTGTCAATTCTGTTTCCCAGGGCGATGGTTGCCCACCTCTGTTTTCGACCGGTGGCGAATTTTGTTATGCGCTTCTTTGATCCAAAATTTTGATCTTATCTCCTCTGTGCTGAATTCGACGTTTGGGACGCATGTGTCATGGCCTTCTGAGCTCCGTTGGTAAACGTGTGAGAAATAGCCTCTGCAGTTGCATATGTTCCTGCGTCAGCAGCTGCAGTTACCGGCTGGCTGGGGTTACGTTGATAGAAAGTTACATCTAATGCCAACACCGTTTTCAGTCCTTTAAGGCCGATTAACACCGGTGTGATCGGCACTAGCTCTCACCTTTTTGCAGCATCCTTTTGAGCGGACTGCGTATGCGATGCAGGTCCAGGAGAAAGGCGCTGTTAAAGCTGATTGAGCTACTAAATGTCATAAGGGACATGATGTCCTTTGGAGTGGGAATTTTCTGGAATGCCTTGACATTCTCTGCGTCAGGATGGTGGCCGTCCATGTCAAATATGATTCCTAGGTACTTGATTCTGTTCATGAAAAATTGGAACATATTTACGCAGCCGTAGCCCAAAATCGCCTGAGCGTTGAAGGATTGTTTTTAGACGCTCATACCTGCTGTCTGCTGAGATCCGGTAACTACGACGTCGTCAGTATATGCTGATACTCCCGACAGGCCCGACAGCATCGTGTCCATCACACTTTGAAAGATAAGAAGGGCATTCTTTACGCCGAATGGTAACCGGGTGTACTGATGCAGGCCATGATGCGTTTTAATTGTTAGCGGCTTCGGTGATTCAGGAACTACTTTCACCTGGAAGTATGTCTGGGCTAGATCCAGCTTTGCGAAACAAGTGCCGCCATCGACATTGGTGAATATGGTTTCCGGGCTTAGTGGCGGATAGCACTCGCCATCTAGGGCAGCAAGGGGTGATCAAAAAGGTGTTTTCTACTTTCAGAGGTAGCTGTCGGACTGTTTCATTGTTCGAATAGTTAGACTGAATCTGAATAATAATAATGGTATTTATTTCCCGGGCAGCGCGAGGCATGCAGCACACATGATCATGAGGAGCGACGATAGTCATACAGAAAATTATGGAGGACATATACACTAACGAAGAATGTGTATTCCAGGCAGTATAAGTAGACTGAGAGCACAATCGGTTGCGAATTTACTCAAGAGGAACTTCAGATCGATGTTGACTTCTGAACCCTACAACTTTTTGTTGTGCATGTCGTAGGTCGCCATGTGCAAGCAGCGGGCCGAGGTGGGTCGAAAAAGCCAGCGGCAGGTCTCTTACTGTCGTGAGATTCCAGAGTAATGAAAACAGACGCGGAACTGGGGATGGTAAAGTGGACAGCGTGTGGGGAAAAAGGAAACGCCCTATAAAACGGAACGGAATATTTGGAGGCGATTTCTGGCGGAATGCGTAGTCTGGAATATTGAAATCACAGATAATAATAATAACAATGTATATTTCTCGATTTTCGAGAGGCACGCTCAAGGTAAAATCAGATTTTACTTCGATGATGCACAGTAAAGGCGAATGATATCGGTAAAAGGGGGATGGAGTGAGAGCAACCTTGAGTGATTTGAAAGGTTTGTTAGTTTGCGTTGACTTCTGGGCATACCAGAACCATGCAAAAGGTAAGAGCAAAACTGTGCAAAGGAGGCACGGTGCAGACACGGAAAACAGAAACCAAACATACAATGCAATATGTTTTCGCTCAAAAGATCATAACAGGCAACGTGATTTGCTGGGCACGGGGTTTTGAGTTTTAAAGCAAAGCTAGATAATGGATCGCAGATTTTTCTGTGACTGATTACCACTCCTGCACTGCGGGTAATACTATGTTAGAATGCATGAAAGGTGCATAACGCGGGCGCAAATTATGGCTGGAAGACAATGGCTGTCGCCGCCAGTTGGTCGGGAGCCTCGAAAATCAAGTGAGTCATACGGTGAAGATGAGGATCAATATGGATGTGATAACGAAATGGAGATGAGTCAAAATCAGACTGAACATGATCTGAGGCAGCATAAAACGCGGAAAATCTGAAAGCACAGTCCGTTGAGCAAGGAAAGCGGCGAGACGGAATGGGAATTGTGCTAACTTAAGACTCATAAATGAGGTTTGTATTTGAGCAACTTTTAGTTCATGAATTTTAGCTTGGTCCGGAGATGAAGGTGGTGTTGGAAAAGAAGAAGGAGAACCGGAATCAAATCAGGTAACGTCTGGTGGACTCGTGTGAAGAACTGTTACCAAGAGCGTCGGTCTATCGCCAAATGCCGCAGACCGGAATAGAGGTTGATGAGAAATGACGGTCCTCATCTCTTTTTGAATGCCATGATACATTGTGAACGTCCGGTTATATCAGATGCCAATAAAAATACTGCCTTTCCTGAGTCCGTTTTCTATGTATTTGGCGGAAGAATTTTGGGAAGGAGCAAGATGAACCCAGTGCAAAATGGTTCATGCGAACGTAGGAACTAGAGTTCTGTTTACCACAACAGTGTTACTGGTCGGGGCTTTCCAAGTGCCGGCGAACCAACATGAAAAACATCGTTTGAGGGTGAACGCAGAAAGTGTAATCCTTCAACCTAGATGCACCTGCACACCGCTGCAGCCGAGCTGCCCGCCCGATGTGCACTGGCCAAAGCAGTGGATATGACCGCCCCCGCACTATTGTGGTAACGTCGGTGTACTCGTGGTGTGGAGGAGGGAATTCAAATATGGTGTGGGTAGGGTAAGGGAGACATCGTCTTTCCAAGATCAGATAATCGTCAGGACATGAGTGTGTTTCCATCCAAACAGAACTATATGGCCTGAAAGGGAGGGTAAAAGACGGGCGGCGGTCTGGCCTAGCTGCCAGCTGCGGATTAATAAGCGATCAGTCTTACGAGCAGCTCAGAAAAGGAAGTTACTAGAAAGCATAGCGCAATTCAGAATACGTGGATAGTGGCTGAGCAATCCGGGTTTTCTTTCATATGCATATTTTAAATGGATGGGCTGGATAATCTAGTGTGTGGATCGTCTACGGTAGGAGTAAACGGAATTAACCGGTATTTTGTAGGACAGACAGGGAACAACTGATGCTGATATTACTGAGGATTGAGCTACAAAGATAGACGCACTAAAGATTGACTAAATTCAGCTTGGAAATCACGGATTTTATTCCACTGTAGGAGGCTGTGCCTTTCGAAAACAAGAAATGGTTGGGGCCAGCAGGTATGGTAGATGAAAATGGCCATTATAGGATGAGAAGACACCACGTAGGACTCCATGTTCCTGGAGTTAGTATGAGATCAGAATAACCTAAAATGGACAGAGATAAAAAAGAGGAGCGAGAAAAAAACCCAAGATGTTGCCTGTAATTCGTCTGAAGGGTACTCTTTGCTTTCAATCATTCGGATTCGATAGAACATGACAACATGATCACCACTGTTTGCGATTCACTGACATTATGCCTCAATGTCTCCAGCCAGCTGTTGACAAGTCTTTCGGACCCCAACCACGAAGGCGTGAGACACCTACTTCACCTAAATTCGCTGTACATTTTCTCATCCCACGTTGCCACGTCATCTGTTGGCCTCCACTTGGCTTCTTCCATTCCTTAGGAGGAACACAAAATAGGGCACGACATGACAGACGAGTGTCCGTCATACGCAACACGTGACCCGACCAGCGTAGTTTACTAAGCTTCATACGCTGAAACAAGCTATTCTCAGAAGTGGCACCCAATACCAGATTCCTAACCTCAATATTACTCACTCGGTCACTCCATCCAATCCTAGCCATACTACGTAAACATCGGTTGTCGAAAACCCCCAACCGACGAACATCGTCAACACGCATACTCCACGTCTCTCAACTGTACAACAGAACTGAGCGCACTGCAGCACAGTACACACGACCTTCCAACTTCAGTGAAATATCAGGCCGACGCCACAAGTGCTTCAATCCAGCGTAAGCTGCACGAGCCTTGGATATACGCATACTTACCTCCAATCCCGAGCTACCATCGTTGGACACGCAGCTACCAAGGTAGGTGAAACGGTCAACCATTGTTATTTCCTCTCCCTCCAGTATCAAGTTCGGCGCTGCTGTCGTCCAGTCCTGTAACAGTACTTTGCACTTTGAAGGTGCAAAGCACATGCCAAACCGAGCAACCGATCTCGACAGTCTATCTAGTGCCAGTTGTGCATGGTCCGCAGACTCGAACAGGCACATGACGTCGTCTGCGTAATTTAGGTCGCATAGCTTCCCTCCACTTCCCAGTTCGACTCCTACATCCCGGAGCCCTCCTTAAGCATCTTCCATCACCTTGTCCATGACGAAGTTGAACAGGAATTGAGAGATGGGACACCCTTGTCGAACGCCGCTAGTCGTTTCGAATGAACTTGATAGTTCACTGTATACCCTCGCTCGACCATAAGTATGCGTTTACAGTGCGCGCAACAGGTTCACGAACTTCGTTGGCATACCCTCCCGGTGGAGAGCAGTGAATAGTGCTGGTCGACCCACGAAGTCGAACGCACCTTTCAAGTCTAGAAAAACTACGATCTTAGGGCGGCAGTGTGTGTGTGTGGCACGTTTCGAGTACTTGGCTAAGAGTAAACATCTACTCGATGCAATCTCAACCTGGACGAAATCCGACCTGCTGATCGCGGATGTTACTGTCATGAATCCGTGTCAAACGACGCAGCATTATCGAAGCCAACACCTTAGTAACTATCGGAATTAAATTAATCCCGCGATGATTGCTACAGTCACTAAGTGTGCCCTTCTTAAATATGGGTATAATCAGTGACTCACTCCACGATAGCTGGAAACGCTCCCCGTTCCAAATATCACGAAGCAAGGACCTAAGTTATTTCGCAAGCATTTCTCCACCCAATTTGTAAAGAACTGGGGGAAGGTCGTCGGGACTGACAGCTTTTCCCCGCTTCGGAATTCGAATATTCGACTGCACTTCCACTTCCGTTGTGGAATCAAGTGACACCTCTCAGGGATTCACGGCTGTAGACTTCGGACTCAATACGTTAGCGTGTGGTCAATAAAACGGATCCTTGAAATGCTGTGCTCAACGTTCCAGTCTTTCCTGTCTACCATGGATGAGCTCTCCATTCTTATCGCACACGACTTCACTAACCAAAGTTCGGCGCCCACCGCTGTCGCGTATAAGCTTAAATAGTCTTTGACTGTTACCTGAAGCGAACGCCACTTCTGTCTCTTCGGCTACCTTAACCCACCACTTTTCACGGTCATTCTTAAGGCTTATCGTCAGCTGACTCTGCAACTGCCGACGCATCTTATTCACTTCCTTGCAGTTAGGCAGCTCGCGTTTTTGCTCCATTAGACCCACCGACCCTTGCGAGATCCAGTGTTTTTGATGAACGCTAGACCTAGGACCACAGGCGAAATCTGCTGCCAAATGCATCGCCTGCTTAATTTAATCCTACCGCTCGCCTACATTGCTATTGGTCGAAGTTTTTAGTCCCTCGGATAGTTTCTGTTCATATCTGTTGCGAACAGCCGAATCAGACAAACGTTCGACAGCCAATCGGGTTTGTGGCCTGCGTCGATGGCCATTCAGCTGCAGCAAAAATCGCATTAAAACTAACGCGTGGTCCGATTCGACGTATGTGGTCCAGCATGATCTACAATTCTGAACAGAACCGCGCCAACGGTAGCTTACTGCAATATGGTCAATCTGACTCAAAGTACCTGTCGAGTTAGAGCGCCATGTCGCAGTGCGACGCGAACTGTTTCGGAAATTCGTACTAGATAGGAATAAATGATTATCTGCACAGAATTGGAGAAGTCTTTCTCCGTTGTCTGTTCGTTGTGCAGGCAAGACGCATCACCCACCTAAACAGGACTCCGATACATTCAGTTTTCCCACTTGTGCATTAAAATCACCTGCTGCCACTACAATGTCAGAGCGTTTGCTCTTCCGAACAAGAGTGACGAGGTTATCGTAAAACTTGTCATTCTCCATGTCAGTGCTGCAGTCTGTTGGAGCGTATGCCGAGATGACAAATAAACCGCGCTTAACAATACTATCCTTCCGGATGCCGACTGATCCTTGCAGTCTCACGGCGCACAATCGGAATTTGACTGGGATCCAGTCTAAAAGGACTGTTTCAGCCTTCTCACTCAAGACTATTCCTACACCGCGTTGACTCACAGCTTGAGCTGCTTCGTCTCCTGAAATCTGAAGGAAATATATTGATGAGACATTTGGCGCAGTTAGCTGAATTTCTCCACTCGAATCCTGAATTCATGTTTCACTCACGCAGCAGACATCAATCAAAAGTGAGTCTACTCTCAGAGCCAAACACGCCTGTTGGCCAGTCTGCATTAAAGTGCACACATTGAAAGAACCGAGATTCAGAGGCTGGCGAGGCTTGAGAAAATGTGAGGTAGCAGATTGAAAACCGCTTATTACACTGTTTGGCTACGAACCGTTGCGGGTATCGGACGTGTAAGAAGTGCAGACACTATGGGCAGGCAGAAGGGGCAAACAGATTGGGTTGGAGACAGAAGAGACAGGTCGAATAAAAGAGGGATTTCTGAGCAGTAGCACACTTGTCACTACCCATCCCGCTCGATGCAATGGGCAGCGCAGTCCCGATTATTCTGCGCGACGACCGATGCAGTATGGAATTATTTGTAGGTGTGCAATGCATGGGAATTGATGGGCGGGTACTCCTATGGTATCCGGCAGCTAAGCAGAGGAATGATTTGGGTTGTCAACTAAATTCTTTGATTCTGGCGAGAACCTGACCGCAAGGCAACGGGGAATGGCTGAGTGGGCGCCCATCTACTTGGATCAATTATTCTTTCGCTCGTTTTCGCGACTGAGCTGCTAACTCAGATCAACCCCAACTTGGAGGACCAAGAGACTTCGTCAGGCCTCTACCCATTGACCTTCTAAGCATGATTGGATCTTCGTCTTGAGATAAGCCACCCTGTATAGGTCGCTTGATCATGGGGGTACGCAGGCCGCCACAACACTTGAAGGTGTAGTCTCGTTGTGGCAGGCGTTCTGGAACGTTGAACACTGGAGCATTTCTGCCAGCG
Organism: Fasciolopsis buskii; assembly: GCA_008360955.1. Classification (NCBI taxonomy): domain Eukaryota; kingdom Metazoa; phylum Platyhelminthes; class Trematoda; order Plagiorchiida; family Fasciolidae; genus Fasciolopsis; species Fasciolopsis buskii. The sequence goes on along the minus strand of LUCM01007719.1, from coordinate 63,893 downwards.
AAACAGCGGGTTTTGGGGATGCCCTGGCAACAAAATCTTAACTGCATTATGGTATATCAGGAATCAGAGAACGGGATTATTTCCAGTGTCCAAAATTTTGAGAAACGGCGCTTACCGCTTCATAATATTCCGGCTACTGAAATAGAATTTTAAATGTGGTGATATATCAGTGTCAGTGGACATGCTGCCGGCTATATTGCGTGCTTCAGCAACAGCCACCAAACAGGGGTTAATCCCGGTAAAACTTCACTGCTTGAAGTCCACCCTACTTCGACTGAAGACGAGGCCCGGCATACTTTACAGATCTTCGAACTCGCGCTGAAAGGTTTTGTATTTTTATTTGTGGATTATTTCTTTATCAAACAAAAAGAACTAGATAGAGAAGGTGGAGACAGAAAGGACTTAGTTGGACATATGTTGGCTGTGATAAGTAGCGAATTAAATAGGTAAAATTCCCTTGGCAGTGAAAATATTCTGTTATGCGATTATTCTCAGCAGCAACGTAGGGTCGCATTTTGGGTATTCTCTACAACTGAATAACATCAAAGTCCTAGCATCGGGAAGAATGCATAGAATTTTTCTGGGGAAGGCCAGCATCATCAGAAGTTATGTTACTTGGGGCAATTCTAGCTTATCTGAGAGATCTCTTCGCTACCAGGTAACATCTTTACATGATTTGTTCAAATCAGCGGATTATGCAACTGCGGAATGGGCTTGAATGTAAAGTAGCAGAGCAATATTGCAGCCCTACCGAAGCGAGCTTTGAAACGAGACGGACTGAAGTAATCTTAAGAAGGCATTGGTGCCGAACCAAAAGAGGCCGATGCAAACGATAAGTCTGAGCAGCAGAAGTGCGCCCGGAGTTGTGGAAGCGTATGGCGTGGAAACAAAATGTGGTGGGCCAGTCAAAATATCCACCCCTAAAACAGGTGAATGAAACGATGAAATATTTTTTCTTAGTACAAATTCGTTAACTTTACTAAACATGCTAGAATGACAATGTGGTTGATTTAAAAACGGTGACACCTCAAAACCAAGTGGGGTTTAGTGTCGATCAAAGCCATTGTTAAACACGCAACCTCTTGAAGTTAACATATTGCTAGTACACATTTAAGAACCGCGATTAGTTTCCTGGATGCCCGTTCATTTGTCAAGAATTAAATAATTTCTTCCTCCCCGCAAAGCAGCACATAATTTATATGTTCTCTTTGCATCTATCTGTCAACCATCTGCACGCCGGCAAAATTGTCCCTCTATGTGTGTCCAACCTAGCATGATTGTAATACCCTTACCTGCACACACTTGTAAATCTACCCTTGATTGCGTTCGCAAATTCTACGTCATTCGGCTGCAGCAATTTGAGGGCACAGGTAGGTAGGCTGATCAAACAGCGCGTTCAACTCTAAAGAATGTCTTTCGGGTTTGGCGTCCAATGTACTATCACATCCACCTACTAGCACTTATGTAACTAACAGACCATTGATTTTACTGTTTACGTGGATTCCTGTGACCTGACACCCCACTCGTCTCCCTATTCAACAAATTCCCCATTAATCCGTGTCATGCGGAAACTGGTGCAGTCACAATTTCATTCTATTTTTTTCTTACAGCAAAATTAAGCATTTGATATATCTCTCCATGACCCCATTATTCTCATCCGTTATGAACCAGTTTTCGGACCCCTACTCCCCTACTAGTCAGTTTGCTGGTTCACATGGCTTCATCTGGGCTTGCTTCTCCCATTGACAGACTTTCGAGTTCCTTCTTTTTAAATCCGCTTTACTTGCCACTCCATGGAGAAGATGCAGTTACAACCTCCGGCTAAGCCACTCATATAAACCACATTCACCGGTACAAGGATGATTACGTTTAGCCGATTACGCGCTTCTACTGCCTCCTACCAAGCATTCCTCCAGGAACTCCGTCATTTGCACTCCATGGTTTTCTATCTGTTACCACTCGACTCTCATCAGATTTTCCCAATGATCTGACTAGCCTTATCTTTACCACTGTCCGCACTTAAGCCCTGACCAACCTACCATATAATCTCCCGCGGTGTTTGCTATTATTACGGCGGAGAAACCTCTGTGTATGCCGATAAAGACTACTGCCTACTGCACAACTCGTGCTGGGGTTGCCTTAGATTTATAAGTACGAAAAGTAATCCCATCATTCAGCTTACCCATGTCACTGATTTCTTATACACTCAGCTCTAGCACTCCTCTCTTTTCATTTCCCCGCACTTTTTATTAACTCAGCAGCGCCGGGCTACGCCTATCACGATAAATACGTACCTTTAAGTGGATCAAAAAATAACTTCGGTCCTTCCGCGACCTTCCGCGGAATCAGGGGAAAGTAAAATTGCCATCCGCTCAGGCGAATGACTAAACTCTCTGTTGCTTTGTAAAGGCACCAATACATCTGCTGTCCATTCGTCACCATTTACCCTGGATTCTCACAACTGATCCCAGTAAGCTTATTGCGGTAGACTATTTAAATTCAACAAAGGAATACATTACATGACACATCTTACCTCTCACAATTAGATGTGAAGCATCAGCACCCACCGGTTCTTCCTAAAAACTATTTTCCATCATATATTTGGACATTTTATTTTATCCTTACCAGTTCACATCGTGTCTATGCTCCAGAATTGATAACCATCCACGGGCCTTAGCGAGGGTACCACCGCCATACAGCCCCGTAGTTTTTCATTCGTTTGAAAAACCCTAGGTCACGTTGTGCCTTTTTCTGCGCTTTTCCTAGCGTCCCTTTCAATGATCACCACAAGTGCCCAGCTGGCATCTAGACATGATGGCCTCTCACCAATGCATTTCAGATTCCGTAGGAAAACGGCGTAAAAAGCTGATTGTCACGCAGACCCAAGTATAATCGTAATCGCTCTTACTATAGACTTTTCAAAATATTCTACCACCGATCCAGCTGGACAAGCGCAACCCAAAATGACGATAGGCCCAGCCAAAATACGATGATCACCGAAGCCAATACAGAGAGTAAGAGTTCCCGCGCCTACCATCCATAGTGGCTAGGTCACTTAAAAGTTAAAAGACGATATTTTGCATATTTATGATCCGCCCGAACATGACATCGCCCGGGACTATCATGTGGCCCACAATTAGCCAAATACATCATGTCCCCCGATGATCACTGGTCTCTGCTTTCGGCAGCTCTGCTCAGCGCAAAGACGAATAGTACCATTGAAGAAGTTGCTGAATCACAAAGTAATCTAAATGTAGATGTTTTTCTTTCATTTTCCGGACGCCTATTGCTCTCATCTTCAAGCGAGCAACCGTCACTTCCCACGGCCCGTGAACCGAGTTTTGCAGGCAAAAACGTTCACGCTGATCGTTTAGCTGCAGCATGTTTAGGTCACAACTCCAGCTCCTAACGCCTACCAGAACAGTCTTCTTTCCCATTGCGTCTGCACCATCCTCCAATAAACACCACCGTGCCTTCAAGGTCAAAGAAAACTGGCTTTCTTTGCAACTGTTGTCGCCGCGAACAAAGTTTTGCCGCCCAATCTGACTATTATCTTTCGGTTTACGATGAGCCAACTAATTCTAACTTTCGTAGATATACAACGCTCGCACAAATTCGAATATGGTTTGCTCTTTCTATACATGTTTAACACTTGCAACGGTTTTACCACAAATTGTAAAGACGAGATACATGAATTCTAGTCTACGTGAAGTCCGCCAGCAATTTGCGACCCGATTCGTCTAATGATGCACTTTGCATGCACTCCATAGGGCTTCAAAGCCTCAAAGAAACACAAAACCCAACTCTTACGTAGACCCAGTAGAAGACAGGTTTTCCTAGCGGATTCTACAGTACTATTCGTGGGTTGAACATATGCGCAAACCAACCATACTTTTGAAATCGGGCCTCAAACAATATCTGACAGAAGGCAGTCACAAAATGGGAAAAACTTCCATTTAAATGTGCGCAGCTGTACTACTGCTCAAGCAAACACAAAGGCTTTTGTAAACTTCATCAGGCACGGAAAATACTGATGAACATGGTAATTAATAATCAGCGTAAATGAACTGAACGTCTACGGTCGATGGAAGTGGGCGATAAATGCAAGTTGACCATAACATAAACTGCCTTAGGTCAGGGTTATTCACGACTACATGACGTAGGCGAAAAATAATAATAAATAGAGCGCGGGGACAAATCAACTCAAATTAAATGGATCGCTTGAAAAGTAAAGAACTATCAAAAACAGTGTGATTGCCAGGAAGTTCTCGCACAAATAAACCAAATTCGGATAACCTAGAAACAGAAGAACACAGTCAAGGAATTTTTGAATGACCGCTTTAAGCATTTTTACTGAAGCGCTTTTACTCATTTTCGGCCGTTTCATAAGAAAATCACTATTTCACCCTTAACGAGAGGACTGCCATATAGTGCTCTAATACGTCTGCACGGGATCTGAAATGGGATCTTGGTGTTGTCTGGAAAAGCCTTTGATAAACAACTTGGGTGACCAACTCACCGACTGGTCTCACACGCTTCAGCAGAAAGCAATAATCACAGAAGGCGTTTATTTGGCAGAAGGTTACGGTGCAATTGCGCCGATATGGACAGATGATCGGTCTACACCGAGAGAGCGTGAAAAATAATGAGACGTTTGCAGCATGTCCCTGAAAGCCAAAAGGAAATAAGTATTTATCGCGCTGGTTCTTTTTTGTGATCTGCAAAAAATTAAACTGGAATGATAGAAGAAGGACGGTGTGCCGATTACACGCTCATTTAAGGGCTGAGAGGTTACGCACCACAACTGATGACCAGGGAGGGGCGGGCTCATCCCGCACTTACTTTGGCAGTATCCATAAGGCTGACCGGGGGACGCCAGAGCTTTAGTGATAGATGCCCAACCACTTCTTGCATATTGGCTGACAGTGAACATATGTAAGCAGCTGGAAGGATCGAAAGAAACAAGTTGACCCGGTTAGGCAATATTCACACGGTCGTCAACAAGCCTCTGGAAATCACCGTTACCAGACCGTTGTGTCAGTTATTCCAGAGCAAAATAACCCGGGGTAATACACCAAATGACCGCAGCAGCACGGCAGTGGCTATACCAAATGTTGGTCGGAACTCTCTTAAGAAAAACTTCGAGCCTGCTAGCCTCGGCAGAATTCTGTGCAAGATGATGTAGCAGTTGTTTCAGACTCGTCTCCACGAGTGCCGTGCAGGACAGTCAAAGCGTTGACCAGCTGAGCAAGTGTTCATGAACAATAAACCCCGCTTCGGTCACCTCTTGAACTACTCGGATGAGGTTAGTTGAATATCGGACCAGGGCAAGCAGACAAGGGTATATTGCCTTCGCCTCAGGAGGCAGCCTCATTCAGTAAATCACTTTCTTCTTGGCGGCAGGAAATTTTAGATTAGGGTGGGAGGTAATTGCCACTTCATGCTTGATGTCACTGGCAGTGTTTCGCTCAATAAAATCAATCTAGACAGAGTCCCGATTTTGCTAAGCTTCTCCCTCAAAGGTGACGTTAGGTAAGTGAGACCTACGAGCAAGGGAAACCGAAGCGGCGACAAGGGCACTGATCTGGACTGGACTGACAGGTATAAGTTACTCCTAATTAAGACTGAAATCCATTTATTATTTTGAATCACCGAGGGCTTCTCATGGCAACGGACTGTATTTTTACCGAGGCTGGCAGAATTAGGAACCTTGCGCTGATCGTCAAGTCCGAATTCGCGTAGGTTGATCAGTAATCGGCAGAAGTTCGAAATGTCGGAGGCGAACCGCATGGATTAACTTCACCTCTGTCATGTTGTAAGCCGTAGGTGTGCAAGGATACATCAAGACCTCGCGTAGAAAAATCTGTTGGGTCTTGAACCATCTTCCTTGACAAGGCGCCGCCCGCTTTGAATAAGTGCGGCAATCGCACGCACGAAGGATTAAAAGAGAGTGGCATTTTATACGACCAAAGATTCTGTGGGCTACATCTTTTCACCTTGGGAAGAGGGATGCATGATGATCCAATAAAGGCCTTTATAGTGCCAGGTGGCTTATCTGTTCCTGGCTCAGAGAGATTATTCCGGCAGGACCCCAGCTGTGGCAGACCTAACTACCAAAGGGAGCTTGCAAGAGCACAAGCCAAGTTTCTTGTTACACCGAGAGCTCTGGCAACGAGAGATTTACTGTATGAAACCGTCCGCCTCGGGCTTCGGTAACGATTTGAAACCCGGCTAAGTTTAAACGGGCGCTGGACCGAAATCAAAACAGGATTTGTACTGCGGTAAGAAGACAAGCCGTACGTTTTGTGCAAACTTTGAATGCCTGCATCACGAATCTTAGTTTGAACACCGAACGCCTGCAGCCGCCAGGTGCCAGAACCTGTCGATATTGAAGGGCGGGGATTTGTAATCAGGGAGTTCGAAGCCGGAATATTTATGGATAATCGGCAGGCAAATATATTTCTAGGATGATCGATATAGTCCCTCATGCATGTTTGAAGATGGTGCACAGATTAGGGGCATGGGGATACCCATCTCAAACGATGGGCTTTGTAGCAGCGAGGCAGATATTTCTGCCTCCCAAAAAGCTGTGGTAAGAAATACCCTACCTGAAAAAATCATCAGCTCTATTCTGGGCCACTTCTGGGACTCCGCTTTATAGTTCCCGACGGGCGACATAAAAGTCCGAAGATAGGTGTTGTCTGCTTGCAAGGCAGATCACTAGTGTCTTGGGTATTCAAACGCGATCGGACAGTGACAAGTGTGGTATTACGATGCACCGCCTGGAGGGTAAAATCTCAAAAAGGTAGCCAACAGAGAGGCAGTAGTAGTAAAAGAGGACTGGCGATAGGATGAGGTCTGGTTTAGTCACATAACCACAATAATAAAAATAAAAATAGACTATATTTCCTGAGAACGGTCATCAAAATGACACTAAACGTTACCTGCTCTGAGAAATATACAAGTGCTACTTGGGAAATTAAATGAGCAGAAGAGAATCGGGGAGCTTGAGGCTAGGTTAAATGGCGATGATTTCAGAACTTTACTCCAAGAAACTAATTAGATTCACGGGCGCTCCACTGAAATTTGTCGCAAGCATGAAAAAATGTCAGCGATTCCGTCAGCCCAGTGGTAGTTCATAATAAAGCAAACAGCGCTGATAATAACTGGACGGGGCCTATCAAAGCAGTCAATTAGGGTGGGGAGGAAACTGCAGCCGCCGTTGAAACGCCGTTGATTGACAATGACAATATTCTCCAGTGACTGGGCAGCCATTTCCATGTTTATGGGCAGGGCAGAGACGTTACCCAGTGAGAATGACTTGACAGGCGCGGAGTCCGGGGTGAAGTTGAAGACCGCTAATATAAAGCTACGTGCAGTCATTGTGCGAATAACCAATCACACGAATGCGGAGGTGCATTTAGAGGAGAAGAAAAAACGGCAAATTGTTACCTCGGAAACTAGGGGACCCAGTGGTAGGGACGAACACCATTTCTATGGTTAGAAACAATAATCTGCCAGGAAATAGCCGGAACACGGAAATCGGAAATCACAGCAAGGTCGATAAAAACGTCCACACGAAGGGCTGCCCCAAAAGGCCTTGTTCCAACATGCCCAGCAATACACTCGATTTAGTGTAGGTCACGGTCCGTCTACCCCAGACTTGGTTCTCATAAAACATGAAAACGTTATTGGATGTTTGCAAATTTTGTAACACCTGAAGCCGGGTGATGATGATCTCCATTTGTCTACTCTTTAGCTGAAGCAAAGGAAGACTTCTACAAGCCCAAGCAGAAGTTATGTGAAACTGGACTTTTTGGCCTTCACACTGAAGTGGAAAATTCGGAGCAGTGTAGTAGTAGAAGAAATATGGTGGCAAATAAACGGGAATGGTCACTCACCAGAACGCCTAGGAGTAAGCCTGGCTGGAACATACCAGTAATCGTCAGAGCCATTAAGTAACAGGATAAGATTTCATGGATGTACCAGAGAGTGGGAAAGGAGCATGGAGACATTACGATAAAAGGGGAGGAGTCGCAAAGCAATTCGAAAGGAGGCATGAAGATAATGTAAGTTAGCATGAGACAGGTTATGTAAGGATAAATTAAAGTGGCACTGCAGATATGTACAGTCGAGAAGCGCGCTCAGGATTTCGGTGTGCCAAGTGAAACAGGGCAAAGAGGGAGAAGGCAGAATGTAATCGGAGCGCCCTGTTAATTCTTTCTCAGTGTATTTGGGGCCGATAAGGTGATTCAAGTGGAGACTGCTAGCTTCGCGGCAAGATTTGAAGGGCACAGGGCAGCTTACGTCCAACCAAGTCGGCGGACCCTGATGGTACCCCTAAAATAAATCGTTAGTTTGATGGCATTTCATTTCACACCGCCTCCTGCAAGGGTGAAATACCGGGAAATTACAAGCCATCAATGGCAGTTGCTCTTCCGAAACAGGGGGAGTGCACGGAAAAGACTATCCCCGGTCAGCTTGACGTGCACACTCTGTAATCAACTAAAGAATTTACTGAGGGCTTAAATACGCAGACGTTCTAGGAAGCAAGAATCAATCCACGCGATTGATCTCGGGTTTCCCAGGGGCTGATCCGCCTTGCCGAACAAGCGTGGCTTCTTGGATGCAACAGTCGAAAAGCTAGACAATGAAAAGGCGGTAGAGTTTCGCTGACTGTCGATATGACCCATTCATTCAGCCATCGTATACTGAAGTTAATGTAACGGAATCGACGGGTGAAACATGTACGGTGACAAGACCTTTAGCTTTGGGGTGGGTAGGAAAAACCGCATGGAGAAAGATGGATAATGGAATCCCGCAGTCCTCGGTCCTTCAGCCTCTCCCGTTACCCAGTTACGTGGATGGCTAAGCCACAGCATTGTCGCTAATACGTCGTATTTTGCAGGCGGTTCGAATGTGGCAGAAGGTCGGGGGTAAAAACATGGAAGAATAATTAAGATTGATATCAGATCTGGATGGAAACTGGTACGAAAAAGGAAAACGTCAAATGTTGGCCAGCTCCCTTGCAAGGCAAGTAATTGCTGGTGACCGTGGTGCACGCTCTTTCCTTGCAACCCAGGTAACATAACAATTTGTTTTGACAGTGATCGCGTAATACAAATTTAATGTTACTGCAAAAAGAGGTAAGAACGAGGTCTTCACGTTTATGTCTTCCATTGCTTACAAGAAGCTAAAAAATTAGTAAGAACGCCTGGAGTGCTGCAATCAGCCCTGAGAAAGTCTAATAAACACTTAAAGTTTATAGAACAGGTTCATCATTTAACAAACTTAATGATCCGGTTAAGGCAGGATATATAATGCATGATTGAGAGGGACTCTTTGATAAAGCTTTCTACCGGAATCAATGGGATCATTGCTGCAGAGTTGAATTAGATCCTCATTTACATCGGTTTTTGTTTGCGTCAGAATATTTCAATTAGTACTTGCCGCCAGGTTTTAACATTTGCTGTTTGGAAACCGAGTGAACCACGTGAATATTCCCTGCAGTGACACCGGCCCTCCCCTTGAGTGGTTTTGCCTAAATATTCAACGTTTATGCTTGTACGGTGGTTAGCTACTAATTTAATAGCTTAGTATTCATAAATCCGTTTTGTTTTGGTTTTAGGATAAAAATTTGACTGCGCATTGCCAGACCTCCGCTTGCAGCTACCATATGTCGGCTTGCCTCTCTTTAAGTGCTTTTAAAACTAGAATTATTGTTTCATTTTTTCAGTGCCGCTGTTACCTGCTGTCCAGTCGTTTTGGTCCTGCCATTTTCACCTTTAACGTCATTTATTTACTTTGGGTCGCTGAGCATGGCCTTTGCCTTAACAACTTGTCAGAACGATTCGTAGGCAAAACTCTGGGGACGTTTTTCGTGTCTGGCAACAAATTTACCTTCACTTCTCGTGAGACTTTTTGATCTTCATCTTTGCTGGTCACATAAGTTTCGCGAGGCACTTCCGATGGCACCGATACTGGTAAGAGTCGTCAACCAACGTGCTTTTGGAATAATCAATGGCCTACTCTGATTCCACCCACATTAACCTAGTTTGAACTTAAATATTTTCAAATTGCATCTCTACATTAAATTGTGTTCCTTTTGGTGGAGCAACAGATCTTTACTCCTATTGATAACGCTTCCGGATTCTGGTATGAAGAGAATCCGGATTACTTATGTGCAGGCCAGTCGGGATTTGTCGGTACATTATTCCGTGGCTTCGTCTCTTTCAGAGCTTTCTGAATTCTAGCCCGCTTTTTTTATGAGCTTCTTTGCCACCCCACTAGAAACAAACAACCTGAGCCGGTGCGTTGTTCCACGTCCAAGCCCTCCAGTATCTCTTCCTCGCGCGTTGTACCCCTCAAATTTTTAGGCATTAAACTTCTAGGTATCTACCAGGCTTTGCGCACGAAGCCTGTTAATGGTCAGGTAGGGCCGTGCTCCAGCACGCCCGACAAATCTCTAGTAAGCCTACAAAAGTCTTCTTGTTTGATACAGATAGGAAGAAAATCATCTTCCCATTCATTTCTGCACGTCTGATCTCAACTCAAAAATGTCATTTCACTTCTCGGATCGCAAAAACTTTTGCGGTCCAGTAATCCACTGGATAATGTTGGCGTGTTACAGCGAAGAGGAAAACAGCAGCGAATAAGCTTGTGTTCATTGACTTCATCCTCTGGCGAATACAATTATATGTATGCGTCAGATGCACGATTTTGGATAATTTTACGGTGGCAAGGCTGGTTGAAGAACGTAATGTGCTGAAGGCTGTTTGAAATATGTCGGTGGACGAATCGTTGACTGTTCGTGTTTGGAAGCTACCGCCGAGTAAGCTACACAAGAGGGATTAGCTGTTTCTTGTCACGGGTAAAAGGCAATGGTCAAGGACATATAGGCATTACTGGGCTTGTGGACAGGAAAACCCCGGACGAGTCAGCGAGAACGATATTAGACGTGATCTATTCTTCTAATCGCTCATTCACTGATTGATTTGTGCAACTGCTAGAACCAGCTCGTGCAGAGGTAGCCTATTAGAGCCTAAAGGGTACGTTCCATTTCGTAGAATTAATCACGGAACGAGATGCAACCGGATTTGAGGTGGTCTATCTGTAAGTATCAAAATTGTTTACCAGTGTTTTTCCCTAGATACCATCGGCTACGTTTGCTGGTGAACTGCAGCAAACGAGATAAATCTTGGCGTTCCGGTGAACTAGATAAAAGAACCGCCTTTTTGAGGTGCACTCAAAACTTATGGTTTCTTTTCTTCAGCAATCTCTACCGACGAATGGGTGGATTCAAAACGGATTGTACACAGGCTTTGCTTGCTGGAGTTTTCGCTACCATTCTAGAGAGTAATGCATCCTGAATCGCCGTGGGAGAATTATTTCCTTACATCCGATATGTAGGCGACATTTTCATTTCGATGCACGACCAGTATGCATACAGAAACATCAGAGAATAGGCTTAGTCAGGCCCCCAGTGCCCTTGGATTTGCGTTGAAAAGGGAACGGTATAAACAGTTACATTTTCTAGATGCAAAACAAACGAAGACAGCAGGCGGGAAGCTCATGAACTGCTTACATTGCGAGCCACCAAACCACACTTCACCAGCTTTGTTGCACTCGAGCACAAAGAAACATTTTTCCGAGTGTTGGCGTCTCGCGAGTGAAATATTTTCCTCGAATTCATATGACAGGGTGAATTAGCTGAAGTAACTGTAACTTATGAGTTGATTGAATACTTCTTCATGCCTCTCCTGTTCAGTGCTATCTCCATATCAGACTGTTTCCAGCCGACCTGCTACTAATGCACTGGCTTTGATCGTCGTTTATTTCCGGCTGGATGGTTTGCTTTTCGTTGATTTGTCCCCATGCTCCGTGGTTAGGATTATTGACCTTTGGTGTAGTCTCGAGTCACCAAACTTAAGATGCCTTGTTTCGTCACAGTCTACTTCCATTTCATCGCCCACGATGGTTAGATGGAGACGTTCACTTGGTGTACGGTTATTTTTCCTTCTCAGGATCAGAAAAGTGATCCTTATTTCAGATTAGATCTAGAGAATCTTTTGTATTTGTTAGAAGCACGCGGAAGTTGCTTTCTATTTATTCTTTTTCACTGAGCCTTATTCATTACGCGGAATTTCATCCTAATTATTGAATATTTGTTGACCGGATGGTGACTGAGACTCACTGTGAAATGCAAAGTTTGCTGTTTACAAAATTCTAACTCATTTAGTAACGTAATATTTGCAGAGCAATCTTGTTCTCCCTGGATTTTGCATCAAATCGAACCGTCTTTTTCTACGGGGTTCTCGTAAAATATCCGAAAATTGAAAAGTTCACTTTTAGGTGAATCATGCTGTTATGGGCTGATCGACTTCTTCCGGACCGTGGATGGTGCAGATGATTGCAGCAGTGAGTATCCGGAACAGGCATTCCCTAAAATATTTCGGAGAACTGCCGAAAAAGCATTAGTATTGACGACCAATAGGAAACTGCTGCATATGCAACTGCCTTTCGAAGGAAGCATTAGACGAATTATCAACGATGTACTTTGCATTTGAAACCCAGATAAACGTCGTCAGTAACTCCATTATTTATTCAACCCAGGCAAAATCAATGACATAATCGTGAAAATGACTTTGTGCTTGCGTAGACCCAGGTTGCCCCGACCTTACAAGGATCTTCCACATTATAGACTTGGCTAATCTATGAGCCTGGGCAAAGGAGGCAACCTGGGAAACTATCGGCGTAGTTAACATGGAGAATGGCTGAGGAATCTTTTTAAATGCTACAGGATGCGTCTCAGAGGCATGGGAATCGTAAAACAAATAAAGCTTGTTGTAGGAAAGTCACCTTCACTTTACGGCGAAATTGATGATGGCTGGTAATCCAAGTGCGCAAAACCGATGCGCAAAAACTATCAGCAGCAGAATAGTGCGAATCAGGGGTAAAACCTCAAGTCTGGTTTGAAACTGACACGGTTTTCTAAGTTTCAATCAAAAAGTATTATGCCCACATGCACCCAAAAAGATCATTCGGTGGTGGCATCAGCTGGCAGGAGTTGGAGGCCAGAGCAAAGCAGACTCACTGGTCAAGCTCTTTGGTGGCATCCAATGGATGACAATGGTGGCGCCGGGGCTTGGTGGTTGGTGTCTCGTTGCAGATAACTGAAGGGCTGTTGATAGCGAGGATGACGTGCCTAGGCAGCCGAAGGAGTGGAACGAGAACAAATCTGTCTGACCAGGTGGTATTCATCCAGCCGTTATAATGCTGTTAGCCAGCATCATTACTGGTCCAAAGTGGAAGCTAGTCCAGGCTATTATACACCGGGGCGAAATACTGGGGCGGCAGTGCACTGGTTGTCGCTTCATGGACCGGAGGCCAGGCCAGCGCCACAGAAAGCTCCAAGTCACTCAACATCGCAAGCAGGGCCATGGTGATGGTAACTCGGGCGCAAATGGCACAATCCGCAGCCGAGGCTCCAGTGATCTGCCCGAATCCGCGAAAATGAGGATGTTTTCGGAAAGATGCACACGTCTTACATGGCCAAAAATAGGTAAGGACATGGAAACCTTTGTGAGAGTCTTCCGCCTGTTCTGCCGATGCAATTGTCATCGCCCTGGCAGGCGACAGTTTATACAAAACGTGCGGCAGAATAGGACATTCGATTTGATCTAAGTTGGTTCCGAATAATCTTTCGGGTTTTTGGCGGGAGTTGGAGTTCTGCGGCTGGAAGTGTTCAGTTTTTGATTGAATTGATTCTTTGGCGAACACCGTTGAGAATAATGCTGTTTTTTGAAAGCCAATCTGTTGCACGCAGCCTTCTTCATTGCATTATAGATCGGGCCACACTTAGGCCTTTGTCGATAATGGATATCAATATATTTTGCTGGGTAACCATTATGACTGAGTACTGAACAAAATGGCTTTTTCCCAGGAGGGTGTCCACCATGCGAATCATTCTTAAAACTTTGGTCAATCCATTTTCACTAGACGTTGTTTGATCATCACGACTGCAGCCCGATGTCATCATCCGCGATACACTTGTGGCAACCAAGCAAACGGTTGACCACCCCTCATGTTTCAAAACCTTGCTATGGAATAAGGACCGATTGTTATTAGCCTTCGCTCGAGCAAGGCTAATCGGAATACCTAACCCAGCCCTTTGTGCACTAAACTTAATAACGCACATCCTCGTTTGACAAGGGAATGAGTTTAGTCATTTATTTTCATGAATTTAACCTAGATGGCGTTAATATTATCAAATTAACAGATGTGTTTTAACGAGGCAGTTGGAGTAAGTGGAACTAAATGTTAACATGCTGCGGTATTAATTTTCCCATTCCATTTGGGCTAACGGGTACCGGCGTTTGCTCCAACTCCCGCCGAACTATTCCTCAAGTCGCTGCCCCTTGCCAGACTCCCAGTTGAGTTTCATGCCTCCATATAGTTTCCCTGCTGACTGACAGAGTTCGAACAGGCTCTGGCGAACATCGTTCAGTCTACTGGACTTTAGTGGCCGGCACTGTTTTAGATGGCGTGGCGCCGAGTGCCGGGGGTCCATTGCTGCTTAGTCGGGGAAGAATTAGGACCTGAATAAAGGGCATGCGTCTTTGTAACTGATTTGTGCTCGTTGTGTTGCTTTCGCTGAAGAAGACATAAGTCCACAGGCTCTAGGAAGTTACTAGGATAGCCCCGGGTCAAAGAAAACCTGCAGAAGAGTAGGTCGGTAAAAGGATTCAATGGCGTTTGGGATAGGAGAAAGGGGAATGTGAATGAGGCTTTGTAAGATGAGGCCCTCAAGGAGGAGGATACGACAGAACAACGTGAAGCATTGCTGGATGCTCTCAACTTAAGGGACGAGCGGCCAGAGAGCGAACTAAAAAATGAGGGTATATGAGAAGTGCTTGTGGTGATATGCGACAGGATGCCGCTATACAGACGCAAAGATACAGCCATTACTTAAATGTAGGTTAGAAGAGGTTCGATTTACATCCGAGCAGCTGACACTCTGAGACTAGCGGGCTCCATATGGGCTGCTCCATTTGTATCCTAAATATATATATATGTATGCATACTTATGATGTTGTTTATTGCAACACTGCTATATACCAAACTCACCGGCCCGTAGTTTTTAGTCTTTCAAATAAAACCCGCCCCTTGCCTTACCAAAACGGTTGTCATTTTCCAGGCCGCCGGACTTTCTCCCAGCCTAAGGGATGCTCTCTAAGGCTCCGTTTTAGGTTTCTATCCGCTTTTATTTGGCAAATCGCTGGCTGGGCTCCTCTAAATGTCCCGATAAGTATCCGCTAAGTACTCCTTAAAATGGCAGCATTTCGTCCTCGTTCGTATTCAGCCTAACTAGTTTAAGCACCGCACTGGGGTGTATGGACATCCCAGAATCACGAGGTTGCTCCTGACGGCAAACGCCCCTAAAAGATGCGAAAATAAATTCAGCTATCTCCTTACCCGTAAGAACTAGATTGCCATCATCCCCACCCAAAGTTCAAACGCATTCACACACGGCCCTTTTAGGCTGCACACAAAACCTGTTGGATTTTATCCTCTCATCCTGAGCTGATTACACTTCATACTCAAACACGGCATCCCTTCCCATCGTTCGGGGTCCGATCCTCGCCTCATTGTGTGTGACCCGGGTGCCATGAGAGGACCGTTGTAATGAATGCATTTGGGGCTGAGTAGCTCCTTCCGTGTTAGACTTTTGCCGTGGCAGACGGCGCCTGTTTCTCAGCGCCGGTGAGGGATAAAAGTTCTCAGTTATCTGCAATTATCCTTTTCTTATTACAACACAGATTTCCTTGACTGATATCTCTGGACTCTCTGGGATCTAGCGCACGCTTGTTGCTGCATTTCACAAGTCCTCCTCATTGATTCTGGTAAAGTTTCTTACAAGTCTGGGGTTTAGAGCGGCTCGCCCTGAAACTGTTGTCACTTGCAGTGTGCGGCGATTACTTCTGAACAGGGGTTCGTCCGCTTTTCGAGAGTATATATCATTCCTGTATCTAGTTACCACTAGGTCCAACGTCAGTGGCTACCGCCCATCTCTGAATTTGATTGCCTGCTTAGCGCGCTGACTCAGCCCATGAATATGAAACCACGCCAAAAGTCTTCTTGGGTTATTTTTGGCGCACTTTTCTCTGCTTAGTTGACCTTGGAGAGGTTAAATGCTGCCAATGCAGCAAAACAAGGTAACCTCGTCATCAGTTTATGTACCGCTGTTATCGTCATCTACAGGCTGAGGGCCTGTAGATGCGAACCACTTCCATAGGCACCCTAAAAAGAAAATCGCAGCAGATGAGCTGTAAATCCAGGGTAGTTAAAATAAATTTGTCGATTTGCTGCGCACATTCCGAGCGCACCGGTCGCAAATGCACTCTATTAACAGCAGTCGAATCTATGCTGCCCAAAATGGAAAACAATCTCCGGAATAACGACAGGCTGATCCAATTCTAATCGTCTTCAAGCGGTAGCACAAATTCTGAATCGTTTATTCAACCCACCTGCCTCCTAGATTGATGGCGTTGGTGTGTTACATTCTGGCAACTTCTAACTTCAACCAAATGTCATCTGCGAACAGGATTGGAGTGCCATGCGGAATAACTCTAAAGATATCATCAACGTATAGCAGGAATAGGACAGGACCAAGGACGTTCCTTTGAATGGCCCCACTCTTAATAGAACAAGGCTGAGAACAACAACCGTTAGTATTGACCACCTGAAAGCGATCGGAAAGGTAGGATGATAGCCAAGATAAGAGTGGGTTTCTTATTCCACAAGTTCTAAGTTTGGCCGGGAGTTGCGGGTGAGAAACGCGGACAAACGCCTTTGGCATGTTTAAAAAGACTATGGACATTGACCGGTGGAAATCAGCACTCTGGGTAACTAAGTTTAGGAAGTCAAACTGACAGGTGAGTCGAGATCGACCCCTAAGTATGCCAAATTGGGAAGGGTTGATAGGGTTTTGTGTAGTAAGGAAATTAACCGGCAGTTCTTTAACAATCTTTTCCACAAGCCTGGATAAAACTGGAGTGTGGTTAATGAGGTGAACGTTAGAGGGTCGTGCATAGAACCATTTTATGGCGCGGAGCAATGATGTAGGTTTTTCATTGTGACGTAAAAGTTGCGCCAGACATGGGGAGCGAGAACAGGTTTAGAAAAGTCAGTGGAAGATCTGGACCAGCAATGCGAAGCAGGGCTGGTGGGATGCCATTGGTTCCCGGCTTGTGGGATAGCCTGGAATATTTCTGAACCTTCATATAACAATGCAATATGTTCCGGGTCAGTTGCCTCGATCCAACAGTCACCGTAATCCTAAGCTGACATCCAAGCCAGACTACTTCGTTCTTTTGCGTTTCATATCTCGCACCCGGAGTAGGCGCACTGTTACCGGATATGCCCTCGTAATGGCGATTCCAAATCTGCTATCCTATCATTCCTGCTAGGAACCTGTTAGCTAGAACTGGCGCTCGATTTCTGGCCCAGTCAACCGAAACTACGCCCATTATCGCATTGAATGTCTCAAATCGCATCTTTGCATTTGAATAAAACCGCGAATACTACTGCCTGCAGAACAGCTCGCGCAACTCATATTCTCCACCCGTACCGCTGACCAAGATAAACATTTCCACGACATAAATGACAGCATAGAAAACAGTCTCCACTAGTGTATTTAAGGAATATTCTTACACAAAATTCCTCTTACCTGGCGCACCCCCCAGTACAACTTACCGCCATCCGCATGTACAGACAATCATTATTCTTGGGATTTCCATATGCGAAGCTTCATAAAATTTCCTCCAGTTAGCTTCAGACAATCTTGACGGTTTTCACCCTTCTTAAGCATTTTTTCGGCCGTTTGTTGCTGCGATACACGTATCTCATCTACTTTGTCTGACGTTCCGCCAGGTTTTCACTACCTCCATCCAAATGTCGTATTACCATTGCATGTCATCTCCTTAGCTTAACGTTTCCGCCCATTACGTAACGTTCCTGACGTTTGGGGACTTCAGTCATATTTCGATATCCTACCTTGTGCTCCGTTCACTTTTTTGCGCCAGCAGCGCGCACATTTAATGCACTTAAACTCGAAATGATTCGTAGTGCGCTGCTCACATACAGTCCCAGGAAACTCTGTTTTGTCTTTAAAAATTGGTTTCCTATTCTCCGCTTTTCACCAGCACACTTGTGCTTCCCCCATTGCTTTGCAGCACCTCATTTCACTTTCCGGCATGATTCTCCAGTTGCACTAGGCTGCAATCACCCCTTTATCTCCTTTGACTTTTATTATTCGCATTTCCTGTGCATCACCCTTGTAAATATTTGACCTCGCTTGCGCATGTCTCTCGGAAGTCAACAAATGTACATTATTAATAATATTATTATTAACGAATTATTGGGAATCACCTACAACACCCACAAAACTGGACTGCCGCACAACATGGTTTCGAAAGAATACATCCATAACGAACTTCTTGGTGTTTCTGGATGAAATATCGGACTGCATCTGCGAAGGCAAAGCAGTCGAAATCAGTTACCTGGATTTCAATAAGGCCTTCGAATTCGTAAGCCGTTAGTTGTTAGACCAGAAACTGCTGGCTGTCGGTACTGCTGGGGCAGCCGGGCAATGAAAAAGGCAATTTCCCAAGAACCTCAGCTTTAAAATTCGGTTGGGCAATTACGAAACCGGATGGGAATGTGCCACAAAGGTGGGTACAGCAGGGTTCTCAGCATGGACCCCTCTATTCTATTATTTTTAGGCTGCTTGGCTGAACCTTGCTTGATTCTTGATGATTTTGTCAGTCTAACAGCTGATAGATCTCAGTTTCTAGAAGCAGTCAAAAATGGCCAGCGATCTGGAATCTAATACCAAATCTTGACAACTGTCATTTACTGGCGGCGAACAAAGACCAATTCAGCGATAGATGACTGCGGTTCATAGTAAGAGCAAAGGAATTTCAACCCGCTAGGCGGTGTCAAGTGGCAGCCGACACAGCCAGAGGAATACTGACCAAACATCTTACGAAAATATTCCGCAATCCAGGATAAGTGGTCCTGACCTCCACAACATTGTTGTGCGTCCCCTTATCGGGTTCTGTAGACAATCTTTGTCTTCATATTGCCTCAAGAATATGGGATATAAAGGGAAGATCCAAAGCTCAGCAACCAGAATGGTGGGTAGGTGGAGAGATATGGAGCATGTACAGTTTCTTCGGGCACCGGTCCTCCATTAGATGGAACGCAGACAAAATAGGGGGGAATTTGATACAAACTCATAAAATTCTGAAGGACCTAACAGACCAGCAATCGACTTGAGTCTCCTGCCATGGAAGACGTTTGTCTGAAGCAAAACGTGAGCTACTGTAGGCTAGGATTTACAGCCCAGTATCTAACCCGTTGGGTTGTACCGCTATGGAACGAATTGCCTGAAAAAGATCTTCGCTGCGCGTCATTCGAAGCTTCATGACGGGCTAGCCATTTATAGTTGGATGCAGCATTCTGAGATATAGGAACATGAATGGCATCGCAGCGCATAGTTTTCTACTTCCTTTTTTATATTTGCGATCAGTATGCAACTGTGCACATTTGTACAGGCTTGATATCGCGGAGAAAAATTTTCCCTCAAAATAAACAGAGGACTTTGATTCCTACGCTGTGTTTTCAGGCGGAGGAAAACCACTGACAACATATTGATCTGGGCAATTGTTTTACTATTTCGTTTAATTCTGCCTTGTGGAAACTGAGCTGGATTGACCTTGACGTGCTGTAAATAGTGGCCATTCAAACCATTCCGTCAGTTGCCATAGCATAGAAATAGGCTAGAAGGTCAAATGAACATCCTAAGTTCTTCCAGTGGTGTGCACAGAATGAGATCCACCTGTATAAGTGTTTACTTTGAAGCATTATTACTGCATCTCGCCAGTCTCCATCTTTAGTGAAAAAAAAACCTTCAAGGTGAGCGTTACTACACAGGGCTTGGCAAATTGAGAACATGAAAATTTGAGTAAACAACACAAGAAGTAGCACTGCACTCTTGATATGCACGTTAATCTATCTTTTAGCGTTACTTGAGTATACCCGGCGTATCCATTTTATGGACATAAAGATGGATAATGAATCAGTGGCCGTCGAATTTATGGAGCTAGTGACCACGCATTTATTGCCCTTATAGTTTATTTACCAAGTGTCCGAAAGATTAACTAACAACGGTACCACCATATACGGTATTGATAAATTATTGCGTATTATTACTAAGATGGATGTAAGCGTACGCACGTTTATATTTAATCTACCATCATGAAATCCCGCTGTATCATAAGAACACTCATGAATGTGTCGAATCCGTTAAATTACAAGATCTTCCACTTACCCGCTGCAGCGGGTTCTCATGGGAACGGTCAGTGACCTTCGGTGCTCCCAGAAACTAAACTAGGCCACGCGGCCGTCATTCATGTGACGATGATACAGGACCTTCCAAAAATCCTAGTTCCAATGTCCCGATTGAATTAAAAGGACTAAATTGGACTTCAGAGATGATGTATTTATATTAAAATATACAATTTATATCGAAGAAGACTTTGTCCGCCCTTTTCTTCATTGGCGCGCATATAACACCAGCGTTCCTTCACTTCCGTTATTTGGGTCTGGAAGGCTTACTAAAAAGAATCATTTTTTGTATAAGAGTTGTGCATCTATAGTTACGTAAGTCAATAATTATAAATTCTCCCCTTGAAGTTACTATGATTTAAATTTAAGTAAGTTTGCTATGCTCTCCTTGGAACCCCGGGGTTCGAACCTTGTTGTCCTAGAGGGGCCATTCTTCTTCACAACGGCTCCTTTAGTTTATGACAAATGTTTTAGTGAAAGTGATTTTCTGTGACAAAGAAGGACCCAGTTTTAGCGTATAATACCTATTATCTACCGGTAACTCCTTACCAATTAATACATTCAAGATAACGCCCTAGGAACAACGTTTTTAAAACAGCTCGGATACAGTGGCTCGGCCTTTTGTCATCCATATTACTTTGATACGGCAACTAAGATCGTGAACGCTATACGTCATTATATGCGCCTACCATCTAGCTGTAGGTTACCTCATCCTCCAAATTTCTAGTCAATATCTCCCAGTCTTCATGATTTTTTAATGGGATAATTGTCGGGAGTATGTTAAAAGTCCTCACGGACGTCAGCAACTGTACAGTGTTGTCATTGTCTTTCCATTAGATTGATGATGGAGTGCACCAGCTTCGACAGTAGACCTGGCAACTGAACTAAGACTAACGGTTAATAACATACTAAAAGCATTAACACACAATGAAGTACTGTATGCATGGCACGTATCTGCAACAGTAGCTCAACCACCTACCGTAAACTCGTCGAAAAATGTAAATGCACCTAGACAGTCATTTGGCAAACTTGTTCAATTGTAACCACCATGCTCGCCGGGAACCAAATACGATTTCACAAGTCTGAGATAAGACAGCAAAGAATAAACACATTTTGCTAATCAGCGACGGAAAATCCCAGTCTGTAGTAAATGCGGAAATTCACAAAGTTTGCCCAGGATTGCCACTAACTAGAGTTTATTTAAAAATACAAAGCATTTGGTTGGCTCTTGATTGAATGATCAAGCTCGCAGGTCAAGGCGTAGACATTTAATGGAGTATTCAACCACCGACAATCGTTGGTAGGGCAAAAATGGCGGAAACCATTTAGTATTTCCTATGGAAACGATTGGTGTCCTTTTGAGTACCCCTATGCTTCGTGAGCAGGAACAATTATGAAAATACAATCTTCTTTTGTCTAAAACCTGCTTCTCTTTTATCTTTTACTTTCTATGTTAATGAAATAATAATGCACATCATTTTTCAAGAAGGGAGCCACGGCCAACAGAGGGCGGCCAAGTGGGTAAGTTGACCGGTGATGAGAGGACTTAAACCCACGACTTTCACAACCAAACGGCACACTGTTACCCGCTTGGATACCACCGGCCTTTAGGGACGCCTTGCCTCATTTTGCATCTGTCGGGCTCCCAAGAGATGTTGCTGATTACGTTTTCAAAATCTCGCTTAATTGTTTCGCCTGTTAATTACTCTGCTTATGAAGAAGCTGGCTCGCACCTCCAATCTACGCCGTTCCTTCCAGAGCTTAGTACCATTGTTGCTACTTATTAGCCAAGTATAAGAAACAAAAATATCCCTTACGTTCGAGTCGCCAGAAAACTTTTAACCTAAATTTTTCAATTATTTACCGCTTACTGAGCACTGCTCTGGTGAAAACCATCCACAGATTTTAGTTTCATCTGGTAGTTCTTCCCTACTTGCACCTCTCTCATTACTTTTCCTAGTCGTTGAAACTGCTTTGAATAGGTCTCATCTTTATTTAGAAATGTGGAGCAAATCTGCACGTGGTATTCAAAATGAAGCCTAAATACTGCATTGTACAAATGGATAAAGGCCTCCGATTTCCTGCGTAAATAACAGGCTTTTGCCTAAAACATCTCATAAAAGAAGTGTTGTAGCATATTAACACCTTTCTGTCTACTTAGATTTTGCGGCCCCCTTCATTCTATGGTAGTAAAAGACCTAAGTTGCACTGAACAAAAATGCCCTTTAGTCTGTCCGAGGCCTGAGTGAACAAGTAATTCACTCCTTCAGAGGCATGTCCCACTTAGTAGCTTCGTCAATTATCTCTGACTCCCCGCAAAACTTTCTCTATCCCAAACACCTACTGCTTTC
This sequence comes from Fasciolopsis buskii, assembly GCA_008360955.1. NCBI lineage: Eukaryota > Metazoa > Platyhelminthes > Trematoda > Plagiorchiida > Fasciolidae > Fasciolopsis > Fasciolopsis buskii. Next base: position 41,133 of record LUCM01007719.1, on the reverse strand, counting down.
AAATCGTATGCAAATATGAAACATCGAAGTGTCACCACTGATGTCAAGTCATTTGCGTACAGAAGAGACAGCAGTGGTTCCGGAACTAATCCTTGGAAAACGTCGCAGGTTATGTTTCTCTGCACTGGGTTCTCGTTGCCTACCTTAACACTTAACTGTCGCTTAGGAAGATCTTCGCTCACTAGTATAATTCTCTTTTACCTGCCCAGATTGTGCATTAGCAGTCGGTGGTTAGCTGATTCGAAAGATCAGCTAAAATCGAGTTAACGGTTTTATCACATTCCCTTTATCCGATGTAGCGGCCGACTGGCTCAAAAAAGCTGTGTAGGTTTGAGAAGCACGATCGATCTTTCAGGCAACTGTTTCGCGCCTTGTGTAGCATACCTTGCTCCACCAAGTTCTTGTACATATGCTTCCTAATCAGATTTTCCAAATACCTAGACAGTTTGAATATCAGGCTTACGTTCGTAATTATCACCTATTGCTTGCTATCCACCGTTGTGAATACCTATCAATGTTGCTAACTTACGCTGGTACCATACCGCACATGATCATAACCTGAAATAAACTACGTGTAACTCGGCCAACAACACTAGCCAGTGGCTTTGCGATCGTCCGGTGTATACCATCGGCGCTTGCTGATTTGTCTGTCTGCAACCCCTCCAGTGCTTCTCCAGTCTCATTCCTTGAAATTATCAATTGAGAGACATCCAGCAAATAAGTCCTCCACACAGTACTTGCTTGATTTTCTTTACCTCGTTGATGTACGCTACGGCGTTAGAACCCAACGCTTCCAATTTGCCTCGGTTATCACACGCATCACTCCTATTGTTCAGCGTTAGCGTGCATACACCTATAAGACTGGCATATTATTTTCATGCCTTTTTGTTCTCCGATTTACGGTAAGCGCCCTAGCTTTGGTCCGGATTCTTAACTGCTCAGCAAACTGCTGTTGTGAACCAGTCCGACATGCCGTTTTCCCCTCCCCTTTGTGGCAGTGCTAAGTTGTTTTGTAGCTTGTGTAAATTAGGCTCAGTTTTCAGCTTCATTCTCTTCAAGCCCACATTATCCTCTGCTTCCAATTCTAGCCTGGCTGACCGCAAAGGAACTCTTTATTATCAATTATGCCAAATTTTCTAAGACTAGTGAGATATGCACTTACATTATCGAGTTGAAGGGTGAAACTATGTCACCTTTTGTCTTTGTTTAGTGGCGGCAGAAACCTTATGCCATCTATATCATTTTAATATTTTGTCAAGCCTAGACCGAGAGGCGATGGATCATGCCCATTTCTATATCTAGTGTTCTTTTTGACGTGTTGAACCATGGCCTTTTGATGTATCCACTGCAAGAGGGCTTCTTTATACCTATCCAACGTGCAACCTTCTGTAATCCATTAGATCTCGGAGATGTTAAAGTCTCCGATAACAAGGATGCAATTTGTGCTAGTCAAAACGCTTGCAAATACCGGAGTCAGTTGGATTTCTTCAGCTTCTTCGAAGGATGAATCACCATAAACGCATACAAAAGTGGTCCCATGACCCTTCATCCTCACCGTGAAAGCACATAATTGTAAATTAACTTTGGATAATTTGATTTAGATCTCCTTAAGAACCAGTCTCTCTATAACGAGTGGTACTAACCACATTCAACAGTGTTCCTACATTTATCCCGCCTGTATATATGGCACCGTTTCCCCATTCACTGTCGGATGTGATCCATTATGGCCAGCCACATCTTAGAAATTTCAACTAGTTGTACCATGTTTTCTTTAGCTGTGCTTCAACAAGGAGTCGTGTCGTCGAATCTTGTGCCCCTGCGACAATGATCCAGAATGAATTTTGTAGCGTGTTGTCACATTCCGCGCTGCCGTTTAAGTGGCCGAATCCTCCCTATCACTGTGGGTTCTCATTCCCTAAGTGATTTTCATGGGGATCAAGACTGCAATACAGCCGTTGCAATGCATATCTTTATATAGGGATACTCTTACTCTAGGTGACATCTTTGGAATTAAACTCAAGAAGACATGTTTTATGGTTTGGTTCAAGCTGAATGTTTTTATAAATGGTGGTTTGCTTTAAGTAGTTTTGAGTTAATAAGTGAGCAAATCCAATTAATTCAGGAAGAAATTATTCCAGGCCGTAAAATGGTCTGAAGTTGGACCAGGTTTCATATACATACATGAAATATACGTGCTATATTTATCAATGGTCACTCCCTCTCCTCCACGAAGGTGATAGATTCTTTTCGTACTGCAGTGAATTGGGTTACCTAGCAACCCTTGAGTGACTGACTAAATTTTTACTCGAAAGGACAACCAGGGAGTCATTTCAGTGTAAGGTATGAGCATACCTAGTAAAATACGCGCAATCAGAAACCCAGTGATCTAATCAAGACGTCGATCTTTAGTTCTCTTGAACAGGAGCAGATGGAGAAAATCGCGTGTTAAACTCATCACATCATTTTGGGAACAGGGCCCAATTACAGTCAGCGAGTGCTTGAATAGGTAACTCTTGGATTCTTCTATCAATTTGACAGAAAGCCCGTTCCATATTGTAGTCATTTGCCATAATAGCTGACATTAATAGTAATCCAGTTGATTGTTGCTTCCTGAGCATAACAGATTATCCTTGGGTTTGACCATGGTTCCGAAAATGGAATTTGCCCCGCGGGTCAGGGACTAAATTTCGATGGATCTTAGGTTTGATGCAGACAAGGACCTCTAAGGATCTGCAGAAGGTGTTTGGCCTGCAATCCTTCAGCCTTCGCTCACATCGGATCCTGAAAAATCGGTTACCAAAGTGGAGAGAAAATAGTGCGGACTCGAAGTAACGACCAGGTGCGAGGAATATATTGACTATATTGTTCCTCCTAAATAGCACTGGTGCGCATATGAGTGTGAACGTATACTTCAGCCAAGATTGCCGAGCATTGAGAGTGGTTGGAAAAAAACCTCTGGAAAGTGTTACACTAGCAGAACTGCACAGATTTCCTGTCTGCCAAAACAAAAGCAACCACACAAACACAACAAAACCAGTCTCCAGCCTAGGAGCAGAACTTAGAGAAAATTATATTCAAAAATAATTAATTTTCTCCGAAATATTGATGCTACTACAGATGTTGCCATATGCTATGAGTCATTTTGGTCACCTGAAGTCGATGTTTGTAAGTGAATTCACGTATTCCAGCAGCCGGGCGTGCGGCGATCAGCCGAAATCTTTTCATCTTTACGCCGGTGTCTGTACGCTGAAAGGGTTCCTGTCCACCTCATTCCTAGCGACGAATTAAGTGGAATATACATAAGACACTGAGGGCTCCAAACAAAGTCCTTCCAAGCGAACAACGGATGAGACTAGGCATGCTCCAAGCAAATCTGCATGCCCTCTCTGTGGGATCACTTTTTCAACGGCGAGTGGACCAACACACTCATTTCCTTCTCGCACGTAACCAACCGAGTTTGCACGCTTTTCATGATTTTGGTCCAGCCATAATCACCATAATCACCTTTCAGTGTTGAGCAACAGGGCAAACCCTACTGGAGTTACGTTTCTCTGTAAAAAGGTTGAATATGCAAAGGGTACAGGGAACAGTCCCACACAGGCGGGAAAAATAAGAACCACACAATAAACAACACGTGAAATACAGCCTAACTCCAAAGGCATACTTTTCCATTCATTTTCATTTGGTAGAAAATGACAACAGAAGCGCCACTGCTAATGGTTTGCTGCGATATCCCTCAGCTTCTCCAGCCATCTGGCTGATGGGGTTTTCGGACCCCAACCAAGAGGACGTGGGAAATCTTATAGATGAGAAACATCAAGCTAATATCTGAGGGTGGAAAAGTAACGGACCAAAACATGATCCATGGGCATTTCAATAGCAGCAGCTAGTTATTATGAGAACAGCCGCGCAGCTCTGACAGAGTAGCAGACAGTTATCAACAAAAGTAGCCTCAATGGCAACCATGCTGGATGTTATTGAAAGCCTTGCTGTGGTTAAAAAAATATGACATCTTCAGGAGCCCTGTAGCCTTGTCCCGCGTCCAGCTTTCCAAGGGAGGAGCAAGTCGGATACAGACAACTGCTGCCTAAAAAGTTCATGTTATTGGCGACAAGAAAGATGGTAACCTTCTATCTGATCGCTCAGTCCGGCAGCATTCCGGCCTCATACGGCCTTCTGAATGACGGATGCCAGATAAACCGGCCGGAAACTGACGGAATCCGCCTTGGAGCTACCCTTGAAGAGGGGAATAACTGTGGCTATTCCCCGCGCCTGAGATGGTCTCTCAGCCAAAGCCCGCGAACTGAGGAGTGTTATATCTGGGAGGAATGAGCGACATTTAGTTATTCTATCACATGTGGAACACACCTTCAGAGCTGGGAAACTGACTGACCTTTATGGCACTCCCCGTTCAGGCAACCTCCCAAAATTCCAAGGACCGAAACAAAATTGCGTCACGGAATTCCGGTGTAGAATACGGATCCGTTCTGGTGGGCTAATAAACTGGATTAGCAGTCCTCTTGCCCAATCGCTCAGCTTCAGTGTGTTACTTTCGACTCTGACACGTCGCTTCAGACAGACAAACCAGTGATTAGGAGCGTCTATGGAACTGACTGCTAAATAATCATCAGAGACACGGCACTTTACGCTCTTAATTGCACTACATAGGTTTTGAAGGGCTCGTTGATTCTTACCACCTAATTGTTTAGATCGTTGGTGTTGTCAGGTGCAATTTCTGCTGAGACATAACCCGAGTTGCGAGTCAAACCACGGGCAACCAAGAGCATATGCGTGCAGGAGGTATCCAGTGAAAACTCTCTGTTCCAGGTAATATGCTCCATCACGGACTTCATGTCGGGCCAAGTCAATGTTATACGGACCACAAAGGACCCAGAACATGGTCGTAGCCGCTACGGGTCTCGCTGAGTGCACACTTTCAGATATCGGTGCCGGTTGAACTCCACATCGCCGGAACTACTTGACCACTGTTGCCAGTGGGCGGTAGGTGATCAACCTCTTCGGCATCCTATATCCTTGGAGGTATAACCCAGCCTGGGCTGGAGTTTTGGCTAGGAAAAGCATGTGTTGACTGATACACATGCTGAAAAACGGCCGGATCCTGCGGAATAGAATGCAACTATCTGTAGAAGAGATCAACCCCCGCGAGATTTTGTTGGTTTTCCCACTCTATATACTCCCAATCGATGTTTCCCAGAGCTAGACACTGGCCGTCAGCAGCTTAAAATTGGAAAACAATTAAGATATCAGTATAATGGGCACAAGTGGTGCAATGCACCTCTATGTATTCACTAGTGGTGAGTCTCAGGCGAATCCATGAAGCATCACCGAAGCCATGGTGACCCAAATACAAGATGAGGTGACCACCCTGACAACAAGGATGACCTCAACTGTTCTGTTCGTTTGGTTTGTCGTCTGGAAAAGTTGATGTAATCCAGTAGAAGCAGGTATGAATCCAGGTTCCCATAGAGATTAAAACAGCAGCTATTTTAATCATCACACAATGTTTTATTTCGTCTATTTTGCTCAACATTCCACAAAAGTTAGTCCAGACAACCTCAGCTCTGGTTCCTTCTGGTGCTCGCTACAAGGTAGGGTTAGCCCCAGCAACATGCAGAAAATCCTGATTTGAGAACAACTCACTATCTCCGGGACCATCGGCGAAGCTATTTTTATGAGGCCATTGCAGGCGGAGTCCACTTCTGATAAACCAAAAATCTTGGATGAGCAGGTTCCCCGCATCCCCAGTGTGATGCTCTTACAGTTGGATTGACGCCTGTTTCATCTTTGGACATGCCTCAGAATCAACACCGCATCTTAGCTGGAAAGCTTTGCCCTTAAGACAACATGAGTGGAAAATAACGTAATCGGCCTGTTCCTTTAAGAATCGAAAAACTTTCGGCCGTCAATTTGTATCATCATCGCGGATTTTACAAAAAATATGCACGTAAGGATTCTACCAGCTCCTCATCCCTCCGAAAATCATCCCCAGTTGCTATGGTTCCCCATCAGGCTACCTTCTACAGGAAGTCAGTCGGTTCCGTTAATTTGGATGCCGATAAACATTAAGGCGGAGGATACACAAGAGACGTTTGCCTCGATGAGTAAGCAAGTTAACGGGTTGATTGCTCGGAGTGACGAAATATCTTGTCACCACCCAGAGGTGCTCTGCTCTGCATAGGTTTTCCCCTCCGCATTCGCTAATTACCGATACTGACAGTTTGGCTGAAAGCAATCTCAGCAATGGAGACAAAGCTTTAGGTAACTACGCCCTACGACTTAAGGATAATGTCCACGGGGTTTTTCGTTGACTATGAGGGAGTAGATTGGATAGGTACCTGCAGAACGGCCTGCTTCCTCTAACTTTTAGAAAGGTGTGCTGCTTCCAGGGGTTTTCTTGTTGGATGCTTATTGTTGCATCTTTAGTATTTAGCTGAATGTAATTCTTCAGACTGCTGTCTTTTAGCGAAACTCTCACTGTACTTGCCATTCAATGGATTTGTTTCAGGTGACGCATTTCTGAGGCTTTCGTGGTAGAATGCTATTCTCTTTTAAATTTTTAACCTTAATAGGTTCCAGATTGCTTGGGTGAGACTGCTAGTTTTTTGCACAGTTTATTCTATGAATGACCTCTAGAATCCAATATCCGGAAGTGTCTTGCAGTTCTAATGCCGTGAGTTAACGAAGTTCCAGCAGCCATTAGGAGAGACTAAAACCTCGAGCCAATAATCAAATGCGTAAATCACACTGCATATGTAGTGGAGCCAACACAGTATCTGTGACAACAGACGAGAAAGCAAATCACATAAAAACCTGCGGAACTGCTGAAAACATTGAAAATCACAGACCCTCACATGTATCGCCAGAGGCGAAGGAGTAGAGATATCATATCCAGTAGAACAATTGCAACGAAACAAATGTGACAGAATTAGAATTAATCGTCGAAACCGAATATCGAATTATATTCGATAATGGTTAATTAACTCCGACTTTCCAGTGCTACCGCATTTCTATGCCTTGCTTATCAAGTAATCATATCGACAGAGGATGCGATGATTATTTTCTGCATTATGCGAGGGCAAAAAAGCTTATCCGTTATTCGCTTCTCTTTGGACGCGGAAATGGTAAATTTACCCACCTTTCTGTAGCACGGGTTACATGAGATTTTTCTTTAGGTAGCTTTTGATGGTTTGTGTTTCCGCCATAACTACCACGGACTTTTCTTGTGTGGATGATGCATTTGTAGAGTTTGTGTTTCTAGCTGAACAATGATATCATATCCAAAGTTTGACAATTTGTTTGCGAGCTAGGTGCACCAACCAAAGAAAGAATAACATTAGCTACTAGAATAAAAGTTACAGTTAGCTGCACTGTATGCAAATATGTGCGGACATTAGCATAATATGCAATTTATCATTGGTTAGTCCCAAAATGTCCCCGGAATGTTTTTACTAGGGAGTGGTCTTTTTCTAATCCAGGGACTAAATGAAGAACAGTTTGCTTGCAATTTTTCAGTTTGGGACAATCGGTTGAATGCCTGCAAACACCTAACTTCCGTTTTCAAGGATAATTTCTCACAATTTTAAATCCTCCGAAATTCACCCTAGTGCGGGAATTATACAGGAAGATGCTGTAAATCTAAATATTCGCGTAAATCGGGGAGAAATTCAGAATATTTACGAGTGAGGGGACCAGATTACAAAGGTGATTTTTTTTTAAACATTCTGCCGGTCAATGATTTTTGGGATGGTTTTGGTCAAATCTCTATTCGACCGTTTCTTGGCATGTGCTGAAGTTGTTCACACGGCTGTTTCTCCATGACCGAAAATTGTTTTTTATTCGCAATAAAGAACTATTTTAATCAAAATATTTGTATGTTAGAACTTAGGAAATCCATGTCTAATTCTTTTTGTTTTTAAAATGTACAGACATGCTGGTTTTTTTATATATGCAGTAGAAAACCGTAAAATAACCCCCACCATAATAAGGCAATTTTTGCAGCGCAATAAAATTAGGATCTGTTATTTCATTTCTTGTTTTTAAACACCTAATTGGGATGGTTTATTAAATGCGAAAACGCCAGGAAGCACGCTGAGGATAGAGGAAATCTGAAAGTGTCCATACAGATTCCTCAGATTATTTCACCAAGTGTCATTTCAGAAAACTTTCATGACAGTTTCAGAAAATCGTTTAGCTTGCGGTACGCTAGCTTACCGGACTAGCCGCTTTTCCTAATGGAATGCACGCAGGGTGCGTAACAGGTCGTAAACCCATTAAAACACTCGCATTTGTATCACTAATTGGGCCGAGAAAGATTTTAGATAGTGAATGCATGTTGAGAAAAGTTTGCAGTGGCTAGTAAGTAAGATGGATTGAAAGCTCTTCCTGCAGTCAACTAGGCAGGGCGTAAGAACATACACATTACCATTAGCTGTAGTAAGCGGCTGCTACCTAGAAATATTTTCGAGCTAAATAATTTTGCATATGGGTGTCGACTACATCTCAGTTTCCTCTTCTCACGGACAGTGAGAGTTGCCCAAGCGACAAAACCCCAAACGGTCCCCTTTGGGACTACGTTGGTTGGTATAGTAGATTAGTAACGGACTAATTTTTTGATCACCTTTGGCTCCGCTGAATGACAGCCGACTGCAACCGCATGAAATTGCCCTGATGTTTGCGAAAAGTTCCCTAGAGACTAATTACCCATTTACGTCAGTACAACGTAATTTCCGGTTTCTTTCTTTAGTCCTTTACTTTAGATCGGTGTTTCACCGGAGCTGTTCAGAATAGAGCAAACAAATACGGGGAGAATCATTTCACGTGTTTTATAGATACGCCAGTCCGAATCTAGAAGAACCGATTCTCCTAAGATTCTTTTCTACCTTCGTTTGCTTTTCTGTTCCTACTCTCTTTTCTGATCATCTTTCCCTGCAAAACAGGAAAATCATTAAATTTTGCTTCACTCACAAATTTTCTGTAAGCTGCATTAATAAATTCTGCCATCTAGTGTTATATATATATATATATATAGTATGAAATAAAAATGTCAATGACCGCGACGCTAATTGTAATATTCTGAAATATGCTTGGGAATTTGTAATCTCTCCAGTAAACACACACCAATATCATGCTCGGAACTAGCGGTTGCTGATCCAACAGAAGACAGAATATCGGATGGCCACACTGAGGTACGCGGTGAATTATTCCCATCCAAGCAAATTGTAATACAACAAAAACAATCCAGTTTGCAGTTTATCTGCGTTAATTACACTGGCTGACGTATTTTCAACTGTCTTAAATTCCCCATGTCCCATTCCGACCAACTGATGAGAACCGACTTTGGATTTGTCCACAATAATTGTCCTTCGTCATCAGTGAGGGGGTGTATTAAAACGATGCTATTGTGGAAGTTCAAAACCGTGTTGTAAAAGGTGCACCTACTATGAAGCTGAAACTGCTCTTACCCTAAAAGCAATCCTAAATCCAATATCAATGAGAAACGAATCAGCTCTCTCTGAGCCAAATTTATTTGTCTACCGTTTTTTTTAACGTAGATGGTGATCACCTTCAAAAGGGGAACAAAAGGATGCTTGCGTTGTCGATTAGCCGAACAAATTTAGGTAGGATTAAAAAGAGAAATGCAAGGTAATTTACTCAGAAAGTCGTCATTAGTTAGACCAGCCAATTTTTTCTCGTTTGTGACATAATATCATTGCTCAGCCAAGAATTTCATCCACTCAGACGACAGATTCAGAGTAATCTGAAATGACATAAACAGAAGTTACGCGGAAATATTGGTCATTCTCTTTCTCAGCCGTGGTCGATGCAAACAACGTCAATGACCTGTCAGTTTACCTCCGCGCTATAATCAACTCATATTCGTTCTTTTACTCTTCTCTTCGCTCGACTTGCTCCACGGCAATCTGTTTCTATTTTGACTGCGCCAACAATAGCTGTGACTGCATTATTCATTTTCTGTGATTATGCAACGACATGTATATGACGCGATTGATTGCTCAAACCAGTAGTCATTACTTTATTCAACTTCATGCAGCATAGAGCTGTCACAGTTGTAATCCTTCTGCGACTACCACTGAGTTGAATGATTATTATTACTAGTATTATTATTATTATTCAAGTGATAGTGATCATCATTTGGAAGATCACGATGGTGATTCGGATGTTCACAATGATGACGATAAGAATGATAAAAATGGGGTGCGGGGTTTCTCACGGAACTACGGCCCACAAATTTTCTGAAATCGGTTGACTACACCATTTACACTGGAATCTCAGACAGATAGCCACCAATGCTTTCTGAATTTGAACAACAAAATGTCAGTTATTCGTACAGTAGACATAAAGCGACACGAGAATCGCTTTTATTTCTAACGACAACGAGTTGAGCGAGAGAAAAATATCCCACCGTTTGTCAAAGCCATTAACGGTATTGGGATGAAATATGTAACCACTGATTTATCAAAGCGATTGGGATGGAAAAGTTGAGGTTACGAAGACTGCTTCATTATTCCATTGCAATTGATTATCCAGTAGCTAGGTTCACTTACTGTATTGATTGACTCAACTCTAGCTTTCACCCGCATTCTTCCAGCCACACGTTACTTTCTTATTTTCAGAAGGAGTGCTGCTTTTTTGTCGCCTCAGGTCAGACCATGACTGTGTTAAAACCTCTGTGAAAAACTCATTTTTTACTAGTACAATCTAATGGGTGATAAAGACAGCACCGCGTTGGTTGACCTATCAATGCCGAATACGGTGGAGAATGTTGTTATTCCGGCAGTCCATTTGGAACTCTCTCAGGATGAACCAGAACTTAATTATCGACCGAAATTTCCGCTACCTGACGATTTGAACCTACTTCCCCGGGACCAAACAGTGTGCCGATACTGTGGTGTCAGCTATTTGGTCCTTTCAGAAATCAAACAACTTGAGGAACGTATCGAGCACCAGTCCGGTGAAATAACCAATCTGTTGAATCAAATACAATCTAAAGACGAACAGATTGTATCGATTGAAGTGGAAACTGTGAAACTTCGAACACAATTAGAGGATGTTCAAAAAAACGAAAAATTGTGAGTGATTCATTGATTTAGCTGAATGCTAGTTTCTTCTACACACCGTTCAGACGTTCACAGTATTTTTTTCTTTTTTGAAATAACTAATTTGGAAACTGTCGCAAAGTAGTTCGGAACGTCCGATAAGATGAGCCATAAATTTAATCTGGCCAGCTGACTGATTTGACTAGTTGAACACAGACCGCATCGACTGTAAGAGTTGTTCACCCCAAGGGATTGCTGTTTGAGTGCTGCCCCTTTTTAGTGCGCAGACCAGATTGCATATGTTGACCGAAATAGTAAGCCTTGTCGTGTACTCTGCTTTGATTAGTGGTTTGTGTTTTAGAAACGGAGAGAAGGGAAGAAGACACCAACTCTTATTGCGTCTCAGAAACCTCCAGCTTATTCCATCTCCCGATCGCTATCGTACGTTCGCACTAATTCCAGTGAGAAGAACCAATTCCTTTTTTAATCAAGGTCAAATGCTCTATATCGTTTTTCTTTTATTAACACGTACTTGTTGCTCAGGTTATTGACCGGAGCAAATAGCGCAAATCCATCACAGCTGGATTGATCTTTGACCATAACAATGGATGTGAAGAGTCAGTATCCACTAAAGTTACAAATTGTTTATTAAGAGACGAATCTGTTGGCGAATAGCGCTGAATCAATATCATGGCATGATCTGGTGTGATCTAAAGTGGTCTTTCAACGGGCCACCGTCTCGCCTGGAACAACTTTGTTGCCTCGCAAATGATGCTTGAATGCTCAAGGGTTAGAGCAATACCCTTGAATAAAGAGATGTACTTTGTACTGAACTACCGGGCAGTACAGCAGGCCACTGAGGAACTGTGTACGATGAGGGACATTCCATTGGAGAAGTTTTGAAGAATCGATATTTGGTGAATTTTACACAAACGTCTCTTTCCTTTGTGTCGTTTTCGTTCTTCAGCATGGTTCCAGTGACACAAGAATAATACGTTAATCAATGCAAAATTCTTCCACACTCTAAGTTGCATCGCACAGCTTTCACAATAGTCCTCCATGTACAAGTCGGCTAGTAATGCTGGAAATGTTGAGGCGTTTCGGTCTCTTATGAAAGATGGTAAATAGTTTGACGTCGATGACTCCTGCACATCTTCACTAGTATTAGTAAATAACTGAATCGTCTAGGCCGAACAAAGTACTTTAGAACCTTACCCGATCATGATGCACAAGTTATCTGGTTGACCAGTGTCCGACTTTCATCTTTATGTAAGTCGAATCTCAATTTCCACTTCGTACTAGCATGTTAACAGCGCGTTGTTTTTCCATGTTCTGCCACAGTGAACTTATGCATCTACCGTCATTTTCCGTCTCCGTAAACGGGAGACATCAAGTTTAACCCTAGATCTTTGGAGTTCTTGTTTTTTGTAATGGGATACCCAGATAACTCACTCAATATATCATTTTCAGGTACAGTAAAATTTTCAAAATTTTCGACAAAATTCCATCGGCACTGAGCACAAATTTCCTTTAGTTTCCGTTACATATCACAGTTAAAAACAGCTTCATGCGCCCAGTTCATATTGACTGCTTCAACTTTCGGTCCCTCGCAAGTTTCCAACTAACTCCGTGTCCTAGGCGGTGACCAATCCAGTGTTTCTGGTGTAGCAGATTTCAATTCTGTTGTTATTTTTCAAACAGGACCTATGCTTTTTGATACATTTTGAAAATGACGCTATTTTAAATATTTTTAAAACCGCGCTCTGTGATTGGCTGCTTCACCTATTGACCAAGACCACCCCACAAAACTATATAACCGATAGGGCTCATTTGACTTTTGACTTGTATCGGTGGGCTTTTGTCTTCTCTTTCCCGTTAGCTGGTTGGCTAGCCTTTCGAATTCTGCGCCCGGTTTCTGTGTGAATACCCATTCAAGGAAGCATCTGGTCCGCAACATTTTGCTGTGAGACTACGGGACTTGAAGGCTCAAGCCTGAATCATTGTCTCCAACCTCAGTGTGTGTTAGTGTCACGATATATCCTAGGCTTTGTGTTCTTGTGCTATTTTTTGACGCCTAGTGCTGAGATCTTGTTCTTCAGTGTTGTGTATTGATCAGTCTATCTGGGTAATACAGCATCCCGATTCTTTAATATCGCAACTTTAAGCAAGACTGAACTAGAAATTCGTCAGTACCCAACGCACTGTACGTCTTCTGTGGTGTGAATAGATGTGAAGTACCGCTTGCTCTAACACCGCCGGCACCCTTTCTATGGACAACTTACGAACCTTCCTTCTCTGGCATCCGGTTATCGATCAAAGATCAAGTGTGGGCAACAGCAGTGATGTTGGTCCTGCTATACAGCTCGGAAAAATGTCCGTCGAGGAGAGACGATGTGTGAAGAATTTAAGTGCTCCAGCCCAGCTGTCTTCAGAGTATTGGTGAAATATGGCAGAAGAATTTTGCTAATACCTCGAAGTATAAGCTTACGGTATTGGGCCCCGGAGTTCAGTCGATAGAAGTACTGAACTTGAGTAGATTTTAGTGGTCGGGACGTCTTGTCCATATCCGCAGAGCGCTCACCTCGTTCTACGCTGTTCTCTGAGGCAAGTGGTTAGAATTTAGGTTGCGGCGTTCAGTGAATCACGATGGAAAACGGCATGCAGACTTCAATCAGCGGACTATCTTGTGTCGCTCTAGTTAAAATAACGGATTTGGGTCATCTCAACCGATGGTCGGAGACAACAGGCACTATAGCCCAATGTCGGGGGCAGCGGAGTTCTTGAACTCGAAATTCCTCTTTTTTCATGCAGACTTTCAACTTATTACTTTGCATTTAACCTTTTACTGTTTCTCGTTTTCTACTTTTTGATTGGATGATGTCATGAGGTAACAGCCAAGACCAGAACACATTGATACAAGATTGATGATCTTAAACGCTAAACTGAAACCGGTGTGTTGGTCGACTTAAGTTACATCACCCGCGCAGTGCAAAACGTCGTGCACGTGATAAGCGCTCAAATTGGACGCCCACTAAAGACGTCTTCTGACGAGTATGATGGGATTGCAATGAACCAGTGGTGTTAAAACTTTGCTTTAATACTGAACTTGTCTACAACAGATGGAAATTTTCGAACAGAAACTCCGTATTACATCGCAAAGTGTTGTTATCCAGTGTAGAATTTCCAAACTTAACGGAATTAATTTAATCGTTTGATATGGTTATAAAATTCACTACTTTCATGCTTGAGAACACTTCACATTTATTGTTGTTCCTTATGAAATAGCCCCTGATCACGCTATGTTTAGTTGGTCTCAGATGGCGAAGCGGATGGTAGAACTTCAGGTTAGGGGAAAAATTTACTGACGTCTTCATTATTCATTCCGTGTGGTAAATCATGTTGGAACTACAGAACTACTGTTGTTTTCCATCATTCGAGCGATGATCTGTGCTTGTGTAAGTGCGTGAGTGTGTGCAAGGGTGTACGTGTATATGGCTTCATTTCTGCCACCCGCATTATGCTCTCCAACCTTGTTTTGATTTGAAACGTTTGAAAATATATTTTGTTATCCAAATAGCTTAGAATGTCATTCAGTGGAACCGACTATTTTTTCCGTTTTTTTAACTAAGACTGCAACCAGATTGGCGAACAAGCTCTTTTCTACCGGTTAATATTACTACCAGTGCTGCGCAGTTACTATGACAGTATAAAGAAGTGAAGTTCAGAAGAAGCGAGTATCGTGGATTATGGAGAAGGGATACTGTTGAAGGGGAATTACATATGATGAACAGCGCGTTTTTACCACATCAGGTCCTGGAGGCGACTAGTTGATCGAATGGCTCAGACGGAGGTACAAGACAGAAGTCGCCCTGTCAATTTTCAAAACCAACCTTTTGCATTTAAGGATGATTTGCATAAGCTTGCCTTACTCACTTATCATCAAACGGTTACCCCAAACAAACCAGTTAGTTTGCACAGAGACTGTGTGATATTTCGTGTTCATCTACCGTCCATGTGGACGTGGGTCGTAACAGGTGTGAATCTGAGCCCAACAAATCTTCCTTCCTGCATCCATAATTGATGCAGTTATAATGCAAAGGATAGTACAAGCACAATGAATGGAGAGGCTAATCGACCATGTAGCACGAACCAGTCAGAAGTAGTCACCCGAAAAAGCAACGGCTATTATGTCAAAAGCACTCCTCAACAGACAAGGACCGCGGTAGCAACAGAAGCAGAACTCAGATAGACAGCAAGACTCTTTCCAGCTGAGAACAACATTTCAAGTGGTAAATCCAGACACTCGGTCAAATACAGACAGATGTAGGTCCATAAAAATAAAAGCAACAGTGTTCGACACACGGTGGAACTGGCCGGGGAAGGTGCGGCTAGTATGAAAATAGGTCTCGCGTGAGCAAGGTCCACAAAAGAACAATAGACAAGGTCGAGCAAAGTCTGGAGGGAATGAATCGTTTCCCGCCGCAACAACTTTGTGAACCAAACACTTATCTTCCCAATAAAAACCGCTCTAGTGAGTGTAAAGACCAGAAAAAGTAAAGGTCATTTGCTGCGCGCTAGCGGCCCGTGGCCATGCAAGTCGATGACGGATATGTGCAACATCATCATGTGGTGAAGTTAACCAAACCATTTGGAGCCTGCCCGGTAGCGGAGTGCCTAAGGTGTTACACTCAAAATCGTTCATCCCGGGTGCGCGTCCCAGTTCGGGCGTGGTGGGTATGCATTGCAGATGATTCCTAACAAGAATGAAACACCTGTGCAGTGCTTCCATGGTTAGTTAATGGCTAGTTGGACGTCGATAAAACATGGTGAATTATTTCATGAGAACATTCAATCTCCTGTAATGTAAGATGGGGCTACGATCGGAGATCAAAAGTGCAAGACCGCTCTCTGTCCTTGCGACAGCCAAGCCGGAGCAAGCCGGGAAGACAGTACTGACCAGCATACTCGTCTGAATTCAGGTGAATGGAGTACGCGATAAGGGTAGGTTTGACTGCAAGCTGGAAGACAAGTACGGAAATGCCCGAGTTGGTGGACGGATTGAAAGTGATCTGATTTTTGTGAAAAGCTCAGAGAAGAAAGGGGCGGGCATTCGAAATGAAGACCAAAAAAGACAAAATAACCGAGAGACCGGGGCAATCGGCCCATGAAGTCTAGCCCGGGTAGATCTGCATAAATTGCCTTACACTAATAAATGAATCGATAATTGGGTTGACCATTCAGAGGCCATCCGATCGTTCTTGCTGGATTAAGCGAGATGGGACCGAACTAGAATCAAAACGACCGACTGAATCCGCTGAAGTGAGCAATCGCGATGATCTGGTTTTAAAGCAATATCATGACAACAAATAACTGAGGTGGAGGAGCTTGTTTGTCGTTTTAAATTACATCTTATCAAGCAGCGCAACGTGTCCTAGTTAATATTAAAAGTTCCAACCCGACTTCGTACAAAGGAAAGACTCAAATGCTGTCAAAATGTACGCTCGTGCTCTATTTTGTTTTCAGCATTAGATCCTTCGAAACAAAACTGATTTTATTTCAAATTATAATCTTAAGTATCCCAGTGTTCAATGCAACCCGGTGTGTGCCCATCTCGATTGACCGCTGAGGAGCATTTGTGATCTAGCAAAGCCAACATACACATACACGCACTCAATTAGACTAAGCGATTTATTTTTGCTTTAGGAAATCATCTAAACATAAACTAGTCGTGTTTGTTGAAAACAGACCTGAAGCATTCGACCAAATCAGGTTTATTTTCATTATTGATTATTAGTGTTAATATTATTCAGTAAGCAAAATAAAAAATCTGAAATATACGAATTACTGTTTTGACCAACAAAAGGACGAATAAACCAGTCAACTTCTCTTCAACAGTCAAAGGACAACAAGGTAGATGAAAGAATTTCGTGGGCTATTAGCGTATCTTGTAATTTGACCCTGTCTCGTCGAATTGCAATGCAAGTAGACCACAGTTAGATTGCGCCCGCCTCATACTATTGCCCACCTCTTGACATCTATGGCATCGAGGGCAGAAGACAGAGTGCCTCATCATAAGAGTTATACTTGTAACCCTGTGCACATGCGAGCAGCGAAACAAGACTTCTCGATTTGTCAGCCATCACAGCCCAAATTGATGTGAACAACACAGTGTCATGCTGCGGTAAGCCAGTATACATTAACCGTTGTTTTTTATTGACGGAAGTGGGTGCTGATAAATATCTCACAAAGTGTTTCTAATGCACCATCGCCAATAATAACTTTGATTTCTTTTACTTTTGTGCATTGTTTTTTAACTGAACAGTGTTGAAGATCACATCCTGGTTAGGCAGAAATCAGGCTCCGATTTCCGTAGAAATATCGATGTTCTATTCGTAAACTGTCGACGAAGACATTCGTTCGACTCAGAATGCATCGTCCGGAGCATACTTGTTAATCGCTGCGATAAACTGTGCTAATCTGAGACAGCTACTCCAGCCAATTGCTGAATTCGGCGCATATGTGTATGCGTTCATATCTGGACCAATCGGGCTGCAACCTACTCAGACAGCGCGCTCACTGTCAATCGTCAAACGATGGCCTTTGAGACAGCTGATCAACCCCGGTAGTTGGTCTCAGTGGGTAAAGGGCACATCCTTTCACTACACTCGTGCATGAAGCTTGTAATGAGCAGCGCATTTTCTCACAATTGTATTAAGAAAAGTCATTCCGTTTGGTATATTCTCGTTTATTTATTTACCGTTTTAGACTCCATCAGCTCAGAAATGAAAGGGATGATTTACGATGTCAAGTCGATGATTTGTCCACTGCGATCGCGACGGCGAAGGCTACGGAAAACCGTTGTATCCAGGAGCTCACGGATACGAGGTAAATATTTTTTGAGTTACCCGTTTCACGAAGATGTCAGTTGCATTCGCAACACTCAAAGGATTTCCACATTCCATCAAATGGTTTGTGAGTTGGTTATCTGTTAATCAGCACAGGAGGTGATCCCGTATTACCTCGGACAGCAATGTCAGGTTGCCGAAGGACTGAAACTCATTTTACTGTCTTTTAGTCGAATGCAATTCCACTTGATGTCAATGCTAACGCCGTTACTGTTCTGCATTTTCCTGCTTGGTTTTTCTATAGCCCTGCGTGCGTGGTTTCCATGCCATAGAATGTGATTGTTTAACGTTTTTATTGGGTAGTAATATGACTCCTCAAACTTCGTCTCTTTTGATGCAAAATCCTTGACCTTACTCCCCTTAAGTTTGACTTTAAAGCCAGAAATAAATAGGAGGAGTAACATTTTCGGTGTTAAGTATGCCCTTGCACACTAATCCAAACCAGAATTCGTGCTAGTGATGAAATAAAGAGCAAAACTAAGACAACATTATGTAAGTTTATTGATTATTGATTGTTTGACAGGTACAAAACTTGTTGTTACTCTCGGGTCAGGTTGGTGGCCTTCATGGGATTCTCATTGCCATACCGTTTCATCGCCAGAAGAGGTGAAACTGCAGGGTTGGTGTATCGATGATGCCATGGGCGATGAAATCTTTGCTGCCAACAAGTCAAGTTCAGCGACTAGACAAAAGGGGTAAAGGAAAATCGAAAATCGAAAATGGGTCTTGGCCAGCCATCGGAACAGAAGCTGCCTAGTTCTCGGGTGAATCTCAAAAGGGAAGGCAATAAATCTAACTCTGCAATGGTTCTGTAAACGATCAGATGATATTATTCACGCAAATGACCAGTTTATTGAACAGATGGGTTTTTGCCTTTTCTTTGTTGACCTATATTGTGACTGAGACAAAGGGATTCTTGGAAGGCCACGTTCTTAACCGTCCACAAGGCGGACAGGCGAAATGGTAAAGTTCGTTTGGTTGAAACCAGATGACATTTCATCAGACGAACAAACAACATTCGCAGTCCTGAGGAATCGGACTGTAAACAAAATTCCTAGTGCCAAGCGACAATGTATAGGTGCTTTGTTTCAGTATCTTTCTGGGCACGTTTGTGTAGTCAAACTCCACCGTGTCCAGATCGAATCTCATTTGGGGCCAATCGTTTTTCTCGTTTTTTTCAAGTTCAACTCTGCTTTTATTTGAACTTGAACATTCAGTTTTCGAGTAATTTTCACACACTGCAGTTGCTCGTTAGATTTTACAAAACATTCATCTCAACTAGAGTGCGATAATAGATATTACAGACATTGGCAATACTAGTTCTTGCAATACATGTGCAGGCCGTTATCGTTCGTAGTCCCAATCAAAAGCAGTTGCAATACCCCTGGTCAGCTGGAAGTCCATTTAAAACAAATTCGAAGCTCAGTCATTTCTACATTAAGGAAATCCCATTACCCTATTGTAATAATAGTGAAATTTCTGCTTGCCTAGATAGCAAAGTATGTGGATTGAAAAATGTGGGCGATGTTTTACTTCTGACTGCAGACTCAGGTAAGTTTTTTGTGACATGGTTCATGCATGGGTGTTGTGGTCATAGCAGCCCACCAGTCTGATAGTCTTGAGGTGATAGAAGCTTAATCCATTTTACTGCCACCGGGTAACTCATAATAATTATCTTTCACTGTCTGCTTATACGTATAGCCTTCTAACGTAGCAGCAGTATTTGCCTGGTAGAAGTTGATCACGGAAGATCTTACTCACAACCAGTTCATTAGTTTTTGGTATCTAACTTCTCCTGTCCAATTTTACATCTGACAAACGCGGTGATGCATACAGTCTGTTATTCTGGTTTTGAAAGACAGATCAATCAATCATAAAGTTACTGTCGTTTTTTTCGTTTTCAGAACCCGGTTGGATGTGGTTGGAATACGATCGGACACACTGCGACAGAGCTTGACTAGAATTCGATCAAAGTTTGCCCATATTTTACGCGATTCAAATGTTTTGAACGAGATCGCCAAAGTACGTAACCATTTGGACAAAATTCGGACTCAGTTCAAGCGAAAAGATGACTCCAGTGAGTCAACCAGTGATCAATAACTGATCGACATTTTTGTGGAAACCTCGAGATGAGACAAACAGATATGAGCGAAGCACAACACCGACACTGAAACCTGAGTCTAAATGACTGAGAGAGAATATTTGTAACTGGATCAAGTGTTGTTCGTCGAAAGGCTTTTATTAGGCTCGGCACGACATGGTTGAATGTCGTTAATCAATGTTTTATGAGGACGTAGGAAACGTAACTTGCGACGTTCAGTACTCATAAACTGAATAAATGGATCACCAATTCCACGGGTTTGAGATTAAAATTTGAAATACCCAATAATTCCCTGAAACTCCCTCAAGCCATCCATAAAACATGCCAAAGGAAACACACATCCAGTGAAATAGAATACAAAACGCTACGAAACAACTAAGGGAAAAATAATGGGAAAGCTTCGGAGTGAACAAGTAAATGGTACACCGTCTTTTACTTTCTTTACCAATGAAATCACAGTGTACTTTAATTTCAAGAAGGGATTCGCGGCAAAAATTGACTGACAAATAGGAAAGTTCACCGGCGGGAGGAGGATTCATACTGGCGATCGTGGAAATGCCACAAAGTTGGCCACTTGACCATGGTCGGCCCACACCAGATACAGACTTTGAGAGTGAACATAGGGCTATACTCAGTTCAGTTAATGGTCTAGGTGATAGTTGTACCCAGGTATTTGAACAGAAGAGTTTTTGTGTGTTCTGTTTGAATACGAACTGGTTACTGTTGCATTATCTGTAATCACTTTAGAAGGTGATGTGTTGAATTTGGGGTACCAAGTTTATCCTAAATAATGCCTGGCGTATGCAAGGACCATACTTCTCCCAAACCGTCAGTGCAAATCAATGAACAGGGTGAAATCATATTCGTGCCTCATCCCAACATCCTAGACGTCAGCCAATTTCATCAGGTGTATCAAAAGCCAACGGCAGTGGAATCATCGACACACCAACCCTGCAGTTTCACCTCTTCTGGCGATGAAACGGTATGGCAATGAGAATCCCATGAAGGCCACCAACCTGACCCGAGAGTAACAACAAGTTTTGTACCTGTCAAACAATCAATAATCAATAAACTTACATAATGTTGTCTTAGTTTTGCTCTTTATTTCATCACTAGCACGAATTCTGGTTTGGATTAGTGTGCAAGGGCATACTTAACACCGAAAATGTTACTCCTCCTATTTATTTCTGGCTTTAAAGTCAAACTTAAGGGGAGTAAGGTCAAGGATTTTGCATCAAAAGAGACGAAGTTTGAGGAGTCATATTACTACCCAATAAAAACGTTAAACAATCACATTCTATGGCATGGAAACCACGCACGCAGGGCTATAGAAAAACCAAGCAGGAAAATGCAGAACAGTAACGGCGTTAGCATTGACATCAAGTGGAATTGCATTCGACTAAAAGACAGTAAAATGAGTTTCAGTCCTTCGGCAACCTGACATTGCTGTCCGAGGTAATACGGGATCACCTCCTGTGCTGATTAACAGATAACCAACTCACAAACCATTTGATGGAATGTGGAAATCCTTTGAGTGTTGCGAATGCAACTGACATCTTCGTGAAACGGGTAACTCAAAAAATATTTACCTCGTATCCGTGAGCTCCTGGATACAACGGTTTTCCGTAGCCTTCGCCGTCGCGATCGCAGTGGACAAATCATCGACTTGACATCGTAAATCATCCCTTTCATTTCTGAGCTGATGGAGTCTAAAACGGTAAATAAATAAACGAGAATATACCAAACGGAATGACTTTTCTTAATACAATTGTGAGAAAATGCGCTGCTCATTACAAGCTTCATGCACGAGTGTAGTGAAAGGATGTGCCCTTTACCCACTGAGACCAACTACCGGGGTTGATCAGCTGTCTCAAAGGCCATCGTTTGACGATTGACAGTGAGCGCGCTGTCTGAGTAGGTTGCAGCCCGATTGGTCCAGATATGAACGCATACACATATGCGCCGAATTCAGCAATTGGCTGGAGTAGCTGTCTCAGATTAGCACAGTTTATCGCAGCGATTAACAAGTATGCTCCGGACGATGCATTCTGAGTCGAACGAATGTCTTCGTCGACAGTTTACGAATAGAACATCGATATTTCTACGGAAATCGGAGCCTGATTTCTGCCTAACCAGGATGTGATCTTCAACACTGTTCAGTTAAAAAACAATGCACAAAAGTAAAAGAAATCAAAGTTATTATTGGCGATGGTGCATTAGAAACACTTTGTGAGATATTTATCAGCACCCACTTCCGTCAATAAAAAACAACGGTTAATGTATACTGGCTTACCGCAGCATGACACTGTGTTGTTCACATCAATTTGGGCTGTGATGGCTGACAAATCGAGAAGTCTTGTTTCGCTGCTCGCATGTGCACAGGGTTACAAGTATAACTCTTATGATGAGGCACTCTGTCTTCTGCCCTCGATGCCATAGATGTCAAGAGGTGGGCAATAGTATGAGGCGGGCGCAATCTAACTGTGGTCTACTTGCATTGCAATTCGACGAGACAGGGTCAAATTACAAGATACGCTAATAGCCCACGAAATTCTTTCATCTACCTTGTTGTCCTTTGACTGTTGAAGAGAAGTTGACTGGTTTATTCGTCCTTTTGTTGGTCAAAACAGTAATTCGTATATTTCAGATTTTTTATTTTGCTTACTGAATAATATTAACACTAATAATCAATAATGAAAATAAACCTGATTTGGTCGAATGCTTCAGGTCTGTTTTCAACAAACACGACTAGTTTATGTTTAGATGATTTCCTAAAGCAAAAATAAATCGCTTAGTCTAATTGAGTGCGTGTATGTGTATGTTGGCTTTGCTAGATCACAAATGCTCCTCAGCGGTCAATCGAGATGGGCACACACCGGGTTGCATTGAACACTGGGATACTTAAGATTATAATTTGAAATAAAATCAGTTTTGTTTCGAAGGATCTAATGCTGAAAACAAAATAGAGCACGAGCGTACATTTTGACAGCATTTGAGTCTTTCCTTTGTACGAAGTCGGGTTGGAACTTTTAATATTAACTAGGACACGTTGCGCTGCTTGATAAGATGTAATTTAAAACGACAAACAAGCTCCTCCACCTCAGTTATTTGTTGTCATGATATTGCTTTAAAACCAGATCATCGCGATTGCTCACTTCAGCGGATTCAGTCGGTCGTTTTGATTCTAGTTCGGTCCCATCTCGCTTAATCCAGCAAGAACGATCGGATGGCCTCTGAATGGTCAACCCAATTATCGATTCATTTATTAGTGTAAGGCAATTTATGCAGATCTACCCGGGCTAGACTTCATGGGCCGATTGCCCCGGTCTCTCGGTTATTTTGTCTTTTTTGGTCTTCATTTCGAATGCCCGCCCCTTTCTTCTCTGAGCTTTTCACAAAAATCAGATCACTTTCAATCCGTCCACCAACTCGGGCATTTCCGTACTTGTCTTCCAGCTTGCAGTCAAACCTACCCTTATCGCGTACTCCATTCACCTGAATTCAGACGAGTATGCTGGTCAGTACTGTCTTCCCGGCTTGCTCCGGCTTGGCTGTCGCAAGGACAGAGAGCGGTCTTGCACTTTTGATCTCCGATCGTAGCCCCATCTTACATTACAGGAGATTGAATGTTCTCATGAAATAATTCACCATGTTTTATCGACGTCCAACTAGCCATTAACTAACCATGGAAGCACTGCACAGGTGTTTCATCCTTGTTAGGAATCATCTGCAATGCATACCCACCACGCCCGAACTGGGACGCGCACCCGGGATGAACGATTTTGAGTGCAACACCTTAGGCACTCCGCTACCGGGCAGGCTCCAAATGGTTTGTTTAACTTCACCGCATGATGATGTTGCATATATCCGTCATCGACTTGCATGGCCACGGGCCGCTAGCGCACAGCTGAAGTCTTCTACTTATAGGTTACTTCTTTTTCTATATCCTATGTCGCATGGCTTGCAAAATTTGGCTCCTTGATATGTGTTTATTAATAGATTGAATGTTTTGTGAATGTGAATATATACTGTTAATGAGTCTTGGCAAATATGCAACAGCTGCACATTATTTCAGCGTTCCTTAATGCTTCGTTGCTCGATAATACCACAAGTTGAATTACTTTATGAAATTATTCATCCTCCTGCCGATAACACATACCAAGTTGCCAAACTCTGTAGGTAATCGTATTCAGGCTACCTTCAGAGAAATCGTCTATCAGTACAGGTCGATTGCTCTGCTCTAGCGGCCTCTGGCTGCGCCGATTAATGGCGGATAGGTGCAACATCAGATAATGAAGTTGAGCAAACCGTTCACAGGCTGCCGGGCAGCGGAATGCCTAAGGTGTTGCACTCGAAATCGTTCATCCCGGGTTTGCGTCCCAATTCGGCCGTGATGGATATGCTTTGCTGGTGATTCCTAATAAGGAAGAAACCCCTGTGCATTGTTTCCATGTTTCTTAATGATGAGTTGTGCGTTGATATCACATGGTGAATTATTTTATGATTACAGGATGCGTCAAAGTAACCGTCACGGTCTGATCCTGGAGTGAAATAAAAATCCGTGAATTATCACTCCAACATAAATGTTCGCAGACGTTGATTTTGCTTGCTTGCAGCGAGCGGACCCGCTCACGTCATTCCAGTGGCATACGGGGTTGCTTTACCATGTGCAACCTGAATGGGTCCCATTTGAGTGCGAAAAACGTGAATGATTTATGGTTTGGTGAGACCTCAAACGCGGGGATTTCAGTTTTTATTTGGTCCTGCAAGTTAGTTAGGCTAAACTGCACTCATCATCTGAAGTTTGGAAGAGCCTAACCCATTTTACCTCCTCCGTTCGTACCCGGATTCCGCAGAAATCCCTCATTAGTGGGCCCGTGACTGGTCACGACGAGCTCGTTTCAGCCTTACTCACTTGCATGTCAAAGTCACAGTCGATGTCTTTGTTTTCGAGGCCCGGCCAAATCGTAAGTGACTCGGGCCCTTCAGAGTCAGCTGGCCCTCAGCCAGGTTACACGGGATGATGCAAACTCAAATGACAGTGGTATTTCGCTGTCAGGTTTGCTTGCTGCAGGCAAGCAAAGTCAACCTCTGTTACTATTTAATTTGGATTAGTAGCCTACGTATTTTCGTTTTGCTCCAGTTTCAGACCGTGTTAGTTATCTTGACGCATCCAGTATTACATAACACTGAAAGCAGTCAACAATAGTAAAGGGTAATAGCGGTTTATACTCACAGTGGCTCGCAGCTGTGTCTGAATTTATGTGTGTGACAATTATAAATTCACTACTAAAACTTGCTAGTAATCTCATACATGTTGGAGAACAGGGAGTTAGTTGGAAAATGTCTGTAAGCTTAAATACACGTTGACCGAACGTTTGACTCCCATGGCCCAGTTCAATTGTGACCGTTCTTGAACATTCGGAAATCAGATCACTTTCGCACACACACAAAATACGACCACGTACAAAGAAAAATGCGAATCCCTGTGACCGTCTATCGCTATCCCACTGCACTGTCGGCGATTGTATTTGACGTTTATTTATTGACAGGAATATAAATATAACTGAGACGGAGATTGTACTCTACCACTCGTTGTTCTCATTGCACTCCACTCGACATTTTTAAAATAAATCGAAGATACATTTTTCGAAAAGCTGCGGCATTGGTAAAGCCGATGTGATTCATATTTCTGATAGTGTAAATTAGAATACTATTTAATCACATGACAAGCGATGCACAAATCTGGAGGGACAGAATCCATTGCATATACGTGGAACGCAGATCAAAGTGACATATTTCGATCGGTGCGCACTATGTTCTCGTTTCAGGTAAGTCCTGTTATACAGCATCAGTTGACTAAATCAATATTCAATTGCGATCAGCATTTCAATTCTGATTTTTTTGTGAACAATAAACCATGAACGGTGTAACATGTTAAAGCAATCGGAGGTTACCGAAACAGTTCCTAGTGCTGGCTCAGCTTAGATTGAATGTCATATTTATGGAGCAGTTTGGGTTCTTTCTACAAGCAGCACGGGGTCCAGCTTTCACAATGAGCCATCATTCAACAATTAAAGTTTTACTTTATCTTTTTCAATGCTTGGACAGTTTTCCATAACGGTAATTTGTGAATTATGTTTCTTTCTAATCTTTAGTGGCCTTGTATAAAACTAATCTTGAATGCCGATTACGTCGTGCGGAAGAGGAGTGCGCCAGTTTAGAACATGAAAAGCTATGCATGGAGGAGCAATGGGCTCGAAATGAATCGCGAATGGTTGAAAGGCGTCGTCAATGGTCGGAGGAACAGGGAACCCTAAAGGGGGACAATAAAAGTACGCACGTTGTGATTTTTCTAGTATGAATACTAATTATAAGCGATTAGTGAAATGTTATTTGGCTTTCAACATTTTTCATACGACGGATCTGTGCTATTTAATAAGGCGTTTCAGCTAAAGTTATTCAAGTGATTGGCCTTATTCTCTATCCAAATGCTTGGTTCGTTACGTTTAATGAGCCTATTTGTCAACCTAATAATCTAATTTTAGCTATATGGAACTTGATGGCAGTCAAAACATTTTATTTTATACTTTATTAAACACCTTTTGATAATTGAAGCAACAATGTACATTATTATCAGCGGCTAGCTACAGACTCTCAAGTGGAAAGGTTGAAAAGACCTATATCACCATAAAAATTTCGGTACTGTCGTTCAATCCTAGCCTCTATTGTTTTTTGGTATTTTCTGTAACTAAAAGTGGTCGCTTGGCTGCACAAGCACTGAACGCTAGTTCAAACTGATTAACAGAATTTTCATTGAGTCTTATTCAAATGGAAAGGTGATTGATTCACATTTGGTTACCCAGAAATTCTGCTGTCTCACTAAATGTACATTTCTGCTTGGACCCGCCATAGATGAACTAACTGCACGACTTTATTAGTTTTATGTAATAAACGTAACTTTGGCGATGCATGGTGAATCAGTAAGACTCGCCTACTGTTAGCAAGATCACGTGAACCCTGCACAAAGGTCCGAAAGGAAATAAGGAGCCTTCTGGTTGTATGGTCATGCAAACGGCAGAAGGATTGGTTGTGGCACGCATAATGCACACGACAGGAACACAGCGATAACATAGCTGCCAAATAGATTTAATTGTCCGATCAGTTGGAGGAATAGTTTGTGGTTGATAAGGCATGGTATTCTCGGTGATTCTGACTTCTGTTCTCAAACTCCGCAATTTCTTCTGAGAACCCATCGTAGAATTTGTCAGATATGCACCTCCTACATGCTCCATATCTCTCCACCGTCTTCTCCGCTTGGAATCCGCTAGTATAAACTTGGTCCTTGGTGGTCCTGTATTCATCAGGATGTTCAAATATGGACGGTGGAAATTCTAATCTTTTCATTGCCCTTCATGCCCCCACTCAACGGTAGCCTAATATATATATAACTGTTGAACAGTAAATTAGAGACAGTTTGGAAGAAGAAAAACAGAAGGTTGTTTTGATTTCTAGGAGTAAAACTATCTAAAACGATCTGGACATATTCCTTGAAAATTTCCACTGAGCACACTGAGAAAACACAATTTGGCGAACAAACTCGTTTTCAGTGATTTCGTACTCATGCCATTACATCACTATATATTTGGAAAAATTCACTTTACAAGATATTGGGTTAGTCAGATAAAATAAGGATGCGGAAGGGAACTGTGGTGTTTAATGCATGACCTGAATACACAAAAACGTGTTGTGTTAATTGTTTTGTTGTCTGGGGTTTGCATTTTGGCAAAGGGTGGGCCAGGGTAGTTAAAGCGCAACCAAAAATTGTTTTTGAAAGACGGATATACAAAAATGACTGCATTCGAGATTGCGAATTTGAAAAGTGACAAGGGAAATAGATCGATTACATTGGGTTCTTCGATATAATTATATATTTACGTATATATATATTCATAATAGTAAATTGATATATGCATGTATGTGCATATGCATATAACTTGCCATCGTCTTGTTTGTTGCATTCATCTCCTTGGAAGGTACTTGAATTTACCGTGTTGACTTACCAGTTAACTTCATCTAAGACTGGAATCTCGAACAAACAAACACATGAACTCCACCCCCTCTCAATTTTACAAACATTTACCAGAATATTCATCTCAATGACCGGGCACTGATATTTAATAATGGTGAAATATGTGTAACACAAAGGTAATGACATTTCGTCTGAGAAGAACCGAAAAAAATGATACTGGACACAAAAACAACTTTTTCCCAGCCCATTCCTTGTTCCAATATCATGGGCTTTTCAGTCATTTACGCACAAATGAGCACAAGTTCGCTATGGAAAAATAGTCCTGTCTTCTTTAGGCAGTCCAATAGAAACAGAACACCTATATTTTATACTTGACTAAGATAGATTATCTGGTTTCCTGGTACTGCTTGACGTCAGATGGGTAGAGTCGTTCCAATATGCGCTCACGCAAACTTCCAACGCAATTTTCTGTGGTTTCACACTTCTGGTCGGACGGCGGGTTACATCCTGAGAGAAATTCTGTAGCCTTGATATCACGAATGTAGTCCTACCACGACGTTACTGGAAAACGTGTCCTCAACTTAGAATTAGTCGTTCGGGTGAGCAGGATTTCGTAGCCTAGTTCTCAGTACTGCACAGTTTTGTTGAATGCAATACGAGATCTCTAACCTACTTTCTCATCCTCAAAAATGCTTGTTTCTACCGGTCTGTAGTTGGTGTTTTCTTGGCACCCGGTATCCCCTTGTAGTTTTGTCATCAGTAATGGTTCTGCTAATGTAACTTCGTCCATTTGATCGCATGGAGATTTCATGTATCAGACATTGCCTGACATCATAGTGGATATTATCACTGTAACAAAAATTCACTTATTGGTTTTGAAAGCGTCTCACATCGCTTTCACGCTGTACACTGTTTCGCGGACGAAAGGCTAATCTGCTTGCTTTTATAAGTTTTGTTTCAATTTCGTTACAGTTCTCCAGTTAAAGTTGGATGAAGAAGTGAAGAAGGTGGAAGAACTACGCTCTGAAAACCTCAAACTGGCTCGTTTGCACGAGTGAGTGAGGGGAAGGGGATTATATTGATAATCTTACCGATAGTGTGGAAAGCATTTTGACAGAAAAAGCATGTATTTCTAATGTTTCACATACCCGATTCAGTTTAGTATTCGCAAAGGATTTCTTTTTTTGTCGAGGCTCACATTTTGCCCCCCAGATTTAGCTGACCAAATTCTGTTTAAATTTATTTTTCCAGAAAAGCACTGTGATCATGTATTTTGGAATCCAATGATCGTCTCATGATAATTTGGTGCACATAAGGGCTACCAGTAGTGCTAAATTCACAGATTTCCATCTTGTGTGCGTTCTTTATCGTGCCCATTTACATTGAGCCAGTCAGTCTCTAAATGCTGGAAATACCCAATACTGCATACTTTAACCCCTGGTATATCAAAAACAAATCTCCCCTTGTTCGAAATCCTCTTCATAATCTAATAAGTTTACATGAAATAATTCACCATGTGATATCATCGCTCAACTCACCATAAAGAAACCATGGAAGCATTGTACAGCTGTTTCATCCTTGTTAGGAATGATGAACAGTGCATATGGACCGCGCCCGAACTGGGACGCCAACCCGGGACGAACGATCCTGAGTCGAACGCCTTAGCCATCACACTACCGGGCGAAACGTATACACAATGTTACCTTGAAAAATCACCATCCAATAAATCTGTCTGTTTCACAGTCGAAAACGTAGTTGCAATCCCTCCATAACGGGTTGGATAGCCTAGGGAATGTTGAGAGAGAGGATGGATTATATGCCGTGGCATACTGAATGGCTCCGGAGCACCAAAACACTTAAATAAGGTTTGGTGGATATAACGGAATTTTTAAGGGAACAAACTGAAATACCGTTGACTCGGACGGAATTTAAGCACGCGCATGGGCATTTCTCATGAGTCTGTACTGCGTCCGTTGTGCTAGCAGATCTGTGATGTCATGCTGAAAAGACTTCGAACATTTCACATGAGGATCACTTGTTACCCGTCCATGTTTCGCAGTCGTTGCAGTGGAATTTCCATAATTTGGCTGTCAATAACAGGATTTTTAAATACACTCACTGCCATCCATCAGGGTATATTCGCAGAAATGTTTATCTGTTCCATTCGAGCGATTACTAATGAGCAGTAAGTGAGAAGCACGAAGCAACTTAGGTTTGACATCGTGGCCTAAGTAATGGGGCGCACAAGGTAGTGAAGATTCCGTTACACCCATGAGCTGGCTCGAAGTCAAATTTGGATTTCATACAATCATACATATTATATTCTATCGTCGGTTCGCTAAACTGCTGCAGTTCATAATGGGATTCGAAGACCCGTTTAGAAGCTGCGCATAATGGTTAATAACATGATTGCTAAGAATTTCGACCATTCCCATTAGAAAAATGCTAATGAGGTACGTTTATCTGCCTATTTTCCCTGAAGTAAAGTCCCATCGAGATAGATGATGAAATTCTGGACAAGCAAACTACTTGCTAAACGAGACGCTTCACAGAACGGACGTGAAAAAGAAACTATATAATGCCACCCCGCACGAATAATACAGTGGGAAAACCAGACGGGTGAAAATGACTGGCAAATAACAAGAAACATAGGAAAGCATCTAATTAAATAAGGGCAAAAAGAAAAGAAAGTTGAAAACTACGGAAAATGTCGACGCAAAAAAACAAAGTAAAACATAAAGGTGACAGAAGAAACTGAATTGGGCAAGAAAAATATACCAATGACACAGGATAAAACAAAAATTAAGTAAGCTGAAAAAGAGTAGAAAAGGACAGAATCAGATATAGGTCAGATCCCGCCAACTGTGAGGGGGATAAGGAGAGTGATAGATATGTGTTAGTTTTCGTCATCCGTTTGCTGCGTTTCGTGCAATCTTGGTGTAGATGAGATGGTACTGATTTGTGCTTCTTAGTAGTCTGTGTTCTCTTTCGTTTAGCACATTGCAGAGCTGGATGTTATCGAGTTGGATTGACTTGTTAGTTGATAACTAGAGATGGAATTAGTGGCCGTGGTCTGATTGTTTGTTCTCGTGTGTGATCGAATGTGAGAGGAGTGATTTTGGTGATGATTTGTAGTGAATGGTGCATAGTTTTTGCCAGTGGGGACATCCTCGGACGATCCCCGAAATACAATCAAACCAAGAACACCAAGCCATCTACGCAACTGCACGACTGAACACCTAACCATCTATACACCACATAAATAATGCACACACACACACACATGCACATACAACTCAACATCTACACAAAAACACAACCGCAGCCAAAATAACTACACCAACAACGTACAAGGCATACTTACCATCAAATAATAAAAATACACTACATACACTACTTACTAACAATACACACCAAACTAACCACACAATTTAGAAACAACATCAACCTCTAACATGTACGCATTATCATCATGATCTTCTTCTTCCAAACTAATTCCACTAACACTCGCTAGCCACAACAATTGTCACTTCAGGTCATGGAGAATCGCAGACCCGCATTCCACGTGACGGCCGTTTTTATGTTCTCTCCAATCCAGAAGCAGGGGTGTATCTGTGCTATAAACGATTTCAAAGAAATATCCAATATTATTCATTTTAGTTGAATTTAATTCATAACATGGTCGATTCCAATTAGCCACGCGATACTTCGACTCTTGTTTTGCCATTCACGTTCAGCGTATTTCGTATTCTCGTGTCTGATATTAGGCAATCTCCTCCTCGAATTTCTTTTTTTCCCGTTTCATCAGCAAAGAATTGGATGAAATGAAACAACGTTGGCTGACAATTAGTCAGATGAATGAATCGTTGTCAGAAAAGCAAAAAGAGTAAGCCACCCTTGATGCACTTCACGGACTACGCTTGATGATATTTTTTAGTTGTTCTGTGAAGGCTTTAACTGACAAATCCGTGAACAGAGAATATTTAAAAAACTCGATCCCTTATTTCCAGTTAAACAGTACAAAAAAGACAGATAATACAGAATGTTGCCATTAATCTTATGTGGTGCATCCTGGTAACTATACCGCATTCTCTCGCCGGCTGCGGTGAATGGGCATAAAAGTTGGATTACGTACTACGGAAAATTGACGTCATCTTTAGGTATGCGTAAAATTTTGTTAATAGGTTCTATGCCCAGAGAATTCTGTTACGTAATAAGATTGACATAGTTTCGTTTAACGCCAACGTCTTCGGAGAACCGGTACGTTGTTGCCCCATGTTCCGCAGTCTGTGACTTCGGGTCAAGGTCGTAGTAGATGTCATTTTTGTTGTGTTTGGGACTGCCCCTTACAGCCGCTGTGAGACGTTTCGGTCTGTTCTGCCGATGTGGCTGTCACCGCAATTGCAGGCTATGAAACAGAATGAGACATCCAATTAGATTCACTTTGGTTTAGAATAATACCTTGGATTATTGGCACGAAGCGAAGATAATGCGGTTGGGGTTGTACTGTTTGTGACCGGACTGACCAGGTGGTTCACCTGATTCGGAATATCATCGTTCCTGATCCCTATTCTGATGGAGATGACTTTGCCCGTTATTTCATGGATCAGGTCACCTTTTGTCTCTTACTGATCATGGGCAACGATGAATTTTGCTAGGCAACTATTGTGCAGAAGTTTTCCAAGAAGTAAGGTTTCTTCATGCGAACAATTTTTCATAAGAGAGACTGGGGTGGACAAATTCAAAAAAGTTCGTAATATTAAGGAGATGCGTGGGGACAGAAAAATCGCAAATATTGTCGCTGTATCATTGGCATAAAACCAATTTTGGAGTAAAATCATCCGATTTCCTTTCCTCTATTGATAAAATGTGTCATGTAATGTTGGGGTGAATAAGCTGCCTGTTGCCACATCGTCGGCTGTGTTTATATACAATGTTTGCAATCAAATCGAACACCATTTTTGCATAATATAATAAGTTATAAATGACTAACAAGTGTGAAAATTGAAATATCTGACGAGGAAATAATGCTGGATAAACAGTCGACTGTTTCATAAGAAAGCACATTTTTTTAAATAAGAGAGAGACATGGTTATGAAATATTTCCCAATAGGTTAGCAAATTCACAGAAGGCTTCTGTGAAACATGGCGTTTGAACTTTGTAGATCGAGTCAAAAATATTCAATAACCACCGTGTCCGCTTGTGTTACGATGGATTTTACGCGGTCAAACTTAGGCTTAGCGGAATTCCGGTTTTGTGGACTTTCGATGGTCCTCAACTGTAGCTTGGTTCGGTTCCGACTGTGTTGAGGCGTTTGTACTAGGTTGTGGAAATTTAACCTTGTGAGGACTGAATTCGTCACTTGCAGATGATTAAACACTGTTACATAGGTGTTACCGAGTTTATTGTATATTGTCAAGGTTTCATCCGCGTTCAACTTGGCATTTAGATCGCAACCGTTTCATCACTAGTCGAAGTGACATCGTCAGAGCAAGCACAGTTGCACTTGCCATCTGAACGCCAAGCTCAGCGCTCACAACAACTTGAAAAATCCCAACCCAAAACGCACTAATATTTAAAATCGCTGAAAACTTACTGTATAACTACGTCTCATTATTTTCCGGTAGTATCTGATTCATTTTGGTTTTATAAATAACTTTGGTGATTAGCATTTCATCGGGGTCTTCCCCCAAATTCCTCGGTGTTGCCAAGGTCTGGTACCTCAGGCTGCTGGTTAGTTGCTGTCTCTAAAGGCCGAGAAAGTTCTGCGCGCTGCTGCTGGTGGTGAAGGTATCCCTACTAAAGTACAAGGACGAAGGACAATGACCAACACCCATCGGGTTGACTGGCTTTTGGTAGTCGTTCTGGCGGAGATACCTAAATCTTGATTTCAAACCAACCATGAGCTGTGTACGAGGCATATGTGGGTGTGCTCACCGGCATGTGTTTGGACTTTACAACCGCCTGCCGCCAAAGTCCTCATTGATCGGTTGCCTAGGCAGTCCAGCGAATAGCTGCAACGGATTGTATGACTTCACTTGCACGTGAACTCATCACACAGAGTTCATAATTAAATTAGAGCAGGTCACACATGTGCTTCCTGTTCTTCCCAATACTCTGTTCAGACAAACAGGTTCTGATCAGTTTACGCTACACTCCGATGAGCAAGAGGGACAGTCCGTTCGCAATAAAATGTTAACGATGATTTGGTGACAACAGGTCAACGATTTTGTCAACTGACTTTGATTTCCTCCTCGGTTTCGGTCAGGTGGTACCGGTGATCAGCATATTTTGCGGCTTAGTATCTGAGATTGGTTGTGTTCGGCAACAACTAAAAACACCTTAAAAACCAACAGCAGACCCATTTCAAGGTAGTAAGTTACAGACAGAAATAACTAACAC
Organism: Fasciolopsis buskii; assembly: GCA_008360955.1. Lineage (NCBI taxonomy): Eukaryota > Metazoa > Platyhelminthes > Trematoda > Plagiorchiida > Fasciolidae > Fasciolopsis > Fasciolopsis buskii. Next base: position 6,614 of record LUCM01007719.1, on the reverse strand, counting down.
TCACTTCTTCTGTGCAAGTGACTTTTCTCAGAAAACTCTAGAGCTACGATTTTCATCGGAAACTGTAAAAAACTAAGATTATTTCACTGACAGTCACGAGTGTGAAAAGGTTACACAAAATTTGCCGCTGAACAGTTTTACCTGTGCTGCAGAAATGACTTATTTTTCCTTTCATCGCTGAAATCTCAAGAACATGATCACAATCTTACAATTAACTATCTATTTCCTGTCAGGTTAGAAGGAGAAATTTTACAAGAAAAGGCACTTGTGCAGCGGTTACGGATTGAAAATCACGACAGTGAATCAAGGCATAGTACAACGATCCAAAAACTGCAAGGTATAACATCCGTTTTCATGGTAACAGCCTCACAATGCTATTCAAATGTACCTTTACAAAATTCTCTTCTAATCGTGGCTATTAAGCACCAGTGCTTTGGAATTTTGGCCAAGGGACACAAAAGTCTGCAAAATTTTCGAATGTATGCACGCAGTTTTTTCACCGTTAGCCCCATATAATGGTTATTAGAAAACGTGTTTGTTCTTATCTGGCCGAATGAAATAATGTTGCTCTTAGAAAAACAAATTACAACCAGGTCGCTGATAAACAAACCACTGATGTTGTCTCTTTCCAAAGCAGTGTAAACATATAAATTCCCATCGCCCTTGTCCGTAGACGGTAGGTGGAAAATACGGGATTCTGATATGCACGAAAGTGCTGTCTGCAAAAATTCATTTTTCACTTCGTTACGGTTATTTAGGCTGTATAGTTTTGCCAAATGTCAATCCCCACTATCGTATTCGCCTTGATGAATTAAACAGAACAATGGAACTGACATTACAACTCTTTTTGCAGTTGCCCTGTTTCGTTTTGGGAATTTCGAATAGAGCAGACCGACAAATAAATTACGGGGACTGGAGCTTGGGAACAAGCGACGGCAGTAACCTTGAGTTATCACGCCATGCGGCCTGGGTTTAACAGTCACCAATAGATCAATTAATTAGAGAGCTGTGTAACACAGTAAAAAGTAAATCTGGTGTAAAATTGATTCATGTGCATCGAAATTCGACGGAAAATTCTTGACCATAACTCATTGATGCGGTCACCCACCGAAGCCCCCCTCGAGTGATCCCCCTTGAACTAGTTTTACTCAGGACGAAACCTCACGAGACTGAAGTTTTGTAAGATTGCTGCCACAAATGAAGATGAAGTGCGGTAGGCCTAGATGAACATTTTACATGTATGTGCAGAAATGGGGTCCCAGTACCGTAAAGCCAAAGCCGGTAGCTTCGACGGCGTTCAATCAGGCCGAGTTTGTGTTTGCTGGCCCCATAGTGCCCACCATTGCCTTTTAACAGCCAACCAGACGACGGGCGTGCTAGTGTACAGTGAGCACTGAGTTTTTTTGCGCTCAAAGTTCATGGTTCGTTCACGGAAAGGTGATGGCTGTGTCGCACATTTCATCTAACGAATGCGAAAAACAAATCGGTCCATCTAACCGGACAATGTGCGATTAGATGAATAGGTAGGTTGTTGGTGAATTCTGATCGCATATTACCGTTTGGCAAAGTCTCCTCAAAGTAAGTTGTGAATGAATCCTGCGAGATTAGATTCCACTACTATTCATTGTGTTGTATTGTATTGTATTATATTATAATATATTGCATTGTATTTCGCTGCATAGACTTCTGCGTACAAAAATATCGCATTTCAGTCAAACAAGTGGGGGAAAATAAGAAAACGTTGTACTCTTCACCTTGCAAAAATGAAATAAAAACTCATCCATGAATGATTTGAGCACATTATGATAGGTTGCGCAGGAATTCGGCTGAAACCCGGTCACGATTTGTCAAAGTTCGAGGTAAATGTGGGACAGCAGAGTTCCTTTAGATATCGATTCTAGATGGTATGGAACGAAAAGCGGATCGTGTAGAAACATGATAGAGGCACTTTGAAAGATCGTCGCGTGGGATCAGAAGGAATTTTGTGAGCAAATTTCTCACATACAGATAATTGTTGATCACATAGATTAAGGGACTATTTAGTTAATGACACGAGGGACACACGGCTAATAATTGATAACCCTAGCGAAGAATTTTAAAGTCTTTTGTTAACTTAACCTGGAAAAATAACAGGAGAACAGTGAAGAAGGATTGGTAAAATAAATTGGCATACAAATCGGGAGATGGCGCTCTGTTTCATCTTGTAGTGTCGAAGCTTCCTCCTCTGAAATGGTAACCGTCGTAG
>LUCM01007716.1:32607-127738 GCA_008360955.1 Fasciolopsis buskii | reverse complement strand
GAAAGTTTTATTTTGTCTGCTACGGTTGCGAGAATTTCTCATTTTTGATGAGAGCCACACCCGGACCATTAATGTTTGGAACAACATTGCTCTAGTACGATGGTACCATATGACTGAAGCTTTAGATTTCTTGTTGACTGCTTTCCATCGTGAAGCTCCTGGTTCCGGTTACTTGCTGGTCGAGCATCAGGTTGCAGTAATGCACGGATTTCTGAGAGCGTGTTCCAACGTTCGGTATTCTGATTGGTCTTTGGATATCCGAAGCTGCTCGTGATCTGGTTTATTGAATCCAATTCTGCGCTACAGATCGACTGAAAAACGGTATGTATCATGAGAAACCCGCTATTCAGGGTGCCTCCTGGTCCTTGGTCGAGGTTCCACTGAATATGAGATATTGTGAGCGTTCTCAATGCTGGTTCATGATACCTAGAAGAGGAACTAAAAGCCTTAGCCACCGAATTTGTGGGATCCTCACGGAAAACGATGATAGTGATACTGAAAGTCTGCATGGCACCGTGACCTGTGGAGGAATTGTCTTTAAACCCAGCTGTTATGTCGAGGTACCATAGATCTGAAAATAAAGTACGGAGCTATTGAATGAAAACTACATACTTAAGACACCTTGCATTCTTTCGGCTGGCTTCACATGAAAAAGAAAACCATATCTCTCGGAATTTCTTCACCACCCAGGAGCACCGTGTCCACCAAACTTTGCTTTTTGACCCTGGTCGTTTTATCACCAGCCTTAGTGAGCTTGTCTCTGTCGATGAATGCCTCAGCGCAGTAAAACTGTTTTTATTTCTCTGGATGACCATGTTCTTACAGTAAACTACCGTGGACATAAATGCACAATTAGACTTCATGCCAGACCACAGAGTAGTGAATTATTTTCGGATCTTCGTGCTTGATATGGCAAATCTGCAAGGTCTGAAATGTGTACCTCTGTAGCCGTATCCAAGCAATTTTCTATTAGAGGTCAAAATACCATTGCGTACGTGATAACCATTATTATTGTGATGCTATTTTGACGGCTTATTCCTCCTAATTTACATTGTTATCCCATTAATCACATCTCCGTACGAATACCTTCACCAGATCTCAGTTCCGGTCGCCACCGTAACTAAAACAAATTCATAAACAAGAAATTTGTGATAATTCATATGATGTGTGATGTTTTGCCGTCGCTAAACAGGCAATTAATAAATGCTTGCGCATGCAAAAGCGGGAACACGCTTCCAACTCTTGTTTATCATCGGCTCCCGTGATTAGTGGCAACATGACATCTACTTCGACCTGGAACGACCAGTGATTGGAATTCTGGAGTGACTTTCACTTTGTACATGTGATCAAGTTCATTGAGCACGCCAGACTACTTTTCGGAAATGTAAAATCCGTTTCGGATGATTGGTGAACAGCCACTCAATACCTTCACTGTTCACACGTTGTACCAGTAACACAACAGTGCCAGTGCCATGCAAATGTCTGTCACCCAGCTGATAAATTAATTATAAGGCGGATGATCACATTAAGCTTACTCGGTTAACTTACACTAACTTCGTCGTGCGATTAATTCAATACTACAGCTTTAACTCTGAAAAGAACCTCATTGTTGAGTGTGCCCTTTGTATCACAGAAATTTGTGCTTGTATTATATTCTTTTGAATTTTGCCTGCCCAACCGTGGTTTGACACGCGCATTCATTATTTTTGATCTGTTTTTGTGTTCACTTTTGTGTTTGTATGTATGTCACTCTCTTCCTCCGCATATATGTATGTGTGTATGTAGGTCTGTAACAACCGGGGTAATTGTCACTGCAAACCAGGATTCAGTCCACCGAACTGTGAATACGGCGGTGATGGCGGAAGCATCGACAGTGGGCCACCACCACCAGGTATATTTCCTTCTCCCCCTCGTCCTCCTCCGCCAACCAGTGTTTCATATGATGTGAAAGTTCCTCGCTCTCTTTTCTCTGTTCGTTCGGCCGTTTTCTTTTGTACCCTGGTTCTTCGTTTTTTTACACTAATTGCGCTTTACGCTAGTTTCACTGTTCATTTTTTCATGCACCATGTGATTGGTTAACGTTGCTTAAATAACATGCCGTTGCATAACTGGTGTTTTAAACACCTGATTTTCACTCATTGGTATGCACATACAAACACGCACATCTATCTCATTGCGCCTACCGTTGCTGTTCAACTCACTGATGTGCTCGCAAACTCACTTGGTGTCATGAGCTTTCTTGCATGCCTCCCCTCCGCTACACACCTAGATTTATTCCAAAGGTTGTAGATATTACCAATGTTTGGTGCTCATTATCATTGTAATAATTAGTATCACGCTAGAAAAGTCAATCATATAGTTTTTGTATCTCATTTATTTCTTGTTAAAATAAGATAAATTGACAAACCTTGCGTTTAACTTGGTACTTTGTTACTTAACACTTAATCCTTAAAAGGTAGGCTGGCAAATGGATAGATGGAGATAGATAGAAAGAAAAGTCAACCATCACGTTAAAGGTTCACTAAATCATTTTAGTTTAATATTGTATCAGCAGCATCTGAAATTTTAATCCCCGTATTTTCGCTATCCTCGAAAACTTGCTTTGTCAATACACTGTGGCTAAACAGCATATGGGTTCCGCTCACCATTCGAGCGACCGAGGGATTTTAGTCCCGACTCTCTCTTGCCTCCATGGGCACCACCTACAAGATTTCGTAACCAGAAGCCACCTATGGGGAAAATGCCGGTAGCGACGACGACAACTTCAACTCCCACGACTACAATATCTCAAGCAAGGCAAGAAACAACACAAGCACCGCGCATCACCACATATTCACCCTTTCGTCACATCACAACCCCTGGAGTTTCCTTTCTATGGCCACGATACACGCGACGTCCGAAACCGGTGCTCCCTTGGCTCAGAAGGCGTCTGTGGCCAAGTAGACCTAGGAACCGTTCCAGGCTGTACATATGGCCTGGCAAGCTGCTCACGACGACAGTGCAGCCCTCGTTGGCACACACCACATCACCAACATCAGCATTCAACGTTCCGGATCGGTTGGGCGGCAGCACACCAACAACAACTACTACCAGTGAAACAAAACACGGTTAGTCGCTGACTCACCAGTATACCATCCTCTGCACAACGTCCTCCCCTCACTTCCTGCACTTTACAGTATATCCACTGCATACATATACGCGGCGTTGTATGTGTCCGTATTTTTGTGACTATTTACGCGTGATCTTATACCCGTACACACGCACACACACCAGCTACTTTCACCTGATTCAACATGAGTCCAAGTCAACTATAGGTTGGCTTCCTTTTTACGTTCAGATTTGTTACCGCAATAGTGTTCAGTTGTTCACACATTTTCCAAATGATGAAATGCTCCGTGAAAAAGTTTTCGACCAATACCGAAAAACTGGAAGTCACAATTTTGTGTCGCCTTCGTATGCAACTCTGTGATTCACTGGTTCCTCACTGGCTTTATTCACGCGGCCGATTCCCATTTGGTTTTCCCAAGCAACCCAAGCTGTTTTAAAATGGTTCAAAGTTCCTTTGTGCTTAAATTTTGTGAACGAGTTTGTCACTAAACCGGTGGATGCATTGTGTCCCTCTGTTCACCAACTTCTTATGGTGCATCATTCGATTTTCCGACGGAAGAGATTTTACTGCTGTTTTAGCGCGTAGATTTATTCGCCGTAGACTTGCCACTCACCTCGAACTATCGTTATTTTATTTTTTATGCATGCACTTTTATTAGTGTTATGCTTGTATGCTTCTCAGTTGTATCACTATAAAAGTTGATATTGGCAAATGGCTTGTGACTCATATTGTTCATAGATTATTTCATTTTATCAGTAAAAGCATGCGCTCCAAATGTGATCACTCATGCGTACGTTAGCGTTGTTTTTGTTGTTAATTGGCCCGACAAAGCTCATCTCTCCCTGTGGTATGTTCTGTGTCCATGAGATTCTATGCATGCAAATTTTTTCTGGTACAATCATAACAAATAATACTTCTTTCTCCTGATTCACCCCTCTTTTCTGTCCGTTTTATTCCCCTCTTGCCGGTTTTTCGATCTCCTCGATGCTTGATACTTCATCAGATCGGTCACCAAAACCCGAGTTGGTCATTCCATTGTGTCTCCTTGTCTTCCTCGGCTTACCCATGGTGGTATCTGTGATTTACTGGTACAAAAACTACGGGTGTACTTGTCCGCGAGTGGTTGGCGTGTCCATGATTCCAACGGAATCTGGTCTTTACAAACCATTTGATCGGGGTGTGGGAGCTTGTGTTCGACAGTGTTGTAGGTGAGTTTTGCTTTGTTTCAAATGTTTCGCTGGTCTTGTGTCCGTATGAAATGAACCATGTTTCCACTTGTGAATACTACTTCTAGTTGGAAAATCAACCGAGGGTAAACCTCTTTGATGGGAAGATGCTATTCACAATGTGTTGTTTTGTCCATATTGTCAACTGTGGCACAGTCCACGATGATATTTCTCCTCCCTTCTCGAAAAGACACTGATAGACATGCTGTGTGAAGGTGGTGAAAATTCAACCCAAGTCGTCGTTTGTGTTTGTTCTGACATTTAACGACAAGTCTGACTTTGCAAGAGCAAAATGTGCTTAGAAGCAGTTTTCAATTTTAAATTACATTCAGCTTTCACGCACAGGAAATCCAAAGTAGTAAGCAGCTCATGTTAGAACATACCTTGGTTGTTAGGATTCCACTCGGTTGATGCACTTAGCTTTGGTTTAGCACTGCTCATGAAATACACGCCCTTGATACTCAGTCGCCGTCGAGAATCAAACCATCTTAATATTCAATGAAGCCAAATCAAAACTGTCAAACTGAAGAAAATCACATGGTGTAGCGTGCCTTATCAAAGAGTCAAAGAGAAGAAATTTACCATTCCCTGATCGTGGGCGATAATGTTTCTCACATCTGATAGCGCACACAACTCTTCGGTCAGCAGCAATCTGAAAGTATCCCAGCTTGGCTTTTACAGGAATTCATAGTAGGTCAGCAAGGTTGATCTATCGACAACGAGCTTGAGAAATAGTTTTTGACATACGTTTGGGGTTAGTAATATATGACTTACACGAGCTAGGAACAAAATCAGAAACTAATCCTGTTCTTTGCTAGCCAGTATTTTAGAGGCCACATGACTTCTTAATGTAGTGTAGAATGTCGTAGAAAAATTATAAACCAGTTTAACTTCATCTTAACACTGGCACTTTTATTGCACTGTCAACTATTCTATGCGGATGCCATCGTCACGCTTGTTTATAGACATAATAAGGTAGTTGGCGATTAGTTGGCCTATCGGTTAAAACTTACTGGTAGCTTTCCAAGCCTGGGATCTTAAAAGTCGGTGCCGATGTGCTGCTAGCATGATCTTTCATCTAGCCGATGAAGAGCCACTAGCGGCATCCCTCCACAAAATCTTTTCCGTAGCTTCTGTCATTAGATTAAGTACGTTAGCTTCTGAGCTATGTTCGCTCCCCACGTTTCTCTTCTTCATGGCGCCACTTATTGCTAGGAGACATGAATTATTCAATATTTTTAGTCTCGTTAGGGTCAGAAAATTCCTTGTGGGTTTTTCGAGGAAAATTAATGTGCTTTAATTTTGGTACGATTCTAATGATGTATGTTGCGATAGAGTCGCATCGATAATCCGCATGGACCCAACAATGCATCGTTTTTCTCTAGCGTTTTTCGCGGTATTTTCTGCTCTTCTCATTCGCATTCGATACTGGAGTACTTATAATTACTTCAATAGACTGTGAATGCTCCGAAAAATTCTGTTGCATATTTTGTGATTCCACCCGTTAAGACGATCATGATTTCACTCCCTGTTGTGCACGCGTGTATTTTATGTGATTGCAACTTTGATTTGGTGTACACAATCACCGTATTACTCTCTAAGCAACATTTGGAAAACAAGACACATCGTTCAACTGGGCACCGGTCATGGTTACCTCGCTAGACACAACACATCCGCCTGAGATGAAAGACCTCATTGTCGTCACGACGCGTTGCCATCACCTGATAATTTGATTTGGTCTTGGATTATTTGAGTAGGTCACACAAATCGCTGAAGCACTGTGCTTGCTGTGAGTATGAAACTATGGCCCGTTTACATATGTGTGTTGTATAAGTCGTATGCCTATGCATGCTGACCACAAAATACTGCCTAGCTATTTCCATTGTTTTCTCTGCCCTCTTCTCTTTCCACATCCACATTCGCCTGTTGTTTACACGAAATACATGCACGTACGCACAGTTTACCTCCCTCATTTACCGAATTCGTAACCCGTCCGGGTCGAATGAATCGCGGCTGGACCCAAGTCCAAGTCCAGTTTGCCAATCCGGCGGAGCCGCCGCGCCGTTGCGGTTTGTTTTTTCTACCTGCTCCTGCTCCCCATCTCACTACAACCCCAGATTCATCTTAATTATCTCGTCGTTGCTGGCCGTACCGAATATTTTCCTCGATGGTCAATCCACAACGTGATTTGAACAAACTTGCTCTAGGCGGTTTCAGTCATACAAATCCTCCGTCACCCATCTCAATTTCAACTTCGGAGTGCAGGCTTCATTCCCTATATCTTGCCCTGTCCTCGTGACAGACTAACTCTTTTCTGTCCCAAACTGATCCACCTCAAGTTCGCGTTATTATTATTTTTTGTCAATGCTGCTTTCCCGTCGTCTCAGTGTGCCAGTCGGGTGACCATTGATCATTCCTGTTTCCCACCCAATCGCTTCACCTGGTGATTCTGCTAGTATGATCGAGTAAACCCACAATGCATATTTCAGTAGGGAACATTTACAGAAGTCTCTGGCCTTGGTGACAGTTGGTTTTATTTCACGCACATTCCTGTTTACTTTCTGGGCTGTGGACATATATATATGGTTTACCCCAGTTTTCCCTGAACTCGAAAATAATCGATCTCAGACAGAACGGTGTACCCCGAAAGTTTGTTGCTCGACTAAGCACACGAGACACATACCTCAGTTCGATAACTAGGGTGAAAGACATGTGATTCTGAATGAAATAAACCGGTTTTACTCGCAAATTTCACGCGCAGTTGAGCATTGCATAATCTTACATTCTTATTTTCCCATCGCTTTTACCGGGGGAAATCCCAAACCTATCTTTGTGGTGATGCCATGTGGTTACCCATTTTCCCAGCTATCTACCATTCTTTGCGATCGATTGTTCAATATTTTTCCTCACTTGTATATTTTCCTGGCCACTATTGGTTCACCTCTTCTTATTTTTTTTAGGGAAACTAACTTGTTTGCTATACTAAACCGGATTTCTATTGTGGTGGTCTTCATACAAAACGGATGCTGTCGCGATATAAAAAACAATAGCAGTTATACGAACAGCAACCGCAGTAACTATCGGTTATCCGTACTTTGATCTAATTTTATCGGACACGCTCTCACTGCTTGTGGCTTTGTTGTCGAACATATTTTTCGAATTTTCTAGGTTGTAATTATTTCTGATATTTGCATCTTTTTCGTATGTTATTTAGCATGCACTCATGAATCAAGGTAACGGGTCACATGAATAAGTCGATTTGAAATGAGTAGTGCTATTCGAAATCGAATAAACTGAGTTCATCACTGACGCAATCATCCATAAGGTGGTTTCACTACGATTGAGACCAGACTAAAACAATCTAAGCAAGATATAACATCTATTTTCTCGAGGTCCTGATCGCTGAACCTGGCGTTTAGTTTCCGAACGTTTCATCATCAGTCAGTGCCTTTTTGCTAAATCCTCCAATCACAAGTTGCAGTAATCTCGTATGGATAGAAGTTTGAAAATAAAATTCAGTAGCTAGAATACCCTTCATTCTTATTCGTTTGAAATAGGCGACTCGAATGCAATGTACGGTTTTTTAGTATGCAGTGAAATGAAGTGGAGGTAAGAGAGTGCGTTCTGAACTGCACACTATTTAGTATAAAGGAGCTTCTTTTATATTTTTCACACTTCGAACATCCTAACGATTTTCCGTCCGTATCACTGGTGAAAGATAAAATAAGAACGGACTCATCATTTTGCCTCTTGATATATGTTCTGAACTGAGCACTCAAGTGAACCGTGCGTCACCTTGTTCATTGTCTCCCGCGCACGCAAACAGATGCAGCTTTCGTTCCCAATCGTTCAAAGGTCCAGGCTATGTGTCAGGTTCTTATCCAATCTTAGCATACTCGTCGAGTGGCTCCAAATCACTGGAAAATGGCAGCTGGACAAATGGTCACTGTGTGACAGTGACTGGGAAGGTCAATGGAACATGTTTGAATAAGACGCCAAACGGTGATCTTCTAGTCAAATCAAATGGAACGGTGCTCCACTCAGATTGCAAACAGAAGCGAAAAGGCAAAAAGGCAAACAAAGTTACCAAACCAGAACTGCGGGGTCTCATTTCTGCTCCCGTTGAACTAGGCGAAGCGCAATCCGTAAAATCCGTCGAGGATGAGTCTCAAATCGTTGGCAAACTGTTCAATACAACAGGTATGTTGGGCACTTTCGTTCCATATACTTGGAAGCAGGCGGTGATAGACGAATATTTGCCGCCGCCTAGCTCGTTATCACATCTGACTTATTGGGACTTCATATGATTCTATGCTGCTTCAAGTTTCAGGATCGCGGTTGTCGGCTCTCTCTTCCGCGTGCAATGGGCCATCACGGCTCTGGGGCATGCCCTTTTCACTGCGTTTATCCACTAAGCACGTACCAAATAGTGCGAGACCAAGGCAGTTTGGTTCCAGATCGTAAAATAGATATCATTTTGAGATTTGATTCTGACTCATACATAGGTGCCACGGGTTCTTTAGCATTTTGCATCCCAAGTCACAGGCGATACATGAGCGTGAGTGGCATCCACACCCTTGTGCAGACCTCGCCGAAGTTTGAATTTGTCCCATTTGTCATAGCCTATCACATACACCAATGAGACTAGATTCCAAGTTATTGGCATTAGGATTTCATTCTGTTTATGGCGAATTACAACAACAAGGTGGTTTGCTCTGTTAAGAAAGGGAGTTTGACTAGCAACTTTTGATACTGAGCAGAACAAATTTTGAACTTGCCCGTGTGTTCATATTGTATATCAATATTTATGCAGATGAATGTGCAGTGTTTTCTGAATACCAGTGGTCAGTTTTGGGATTATTGAAACTGCTTAGGTATCCATATTGAATATTCATCTCTCCACTTATCGATATTCCTGTAGGGTCCGTAAACATTCTATGAAAATAAAGTCTTCTGAGGATCAGAAGTGCAAATGAATGATTTTGTCCAGGAGATGGTGGTGGAATCGCAACCCTCTCATCGCTTTATGAAACAATTGCTATTGTTAGATTACTGGATCTCATAGCTATGTAGTGTCAATGTCCATGAAAAATGAATCAGTGTTTGCTGAAGATTCTTAAATATCTTTGACGTCTAGTCACATCATAGACGTGATTTTTATCAGCCTCCACTATTGTCACGAAACTGAAAAACTCATCCTTACCTTCCCATTTGACAGAATATACGCTTGGAACAAATCGTATGGCTAAAATGTGGGAAAGTGTTTTGGCGCGTACAAATCAAGCGCAACCCGAGCCTCTCCCTCAAACGAACACACTGAATGCAATATCGCGAAATGTAATCAAACCCACTGTTTGTAGTACTAAAATCCAACAACCTTCTGAAAGCACTGAACCCACGACTATCGGCGCTGTTCAGATTTCTCAGCCTCGATTGGAAGCAATGACTTACCAAGGACAAATATGTTCGTTGAACGAAGCTATAAGCACCTTAAAACGTGGAGAAAAGCCTTCGAAGATAGGTCGGAACTCGCAAACACGATCTATAAGTATCCGACGATCTGCCACTGTGAGACCCCTCGGACAACCAATTCCTTGTGTAACCCAACAGTCACCCGAACCTTTAGTGATTCAGCCAACAGTGAATCGATCTCATTCACAACGATTTGGACTCTCACCTCGTGACATATCAAATCCATGCTTGCAAAACACCACCTACACAGAAGCCTTAGCTGACCTAGCGACCATACGTCGACAACGTGCACAGAAGCCACATGAAAGCATTCAAAATAACACCCCGGACAAATCAAAACTCAATACACGTCGTCCGTTCTGAGGATGAAACTGTACTACGTCCGCTTCAATCCCCGACCAGTCGGTTCCATCCTCAACCGTGGCGCATTCCATATCTTCGCTCAGCATAATTCTAGTGATTGATTGCTATCAGTCATTGCTCTTTTCACACTAACGTATGCTATAGATCCCTATTTTTCCTGTCTGCCTTTGTTCACCTACTCAATCCGCATGAGGCTTAATTCAGTCCCACCCACTTTCACTATCGCAAGCCAGCTGTTTTCTCTTCAACCTATTTCTTCTCAACATCCAGTCTATTGTGGTTCGTGGATATGGTGCAAAATAGTGTTGATCATATATGTCAGTAATTTGTATAGAAGTACAAGAAGGATGCTCTAGTCTAGCTATGAACTAAAACTTAGAATTTCTTGTCTCTCCTCCGCTGTTCATTGCGATACACTCTTCCATCTTTTCCAAAACTGCTCTGTTGCTTTCTCGATTTTTTCCTATCCGACCTTACCTTCCTAGTCTCCACTCGACTATCCAGATTTGTTTTGGTCAAACATCTTTCTATCTTTGAAAAGGATTTTTTCACGATTTTTACCGCCTCCTTTAAAGGTGAAAGACGTGTAAACATCAGACCAAACACCTTGCGAAGCACGTATGAGAAGCCATCCAATTACTGCCTGTTAATTGAATATGTCCTAATCCTTATTCGTCCAATGTCCCAAATACCCCGGTCATCTAGCTTTTTGAAATCACTATTAATCTGCTTACTGTTCAGTCAACGTTATCGCTACAAATATTGTTCTCGTATGCATTTGTAAATTTTGAGCGATCAACACAACCGGCAGGGTTCTCCCTCTCGAATAGTCTATGCCACATGACTACTGTCAGACCCGTTCATCGATCGAGCTTTGATCTGCTGTTTTTCTGCTTCATTCTCCAACTCGGGCCCTCGGCTACTGATGCTTGTGTTCCGAAATATCTAGGCGTTCTTAAATGTCAGGTACAAATCTACGCCCCGTCAAACGCTATTTTTTATCTTCCTGCCCACTCCTTTGCACAGGCTACCGCTGTAACATAAACAGACACACGTACAAACCATAATCTAAATAAATGTGACATATATACACTAACGCAAACACTTGACCCCTATTATCGGCTTTACTTCATGCTGTTTGCTTAGCTAGTTTTTTTCTTGTTTTACTGTGTGCTTTTCAAACAAACCTGATCAACTTGCGGACTCGTGTTTTTCAGCCAACTCACTCAACTAAAATAGAGAAGAATTGAGAAACCTGTTTGGGCGTACTTTCCTAGTCCATTGCTATTCTCCCTCTTTCTTCTTGTTTTTTGAGTGCATTCTTTTCATATGGTCTTTTGACTGTGATTGTGTATTTCCTTGCTGCTTCTCACCCTAGCCGTTTATGTTCGTTTATTCCTAATTAGTACTGTTATATTAGCAATCTTATTATTACCATGAACACTATCAACACACTACTCACCTCCTAGGCTTTATGCTCCAAAAGACTTCCCGCGTGACAGTATTACTGACCGGCTTATCCAAACTCTTATCTATGTATACGTACATACAAACGGGGGTCAATCTCTTGTGGAAATATTTTGTCAAATATGTACAGTTCATGTGTACGATTTTACTCTGAGCGAAATTGAATCGCCTTTTGTGAACCGAGTTTTGCTTTTGGTCATTTAATTGGAATTTTGTACAGGTGACAAGAATCCATTGTAATGTGCATATATTTCCGAGTATAAAGGATGTAATCCAAGACCTCGACAGCTAAATGCAAGCAGATAACAAGGATTGGAGCAATAACCGATGAAAAAGTGTCGTAAAATTCGTTACCCCCAAATAAAGCGAACCCGGTGAGATATGTGCGGTGATACTCATCCACGACAGAAAACCGGCAGGTTTACGACCATAGACAAGTAACAGGCAGTCAATTTAGTTCAATTTCAGTTCGACAGCTACTGGACTATCCTTAATGCACTCTGCTTTTCGTTATTAACTAGCAGCACTGACTACATAGAGGTGAGTTGGGGGAAAATTGGAAAAAGAAATGAAGATAGTAAGTAAATAATCATTAAGATGAAGATAGGTTTTTGGATACAACTATGTTATTGACTACGACACATTTCCGTTTCGACTAAAGTATCAATCAATTCAGTGGAAGAGTCTCACAGACCCCCCCAGTTCACTGATAAGGGTTTCACAACCTTTCACCATGCCGCGCACTGGAGATCTCGAAACATCCCAAAATTCTAGCTGGACAAGATAACGGCCTAGACCAAAGGGATTGATCCGCAGGCATGTTCAGCACGTATTATGCGCGTAACCTACTTTCCGAGTATTCTGCGCCATACTCTAGCAGTATTACGATCACGTTTATACTCGAAAACTGAATATTCGTAAATCTCCCGTCTGCCTTCGGCTGTTCGGGCCATATAAAAGAACTGATCTAGCCAGCGTAATGTCTGCTCGATCTTTACCGAGCGTCATATACCGTATGTACCATGGGCTGGCAAATGCTAACTGGGCCTTCTTTATAAGTGACGATATTTAATCCACAGGTCATCAGCTGGTAAGATGTAACCAGCCAGATGCCGAAAATTGCCTACTTTATTCAGCCTCTAAATGTCCCAATAACGTTGGAGTAAGCTATGCATTTTCAGAATTCAAAATGCCCTAAAGTGAATGCATTCCAATCAGACTATCGAGAGAGTCCTACATGCAGACTTCCCGTGTGAAAGGCGTTCCCACTAAAGATCTAGGACGAGAACGATTTCTGAGCGCCCTCTATCGGACAGACTGGTAATCAGCCTAGGGGATGATGATTAAACCCTAGCTGGCGTTCAAAGTATGCATCACTGTATCCTTCATCCTTGGCGGAAGGGCGGGCTGAGCAGCCCGAAGGTCTAGCCACATCCGAAGGGCGTATGAACTGGGCAATCAATCTCCAGTGCGTTAAAGGACTCCCAGATCGGTCTACGGCTTTTTAGGTTAGATTGTCTGATCAGACTCGAGCAAGCGAAACATGCCGCGGCTTGTACATGGCAGGAACACCAACCCAATGGGAATTACAAGTGATATTGGGGTCCGAATATTATAGAAAACGAATGGAGTATTTGATCTGAAGAATAAATTGGAGGTAAATCCAGGAGTGCAGTATTATGTTGCTTCTACTGGTTAGTAATGCAGGCAGCCTCAGAATTCTCGCCGCAAATTAATTTCGTCCTGAATTTGCTGATAATAGAACAATCTACTTTGCTCTATCAGATTGACAACAGTCTCCGTAGTAGATCTGGTGGGAAATGAAACGTAACCACACGCAAGGGTGATTTAACGTGTTTGAGAGTTTCCCAAGAGAATTTCGTACCTTTGAAATATCCATAGTGTATTTTCCAATGTGTCCAAACTAGTGAAACGGTGAACTGGCGGAAAACAATTCCGATGAAATACAACCACTGGAAGTAACAAACAAAGGTAAATATCGTATGAATCTTTTTGGAAACGGCTGAATCCTATTGAAGTTTTTATTTGGATGAAAGACACAACGTGAACGTGGGAACAAAACAGTGGAGAATATCTACCACAGTAATTTCCAGCTAATCCATAGTGATCATTTGCAATCTAACTACTTGTGATACGTTCAGTAACATGGTAAACTTCAATTAGTGCTACCAAAATGCGACCAACTTTGTTTGTACATTATGACCAGTCCCATAACTATCACACAAACAAACTGGATAACGCATGTGCCAGTTGATCAAACTGAGTGCAGTTAGCAAGAGCTCAGTCTCGAAGAAAGCGGATGTCTGGTGACGAGTCCCAAATAGACCGAAAATCGTTAATTCATTAGAATCACTGTCTATGCATTTCAATTCGGACATGCTTTGGTTTCGATGATGTTATCGCGCGAGGATTTTATCTCAAAAATATAGTCTTCCAATGGTAAATTGTTTTGGTGTGATTATTACTGAAAAACTCTAACCAAGAGCCAAACAAAATGCCCGATAGTATATTTCATCATCATCAGCAAGCAACATTTCTTCGTGATACCAGTGGATCTGATGGTTCCTTGTTTTCCTCGTTTGGCAAGTTTAACCGAAACGAAAACATGGGACACACCAACGAAAACACGGCTTTTCAATTTGGTCTAAAATCTTCCTGCTACTGAATTTCGTTGTTCGGCCTCCGTCTGTTAAACGAAGAAAAAACGGTGTTTGACCAGTTTAACATGATTCCGATATACTACAGTAGCCTTCCGATATGAAGTCTTTCAAAAGCAGTTGTTTATTTTCAGATACAACATATACGGAGAATCTCATAGCCATAGTCACAAGAACCTAGAACTGGAACACAGAAAAAAGGAGGATCCGCATAGGTCATATAAGATGAAGCCAAACAGGAAAAGTTGGTCGAATTATACGATATCTGAGTCCCATGACCACCATAATGAGACCACAAATTGTCGAGACACAGCAGTTTCCGCCTCTCCAAAAAACGAGCTATACAGGATGGCCTACATCAAGCAGAAGATTCAGACATGCCCAGAAATTCAACGGTCAGAGGCTTGGTCTTGGGGACATTCAGTGGAAGAATAATTGATTTAAGTGGATGTGCTTCAACTCAGCCATTCCCCTCTTTGCCTTGCGGACAGGCTCTTGTTGGAACCAAAGGCTCTGGTTGAGAACCCTAATTGTTCTTATGCTTAGAGTTTGAACTCCACAAAGGCATTCATCCAAAATCCTCAATGAATAGTACAAACAATGAATTTCATACGGCATTGGTCGTCGTGTAGACTAATCAGGATCGGGCAACTCAGCTTCGAGCAGAGTGGGTAGCCGTGATAACTCCGGGCTTGCTCGGAGCTCCCTAGTTGGGCTGACGCTCCACCGCCTTTCGGGTGATCCTTTTGAGTCGGAAGTTTTGGTTTGGGATCCGAAAAACTCCTACTGTGGCGTAGGCAACCTCGAAATATCGATCTCACGGCACACCAGACGCCAATTTTCTCTCCCAGTCGATAGAACCGACAACAGAAATCGCTCTATACAAGTTTGTTTTGACCATAGGCTGTTCCCAGTGAACACATTTTCATCATAAAAAGTGACACCAACTCAGCTAGCGCTTTCCATCGCGCTCAGTGTTCGAGTCAGACTGATCACACTGCCTTAGGTCACCGGTGGCGTGGATCGACTCGATTTTGTTTGCTTCTAATCTGTAGTCACACCACTATGAAAACAGCGTTTCCTTCACAGCCCTCCGTGATCTGAAAGGGATGTTTGACTCAGCGCAGTTCCATGCCGTTGTCTCTAACTGGAGGGCATGCCAGAGAAACCTACTGCACCCGTCCAATCTATGTATTCAGACAGACAAAGACGAGTTTCTGTTTGTAGGCGATTTTCACTCCAGTTCACCACGAGGTGCTGTTAGTCAAGGCTGTCCTTTCAGTTTTTCTTCAAGTTCGTCATTGAGATCGTTACGGAGATGGTCATGTCTTTATGTGAAAATAATGGTATTCGCGCTGACAAGAAACTATTTGATTTGAAATATGCGGACGGTTTTGTGCTATTATGTGAGGACCCAAGTAAGCTGCAGGGTTTTGCCGATTATCTGAACGATACTACATGTACATGGTGAATTTGCACTTCCAAACTGCAGGACTGGGTTGGCTTGAAGCCGAACCACACTTTTTCAAAGGAACAGCTAAATGAAATAGATAGATTTAGTTATTTCAGTAACCGGATCTCACCTGATAGTCGTATATTGGATGAAGCGTCTTCGCGCACACTTAAGGTTCAATTGGCATCTACCAATTTGAGGCATCTGTGGCGTCGCCGTGATATCCGGTTACAGATCAAGGATCGCGTATATGCAGCAGCAGTGGGATTGGTACTGCTATGCGACTCAGAAACGTGGCCGATGAAAGCAGAAAATGAGCGAAGACTTACGGTGCTTGAAGACTATTGTCTTCTAGGTACTGGCGGGGGAATTTCCACAGTAGCTCTTTTGGTTAGCTTGAGATTCTGAGTTTTAGGGTGCAATCTTTAAAACGGGAACTGAATGTGACTAGATTAAGGTAGTTAGACAATTTTTGCGTCTGTTTAAAGAACGACTGCCACGTCGAACGCTGTTTTCTGAGGAACGTAGTGATCAGATGATGCTTCGAGATGGCCAGTCGATGATGTGGCGAAAAAATCATAAAGATTTTTAACCAGTGAAATGTCTCGTATGGTCGCGGTAAGGTTTCCAGTTTGGAACCCACGAGATCTCCCTCATTATTATTATTATCTTCTACTAGTCCTCGTTTTTTCGTCTTTGAGTAGGTGTTGTGGGCTAGCAGCTAAAACCAGGGCATGTTGGTGAAAGGTTAGTGTCTGTGGAAACTGAACTGAACTGAGTGGCATGAACTTGGTCGATTGATTTAGTTCACACACTCAGTCAGTGATTTCTTGCTCTTTCGCCTGTAACACGCTTTGAGTTTGACTTTCGATCATTCTCATTTGGTTATATCGGTTTGCGGGAAGCAACCGGTACATCAAACACAGTAAGCAACAAGCCGAGTGCTAACGAATTGTAGCTCAATTGGAGTGACTATTCGGGCAGCATACTTCAGACCTGGCATACAATTTCATGAGTGGCACATGCGCACTAATTAACAATTCTCATAATTCTTGAAAGGGGTTGGAGAAAGGATAAATAAAAGCGCTATCCCTGGAACACCAAAAAGGCATGTGGGAAATAAACAATGAGCTCACTCTGATATGTATTTGTACTTCACTATCACTTGAACAATGTCAAGTGCATTGCATGTTTACCGGCTGGCAAGCGATTTACTTCTGACTGTTTGACCGCATTCTAGTCTTGTACACATTAGTCTATCTATACTACTGTTTTTGCTTATGTTCTCGTGTCTCTAGGCGCAACCAAACAGACTCTGGTATGACTTCCGGATTAAGGTCGCTGAAGAATAAGCCAACCAGTGAGGCACTAAGTGAAGTGGACAATCGCAGCAACCAGCAACGTAGTTGCATTCGAAAATAAACGTGATCTGTATGACCTTGACCTGTTACTAAATTTTCGTTTGTTTGCTTCTGCCATTTCTTTTTCATCCACTTTTGACTAGAAAATCGTAAGGCGACAATGAAAAAGATAAAACGGTTAAAGATTGACGGGTGCAAGAAATTTAGTAAATTGACTGTTTATAGCCGTCAATCATAAACGGCCCTATGGGCGATCAAAACAAGAATCAAGATCATCATCCCCTTTCGTGTAAAAATGAGACGTTAAAGTGGTTGAAGAAATGTCAAAATCTGGTAAAATACGCGTGATCGTTGAGGGTAAATCAGTCAAATGATCAGTCATGTCCAATGATTGGATGTTAGTGGTTAAAGATCCGCAAAACTGCGGAGCGTATATACTGTCTCAAAAATAAATCGTTTTGATCGATGGCATCGTTTCGCATCGTATCAGCTAATCCAGTCGCGTATTCCTTCGGGCTGCAAAACGGAAGAATACCGAGATGTATCCTGTATGAAAAACAATCGGTTCCGTAACGTCATAAGATATCAGTGATGAGCTTACAAAGAACACTAAATTAATGCGACAGAGAAAGTGATAACATGGCAACTATGAATATATATATATACGTAGGTGCTGCCAACTTCAATGCACTCAAAAATTCCCACTGTTAATTTCCTTACGGCTCTAATACTTCCTAGGTGTAAAGAAGCATCAACAAGGACCATGAACTTATTTCGGGGTTTCACAAGTTCTATTTGTTTGTGGACTGTATTAAGGCCAGTTAAATATGGGCAACTTTGGTTGTCTAGGTAAGTGCGTCTGAACATAAAAAATGAAATCATACTAGAGTAAGAAAATTTCATAAACGATTTTGGAAGGGTCTTAGGATTTCTCTAAATTTGCATTCATAAATAATACCAAATTCGCTTGCTCAACATAAATACTTATTTTACCGAGTATTTTACCTATGATTACATTTGAATTCATAGGTTAAAAATAATTATTTGTTACCTAGGGCATTTCGCGTCAACCAAGTTCTAACAATCCTGGTCGAGTAGGAACAGGAAGATTTCCGTTTAGGAGGGATCTTGGTTTACACCAAAGTTGGCCTTGCACCGAAGCCATTTAAGCGCGCTGTGTTAATCGCTCGCACTATTACTGTGAAAGTGATGCAGTGGGTAGAAGACAGTAAAATCCTTCGGTATAAAATGTAGAGGATAGGAACGAATCTCAACATATCAAACGATTAAACATTTTGTGGCTAAACGTTTTCAGCGTTTTGAACTAAGCAAGGTGACAATTTACATGAATAAACTACGCTAATAGCATACCTTCATGGAGAAAATAAACCATATCCGAAAAAGCTCATAAAGTCACTAATTTTAATTCCTTGAAAATTACCACTGAGCACATTGAGAAAACACAAGTTGGCGAACAAGCTCGTTTTCAGTGATTCGTACTCATGGCATGAGCTTGTTCGCCAACTTGTGTTTACTAATTTTAGTATAAAATTTTGCGACAGAAGTTCCTTTCTTTAATCCTACCGCAGATTATCACCGATAAACTGAACTAAAACTGAATACGCCAGGGCCCAAACCAAGGTCGATAAGAGGATTTGTATACAGAACATTTTCATATTGCAGAGACATAATGACTGACACAACTCCTGACTGCAACAGATGTCAACACGACTCTGCTTTTGGAGCCATCGCTATGCCAATTGCTGCGAGCAGCAATGGAGTCAGAAACAAAGCTTTCTGAACTTGCACTGTTCAACACCTTCAGTGTCTGTCCGCTCACAAGGGTATCAGTGATACCTGCGAAATCTTGGTTGACCCAGCTCTCCCAAATTCTAAAGGGTGACATCTCCACTTCGGGAGAACTAGCCAACCCTGAGAGAAGACGGCATTCGGTCGCTTGGAGCTCATCTGGCTGCTTGTGACCACGAGCAAGTGCTAACGGGTAAACAAACTACTGTCGGTAGTGGCGACTTCACATTCAATCCATCGATGACAAGAACCACTCAACTCAAAGTGTCGAAGACATGTGCCATAGCTCACTCCGACGGGAAGGATTGGTGCAATAAAATGACGCACTGGAAAGTGCCATTTTACTTACTTGCTTCAACAATAGATAAAATCCCATTTAGTTAGGGAAGCTCTCGGGGCTTTGGGTGGTAAAGGACAACGCTCACAGTCTTCGCAAATTGGCCAACACAAGTGAGACTCGGACGATACCAACGTCACATCACACACAAAACAGACTTTAATAGCTGAATTAGATTTATTCGCCATTGCGAGTGTTTTTTCACAGCTAGACGATCATGTAAACTTTAAGAAGCTTTCCTTGAAAGAACCTCACAACATAAAACATTAGACTATATACTGTATGTATTACCAAGAAACTTTCGCGATTGACAGTGACCTTCTCCATAAGACCATTTTTAAATGAATACTTAAAAAATCGCAATCAAAAAAATGGTTCATAATCACCGGGAAACGGCTATTTTATCTGTCGATAACGAAAACCCAATCGTCGGTGAGATTGCCTGTACGCATATATCATATCAATGAACCGACTAAATTCAGATAGGATATGATAATTCAATCCGTTAACTTATGGTCACGAGAAAAAGAAAGGCAAAGAGTACGCCAGTTGATGAGATGCTCAAGCGGTGCTGAAGATGAATGCTGAGGTGGGACCTAATAAGATTCGTTTACCTTGTCATCGTTTGCTAACTAAAGATCGATCACAAGCCGACTGTTTTGGCAACCAGTAAGCCCAGTGCATCCTGAATCCATTCTTCAGTTTTTAATTAGATGACACTCGATACCACGACTAAAGATTGGGCTGAGTATGTTATAACAACCCTAACTTAGACTTGTCCTTGTTTCGCTGGAAGATCAAACAGCGCGGAATGGATGTTGAAACTCAACTGACCGTGATCCGATAAAAACCAGAACCCGGAGGGCGACCAGGATGCTTCAGTAACTTGAACCCGCGTCTGATATCCGAGTTCCGAGAGAGAAGCACACGGACAGAACAAATATGTCCCCAACTCTCGCCGAGGGCAGGAACCAATTGGCCGGAAGTCAAAGCTTCGTCGGTGCCACCGGCGCAAGCGGGAACCTTATTTTCGATTCTTGTAGTAATTTGGTTCGTAACGATGACCTAAAATAGTTGTGTTCAGAAAGGTGGAAGTGACATCGTAAAAAAAATAATAAACCAGACAATCCTAGAGACGAAAAATGTGGGTCGACTTACCGCAGCTTTGTTCTCAGAGGCCACAGTAAGCAAATTCTGGGCTAATGAGGCCAGTAGTCGATTTCGTTGTGGAATATCTTCAAAATCATAGCGAAATGGCAACGCAATGCTGTCCAAAACTACAAGCCGTACCTAAGGATGAAGAACAGAAAATCTTCACGCTGTCAACATGATAAAACATATCACCAAAGCGAAAAGGAAGAAAAATTCCGCAAGCCATCAGATAGATTTTTGATTCTGAACGAACAGTCTCTGTTAGCAAACTTCTTTTTGCTTATGAATTTTTGAGCAGTTTCAATTATTTTTTGTCACAAGACTTCCTAATAAAAGTACTAATCAATCAAGCAAATTGTCACTCGATTGACTGATTAGTTGAAAGAGGTGGCTGTCCATCGGTAAGGACTGTTGGGCCAGATCAATAAAGCGGACGCAAGAAAATTTATCAATTATTTGTCAAGAAATCTATTTTTCTAGGCATAACTTACGCCAATGTGCATTCTGGTTCAATGACAGGACACATAAAATGCACTTTTTTTACCATTAGCGGTATATTTAAGGATAAAAACAGCGGGCAGTTGGAACGCGGTTCCTGTCGACATCGTATGTTTGATTACCTTTAAACTGAAAACTAACACGAAGTGATAAGTTCGTGGAGAGTATAGAACGAAAAGGTGCGTCGGCTATACAAAGTCGCTTCAAAATTTGCCACAATTTGACTTTATATAAAAACGGTTAGCAACAGTAGGATATTAACTGTGGATTTCCAAAAGATTCGTCATGCAGTATCAACATCCAACTTGCCATTGAAAACAGTGGAAGCACTGTGTAGTTGCTTCATCCTTGTTGGAAATCATCAGCAGTGCATGTCCACAGCACCCAAAGTGGGACGCTCGTTCGAACGAACGATTGTGAATCGAACGCCTTAGCTATTATGCTAACCGAGTTGAGTGTCGTACAACATGAACATCACATGTTACAGTGCATTTATTCGTCACTGTATCCCGCAGGCCACAGACCCTTAAACGCACCAGATCAACGACTCCCGAGTGAGGACGAACTTATATGTAGGAAGCGAAGATATTAATGCAGGCCGATACAAAGCTTTGTTACTGTGAATTTTCAAAGGATTCGTCACGTTGTGTCCCCATCTGATTTGTCATTGAAAATCATGGAAACACTGTATAGTTGCTTCACCCTTTTTTTGAATCGTCCCAACAGTGCTCAATGAATTCACTATTTTTTGCTACGTCATCCGGTATACTTTCCTTACTACTATTCTCAAATGTGGACTTTAGGCGCAAATAGCCACATCACAACAAATATGACTTTGTATTTTCGTCATTTACTGGAGACCAATATGTGATCATTAAAGAATGGGACGATTACAGCTCAAAGGGTGAATAAGGAGGTAATAAGCAAGGATATGATTTGAATCTAGGATCCTCGTAAGAAAAAAATACAGCAAATTTAAAGCGACTAAACTCCGAATGACGACCGTAGCGATAAGTCTCTAGGTCACAAAGCCTAATTTACGATTGTAAAAGAATTTAGTGTATCTTCAAAATACCCTAACCGAAAGTTGATGATGTCATCCATGACCAATTTAACGATTGGAACAATAATCGTTATGCCAAAACATCAATTACATCTATCTCTGTTCCTCACAGTCATGTCTATGACAAATTGATTGGATGATAACCAAACTGTTTGGACCATTAGCTATTTCAGTTATGGCAGTCCAACAAGATTCGGGTGACTGTAAAGGATCAGAAGCGAACTACGGATGGCAATATTTGCAAGCCTTACGTGTCAAGAATTCTTGCAACATATAAGCACTTCGGATATTCCTATTAATTACATACGGAATAATAACCAAACTTCGATACAACCTAAGTTACGATAAAAAAGGAACAAATATTTTTAATAAACACGATCAGTTCACACAATACATAGCTGAAGCCAGCCTCAAGCTGACTTGATAGACTATTATACTGTATTCTCCGAGAAAAATTGGTTATGTGGCGAGAGAACAGATGAGTGGAACACATTTACAGAGAAAAAAAGTCTTGTAATGTTACTGAAAAATTAGAACGTAAATATCAAAGAACTTCGCGCAAAAGAATGACGAGGGCAACAGAAATAAGAATAGCTTGAAAAATCGGTCCCATTTTTGTTCCGATTTTGCAGATTTTTCCTTCAGAAAATGATCCAAATTAAACAATTTGAAACGTAACACACCGTTCAGTAAGTGGACACGTACGAGGAATGGTTAAGCACCAATCATACACAGATTGTGGGTCCATTGAAGACTGAATATATGCTCTAATCAGTGAAAAATTAGATATTAAATGTGAAGAATACTGAATTAAAATGCGACTAGTTTAAGGTGATTGAAGATGGCAATCAAGATAATTAAAATGTGGTGCTGATCACAGAGAAAGGAGCATGCATCCGCTTCGCAGTACAATACTACGCTGTGCTCAGAAAAATAATCTGCTGTTAAGAGCGATGAAGCTCTTTCCTGATCTGCGAACCACCACTCCCACATACATCAGGCGAGTTACATCAATCTAACCCGTCCAGACAGGAGAAAAAGATCTATTCCACACTTCACATTACTACGGGGTTAGGTCAAAATTATTCAGAAATGCTACACAACTGACTTTTTAAAATCTCGTTTGCATAGGCTTGAAAAGCGGTATATCTTTAATGGACACATTTGTGCCTGTGTACTGTAAGGTACACTAAACATCTGTGAATTCTTCTACAATTTGGGAGCAAACATACTCTCCGGAAAGCATGTAAAACAGACAGGTTCCTACCCGATATCTTCGATGTAAATCCGAATAATTTTGTCATGGTTCTGAAGTAAACCGGGAAGATTTCGTGAATGAATGAATGAATGAACCGAGTTATCGGTATTACGATCCAATTTACTTCACTCTATTCCAACTCGCCTGATATCAGGCTTCGTCTTAATTTGTCACCCATATAAGACGTGACATTTTTGTACGAACAGGATTCGAGCTTTCAACTTATTGTACGTCAATTTCTTTTACCATCAAAGCTAGTTAGACACATCCCAAACAAAAGGTTCATCCCCAACTAAAAATGAACTCCGGGCGAAACTAATCTAAGACAACTAATTCATTTCATTACTATGCATACCCTATTTTCTGCCGAGTCTTGTTCAGTGGATAAGCACCTTACTGGGCCATATATATGGTTCATTTTCAAATATGAGTGTTTGGCGATTTTGACATTTTTTAATTTGTTATGAATTGCGAATTTAGGCCCGGCCTCTGCTTTCGGTGAGATTATAGCACGACTCATTGACACAATTGCAAAAACATGGTCCCTCCTTAAAACAGTCGGACAGAGTGATTACGAATTTCGAGCAAATACAACAATGGTACCGACTCATGGCAGGATTTATCATGGTAACATCCTTCCCAAGAGCAAAACGCTACGTGGAGCACAAGGATTTTGTCAATCTCGATGGGGCTGGCTTGTAGAATAAGGAACTATAAAGAAAGAGTAAAACCTATCAGGGAACTCGGATGCAATTATTCATGCAGAAACGTAAAGGAGATAGCAAATTCCCAATCCACTACGTAGATTTAATCACCCTCACATGGATTACAACCGACTGCTTACATTTACTTGCTTGGAGCAAAACTGACTCAAACGTTGAACGGTGACCATCAGCTGCAAGTGGTCTGTGATACGGATATAGTGTATCCTGGCCATCAGACTCTCCACACTGGGAGTAAATTGCTGCAGTTCTTCCTCCGTGGGTGTATGCCCATCTGTGCCTCGCCATAAAAATAGCGGATAGAAAAGTGTGAACATGGATAAAAGAGCGGGAAGAATTAAGAGAAACTGGAATCATTACATCCGATTATGAAAAAATATTCTCTAATGATAATTCATAATTGCTTAGGTGGGTATTTCGAGGGCATGAATCCCGCTGTTAAGACAAAGCGAACAACCTTGGACAGCAAACCATAAATCATACCCACGCAGAAACACGGCGTAGGCTGAACTGTATCGCCCGTCTGGAACGAATGAATGACTCTAATGGGATTGTAATAACCTCTGAGAAGAAGGATTGCTTGAAGATGCCCTATTCGATTTTCAATACACAAATAGTGGGAACATCCGTGAGCTGCATCCCTCAGCAGATGCATCTACAATCTACCAACACTTACTCAACCTGCCTGTTCACCAAACTGCTCATCCTAACGAGTGAACACTACCCACGGTATTTCCCAAACCCGCGAAAGCACCGTAGTTTAGTGAGAAGCTGTGGTTTTGATTGACCAGGTGTTGAAAGCTGGCTGATACATACGTTGTTGGCTTCGACCAACGGAGATTTCTCGTGTTCATGTGCAACTCAGATCGAACAAATGCAACCATCGTTAGCCCTTCGTGTACAGCACAAAACTTCTATTGATTATTCCAGAACAATTATAAGCTCTGGCTCAGTACGAAACAAATGAAGTGATTAAGAAGCAGTTGCTTTCCGTTGATTCAATATGCAGGACACACCACTCTTAGCTTTGTTTGTGTTGAAAAGCTATTTGCGATGTATTTTGCTTATCCAGCTTGTTTAATAAATTTCCGAATTAAATAACTAAAGTTCTTCGTGTAGAAAGTAGACGATTGATGGAACAAGAACTCGCTTTTGTGACTCAAGTGTCTTATATCGAAAGATGAAATCATTCACAGAAGAAAACTGTTTTTATCCGCACATCACATCGATGCGTTGGAGTACCGGCCATGTCA
Source organism: Fasciolopsis buskii (assembly GCA_008360955.1). Taxonomy (NCBI): domain Eukaryota; kingdom Metazoa; phylum Platyhelminthes; class Trematoda; order Plagiorchiida; family Fasciolidae; genus Fasciolopsis; species Fasciolopsis buskii. The sequence goes on along the minus strand of LUCM01007716.1, from coordinate 102,517 downwards.
AATCTTCAGACAGATAGGCACTGAATGCCGGCTTTTTTTGCCAGAAACAAGCATATTACTTCCGTGCCAAATTAGTTGCTCGGTAAAAGAAACAGCGTTAGACGGTAATACACGGATTTTCGGTTAGGTTTCATGCAAAAATTCGGATTATCCGTATCTAGAATACATCAAAGCCGAGTTAGGAACAAACAAAGATTTTCAGTAAGTAAAGATCAGCCCTGCTGATATCAAATTTGAAGCATATTGCCCCTTATATCATTGAAATATCTGCCAAACTGCGATGAACTGAATCAGAAATTCTACTAATGAAAATGTTTTCTCACCGAGATGAAAACTGGGAAAAATCTATCTCGAAACGAAAAATATTTGTTCCGTAAGTACAGCAGTTAAAATACTCAAACAGTGTTGATCATATACCCTGTTCTCCGTTGACATAAAACGAAAATCATATCCGAAGCTAGCAGAGATCACACAATTCCCAGTTTTCTTTTCGCCTCAGGTAGGAAGTGTAGCTAGACGAACAACTCTTTCCAGAAACCACTAGCTTCTCGATTCGATCTCTCATCGTATCCGTCCAAGGCACTAAGTTGTGCTCGTCTTTGGTATGACGCCTCTTTGTTCGCCTCCCATTTCAAACATGGAATGAAGTTCCACTCTCTAAAATCCCATATTAAACAGTATTAATGCCCTTACTGTCAATTGGATTTGCCCGATATTTTTTCAATTCAGAGAAGTGCCACCTAAAATGACAATTTACAGAGTAAAAGGCAGGTTGTAGATTCAGACACCCTTGTTTCTGAGAGTAAATGCTAGGGAAATAACAATACTAATACAAAGATTGGACATAGGAGAGAATGTTTTGTCTTACACTGACAAGAGACTACTTACAGAAGAGGGTAAAATACGATGGAAGCAGTGTCAGAAAGGATATTTTCGTGCAAACGCTCTATCGTTTCTATTGTGTCGATATCGTTGCAGCTCCAAAATGAGGTAATTTAAGGACATACCAAGGAAAGAGCTAACGGTGCACAAATATATGCTGCATAGAATGATGAAATTCTTTCCCAGCAGAGTTGGGGAAATGACGGGAGAACAGCGGATAACATACATTGTTTACATCGAGAAAAATGAGACTGCTTTACACTGGATTACCGTTGTTGCCTAAGTTGAGAGGAAATAGGGAGCGAAATTCATAGAAGAACATAGATAAGCAAACACCAATGCGGATTCAGTTCCAATGTGACACTAAAATATTTAATACTTCTTTTTAAAAATATCAGAGTTAACGATAGGAGTATTTTCATCGAACATATATAGGGAAACGGCGTAAATGCATGTTAATAATAAACAGTGTTCAACACAAGACAAAAATAATGTTACGGAATTGTGGGACAACAAGCGAATCCGGCTACTTTGGATTAACTGAGCACTGTTGTAGTTCTGTGCGTAAGCTTAATAAAAGTTACATTGGTATTTCCGATTCCGAACCGACATAAACCGATGAAATAGGACAAAAAGTGAGGAAAAAACAGGATATTCAATGAACAGCAATGTCGAACTTTTTTGGAGTGGACAATGATTCGTTGGTATTCTATCCAAGCCAGCGTTCACTGAAAACACAAAAGAAAACTGCGCGAATAATTCGAGCGAAAAAGAATTTGCGGACGAAATGAATGTCTAAACTGACTGTTCGACTCACGAATAAACGGGATGCCAGATTTTAGTTGGGAGTAACGTGGATTCGAAAGATACTGACATATGACTTTTTACGCAACACGGATTCAACAAACTAATTCCGCAACATGAATGAGTAGACCGCGTGGTCAACTTCACTCTACCGTTCGAGAGAGAAAGTAGTTGGACGACGGGTTTGGGGCGATGAGTCCGTGAGATGGCAGAAAAGTAGAGAAAACCGTAACCAGTGGGTTGACAAGCACGAAAGCAGTTAAATAACCGGGCTGTACACAACGAGATTACTCACCTGGAAGTGGGAGGTTTCGAGTGACACAACTATGTCAAGGAGAACGGCGATCATGCATTTGAAAACCTTCTCGGTTACAGCAATTTTGACTTGGAGTATGCCGATGGTATCGCCTTGCTGATTTTTAATGCGCAGGCGATTGAACGCGAGTTCGTAATATTCTTTACGTTTGCAAGACTTTGCCTATACGCGTTGAGGATGCCCGGTGACTTTTTGTGTTTTCCCATAGATGTCTCCTAAGCACTACTCGTATCTGATGGGAACATCCGCTGAACAACGACGAGGTGCGTCGTCATATGTTGGGTACAGACAGTCGTCCTTTGACTGAGATAATCGATCTACGTCGCCTTCGGTGGCTTAGGCACCTATTGTCTATGCCTGTACATCGTCTACTTTTTCTTACTCTTTTTGCAAGGTCGAAAGAAGCAACTTGGCGGTCAGGCTATGATTTGAGTAGAGGCATGAAGAAGTTAGTTTTGGCTTTGGCCTCGGCTGGTGCTTCCCCCGACTTTCTGGTTGGGACCCAAGAGGTGAGCACTGTTGTTGATTGGAGATGTGGAGAGACATAGCCTAGAACCGAAGTTAGTGGCATGAATGATATGTGATCCGTCTTTAGAACTCATTCCGTTTACAATAATCCGAAAACAACTAAAATGTCACAAAATGTGTACGGCGAAAACAGAGAAACAGTTGTTTTGTTGTTTTATTTTTTCCTCCGTTTGTTCCCCTTCCGCAGTTCTGCTTACATGTTGCGTCCACGTCATGGTTGTTTTCAATGCAGTGTGCAATACCTTTATTTTCATTCGTATACGTTTAATATATATATATATATATATATATATATGTCAAAGATGATTTTTCAAATGCATGATCGCCGTTCTCCTTGACATAGTTGTGTCACTCGAAACCTCCCACTTCCAGGTGAGTAATCTCGTTGTGTACAGCCCGGTTATTTAACTGCTTTCGTGCTTGTCAACCCACTGGTTACGGTTTTCTCTACTTTTCTGCCATCTCACGGACTCATCGCCCCAAACCCGTCGTCCAACTACTTTCTCTCTCGAACGGTAGAGTGAAGTTGACCACGCGGTCTACTCATTCATGTTGCGGAATTAGTTTGTTGAATCCGTGTTGCGTAAAAAGTCATATGTCAGTATCTTTCGAATCCACGTTACTCCCAACTAAAATCTGGCATCCCGTTTATTCGTGAGTCGAACAGTCAGTTTAGACATTCACTTCGTCCGCAACGCTCGAGTCAGCCTTACTAAATGGCAGAAACAATATACAGTTGCTCTATCCTTGTAAGAAATAGTCAGTTATGCATATCCATCGCGGTCAAAGCCAAAACCGGAACCTAGGACGAACGACTTTGAGGCAATATTCTTCCAGTTTGGCGAAATTTAGTTCAATTACACTGAGACTGAACAACCACTAAGTCTTCAGTAATTCGCTCTTGTTAGCACAACAATGCTGCAGGCGACCTATACTGTTGGCCTCAAAAGTCCACTTCGTCGGAACTGTGAGGTGCGAAGTGGTGGACCGCAAGGTGATGTGCTAATAAGCAAGGCCTTGCTGCAAGCCGAGCCGCAGCCATTTGTTTCAGTGAGGTCTGAAATTCCTTCTGAATTTCGAACCTGTTATTGGGCCATATTGTGCTCTCAGTTGCCAGCTACAAGCAGATTCAGTCCGCACATAATATTCCATGCTCAATGGGCGTAGCTGGCGTCATAAAAGCTGTCCGGTCATCGAACCGATTTGTCAGCAGGTAGTTCGAGCTAAGATCAAATCGAATTCGTTAATGAGAGACTTACTGTGATAGGATTCAAATGTTTCCGTCAGTGATGAAAGTCAACACAACTAAATTAGGACGATAATCAGAATGCGGACAAACGGCAGAAATAGTACGGCGAATAACACACAAGGTTGAACTTAGCAAACAGAAAAATGAGCGGAACAACGAGAACACACTAGATGAAGACCTTACCTTCGAAAGTAAGATGTTTACGACAGTGCGCGACCAGAGCCTCAGCCATTTGCTCCACACGTCGCGGAATAAAATTGCCTTCTGTATCGATGAAAATAGCTTGACCAGCCAAACCACCAAACCATTTTGGCAGCTGGACAGTAAGGCATGTTTGAATACTATGAATAAGATAAAAATGTGGGTCAATACATGCACTTGGCATAGAACCATGACTGCGAAAAGAATAAAACGAGAAGGTTCGGAAATGAAAACGTACGTAAGTCACTGCCCATCATTTTAAATGGCACATACGAATGGCTTCTAAAAGCCTGAAGTTCACAAGATGTAACATTGTTAGGAGCTCTTTTTTGCTGAATATCCACGTACATCGAAAAGTTCATGATAAAGAATTGACTGTAATCATTAAACTAGTAAGGACAAACGAAACCCAGCCCTGGAGGCTTTATATATATATATATATATATATATATATATATATATATATATATATATATATATATATACAGAGAGAGAGTTTGACTGACAAACGAGATTCACTTTGATGAGTCAGAGGCTGACTGGTTGCCTTAGTTCGACTAAGCGGAATGAAAGTAAATTAGAACCGAGACGACCGACTGAAGATGCTGCACTTGGTGGAGGGTTTTTGACTTCAGTGTTCTATCGATAGCATAAAAGCCTATCAGTTTTAAACGGTAGTTGGTTTTAGTCAAGGCCCTCACAACTCAGTCTCCCGTCTTGAAAATATTCAATGCGACATTACTTTTGTTTCATGGGCGTGCAGCGAAAACCACTTTCATTAAAAGCACTGTGACAAATAAACTCGTTCACATATTATTTTTCTACCCAGGTTGCCTGTATATTTGTTTGACTGGGGAAAATATGAAAATCAGAAAAAGATGAGACAATAGTCCGATGTACACAATTTCATCTTTAATGTTGTCCGTAACGCGATACGATGTACTAATTCGCACCACATCAACAAAAGATTGCTTCATACGTCGGATTTATGGCATCCAGGGGAGTTAATCCGAATAGCGTCTCTACTTGTTTCGTCCTTATCTTTTCGAAGATGTTTGCTTGTGCATGCAAACGCTTCCACGCAACGATACGCAAAAAATGTCAGGCTGAAATCAGATCGACTTACCAAAACTGGGTCTTTCCTACCCCTGGTTGGCCACATAATTCTGTCAATCGACCGATTGGGAAACCACCTCCAAGGATCTCGTCAAAACTAGATGTGACAGATGATATTTGACCATGCATTTAGCGACCGGGAAAGAGAGCGAGAATGAAGGGAAAAAAGATGAAATTTGCTGGTCAACAATCACACGCCTAGATCAGCATAAGGTATTTCACTATTGGATCTGATTTCCGAGATTCTTTCATATTCAGATTTGATATAAATTGGTTATTCACTGTTAACATGAGGCAGTGAGAAGTGTCTAGGTGAAACTGCAAAAAAACGATGCAAAAATCTGAAGCCAGACAATGTAGCAAAAATTGTTCGAATTGGTTAACATTTGAATGGCCTGGTGAACTGCAAAGTCCCGAGCAAGATTATGTTTGAGAAGGCATAGTTCTCGTAAAATATTTTTAAGCTTCGGCATTACTTCCAGGTCAGTTACGTGTTTTTTTTTAATTTCCCCGACAATAAAGTTTGGTGTTGAGATAGCAACCGTTTCATTCTGTATCGGCCCTGGTATCAACTTAGATGCATCAGTGAAGCACATCTGTGACCAAAGCACCTGCCAGTGAATGCTTAAAAAAATAAATCCCAATTTAAATTGAGGAATTTTGCTTTGAGTGTGGAAAAGGTGACACCATAAAAAGAATGCCAAGGTTGCAAGAGAAAAATTGGGACAAACTCGGCAATCCATATTCCAATCTCACGCTTTTGTGGCTTTTCATAGACATAATAGAAGGAGTATATCAAACTATCCCGAAGACGCATTACACATACGCAAATACGTATGTATGCGCATGTATAACAAATCTAAGTGACAAACAAAAGAAATGAAATATTTTATCTGATTATATTCATATACCATGCACAAAGCAAATAAGAAATTGGTCCTTGTTCAACAGCATGACAGTAAACAAGCAATTGTACGGGATGGAATGTGATCAGCCGTAACAATGTCTTTGAGGGGATGGCAGTTTAAACGACGATGTGCTTGGGTCTGATAGCTGTCTGGTTACTGTTGATTGCGCGGTGATGAGCCGTGCTAGGCTAATCGTAATCAATACACTATCGTGGATGCAATCCGATCGTGTCAGACAGCGAGTGAATACAGATGGCAAGACCAGATCGAGAACCCTGTCAACTAGATACCCGTTGACACAGTGGCTTGCTTAGAGGGAAGATTGCGGATATGAAAGCTGAGAAGGTCATATCGGGAGTTGTGCCAACCAGTCAGAATGAGCAGTCTGGATTCGACAACAAAACAAGAACCAAGTAAGATGAAATGCATCAAATGAGACGGCCCAATCAGGGCGAGTCTTGGACAACCGGTGAAGTAATAGTGGTAACCGGCGCAATTATGCTAAATTTTGTCTGAAATTTCGGGTTCTTTATGGCGGAGAAACCCGCACTCTATACAGTGATCGCTGAACGATGTTATACAATACCAAATAACAGAAAAATACGTAAAAATAAAGTTCGAAAAAATTTATTTACGCATTACTTTTTAATTCTTTACACCCATACTTTTCCAACTACGTTGTTTAAGTGACTTGCACTGCATTGCATAGACTCTTGGGTATAAAATAAATGTCGCATTTCAGTCAAGAACGTGGGGAAAATAGGGAAGAATGAAATAAAAGCTCATCGAGAAATGGTCTAAGCACATTATGATACGCCCCTCAGGAATTCGGCTAAAACACGTTGCTTTGTTTCACCTTGTAGTGTCGAAGCTCCTTGGTTTGAAATGACAACTGCCGAAGATTCTTTACACAGGTGGAAATGTGAAAAATCCACTTCAGATTTTTTCAACAGCAACTTTTCGATATCTCACGGAATCAACCTTGTTAAGTTTTTGAGTTGAGGAAGACGTTTCGGGTGGGTAGGCCGACCGAGAGAGAGAGAACAGACATTCGAAACATTTAGATGTATTGAGATTTAAGCCATCCTGTGCAGAGAAATCGTAGGCAGCTAGAAGACAAGTTGTTGGAAAAACTTTGAAAATCATCGTTGTTCAAAACGGCTTGAGAGAGGACAACATCACCAACATACTTAAACGGATGACAGAGGGAGCTAATCAGTGAGTCGCTGATGCAAGTAAAGAAAAATTACGGTGAAAGGACAGCACCCGAAAGCACGCCTGAGTTGGTAATCAACGGTTTTGAAGTTTCACTGCTCAATACCTGTTCTAGACGGATTAGAGGATCTTTGAAGTAGAACAATGCATGATCCTAAACCAAGTTCAGAAACAATAAGGATGTTGAACAATAATAATTCCGACCGATTGTTACGGTGAACAAAGACCATAATGTAACCAAAAAAAATCCGCAAGAAAACAACGAAGTGACAATGAGGAATTGTAGCGCAGAAAGTCAAAGGGCGCGTTTCGTTCTACCTGCGACCCAAATGCAGAACAGTTGCACAAGGGTGTGGGAGTATCCACTGGGTCTGAAAGCTGCAAAGGGCATGAAACGTTGAAGAACTTGGTAAATGTCAGACGGTAAGAACTATATTAAATCTGTATGAATCGAATATGCAGAATTAGTATGTGCAATCGGATTTTTATTGTATTGTATAGACTTTTACGTAAACTAAATAATGTCGCATTACAGTCAAAAATGTGAGGGCGAAAAAAAATAAAATATGGAGAAAAAAACTTAACAAACAAAATAAAAATACACTCATCGCCTCTTGGAGAATATGAAAGAACTCATCCAGGAATAATTGTAACGCATTAGGACAGGTTGCTCAGGGATTCGGCTGAAGCCCGGTCACGGTTTGTCAAAATTCGCGCTAAATATGGGACAGTGAAGTCCCCATAGATATTGATTCTGGAGGATGTGGAAGGAAAATCGGATCGTGTCTAAATATGAGAGCGACACTTTGAAAGATCGTTGTGCAGAGCATGCGTGGGATCAGAAAGAATGTGAGCAAATTTTTCACATGCTGATAAGTGGTGATCTCATAGATTTGCATCGGACGTTGTGTGATTCACATTATGGTCCCGCAGACAATTGCAAGGTGAGAAACAGTGTACTGTGCTTAACTGAAAGGATTTAATGTGTGTGAGCACTAAAGATGTCAGCATAAGAAACTTGATCACAATTAGACAAACCAAAATCTTCATAGGGTCAGGTTATGTACTCAAACAACTTGAATTCAACCTAACCAGCCTCCTTTGTAGCTACGTGCAGCACGCACGGTAATCCAAATAGTGGCACAGAGGAAAGAGAGCTGAAACCATCAAAACATGTTTGCGCTCCTTCACTCGGAAGACTTAGTGCGTCCAACATGCCGTCTTCTGCAAAGCATTCTGTATGAACGATGGTAGATAATAAGTTCATGTAAAGCGAAAATGAAAATTTCTGTGTTGCACAACTATTTTTGGGGTATGACTAACACACGAGGCAAAACCATGTGGGGGGCTCAGAACCAGCACATTCTATGGTGATGAAATGTGCAGTAATAGAAGTAATAGTAGGGGAGGGGGACCCTGTTCCAATGCTATCTGATGGAATGAGAGACATTGTTTAATGGGGTTGAAATTTAAGCCTCCTAGCCGCGGCCTGTCAGAAATTAATTCCAAGTTCAATCAGATGTCCATTCATTGATGACCACATCGCCCAAATATACCAAACAGTAACGTAATAAAAGTCCATTCAAAACAATACTCAGCAATATTTGAAATTTCACCCACGAACTAGCAAACCCAAATGGTATTGTCTGAAACTTATACAACATACTCGACAGTGGAAATGCCGTTGTGACAATCTTCTTTCCCACCCCCACAGGCATCACACAATGAACAAGACGGAGCGAATTCCTCAAGGGACCAAATCGAAATAACGAAAACAAACCTTTCCTGTAGGTACATTAAGCTAATTTTATCTACCGAATTTCGCAGTGAGGGTATCGTAGATATTGACTTCCGCAACCCATATTAGTCAAATTAGATTTTTTCTTATTTGTTAAGTTTCCTGTTAAACGAGGGCTCAATAACGTGCTGCTTCCTATACAGTATGCTAAATGGGATCGCGTTTGTTCATGTTAGGGGTTAATAGTATTGATAGGTGTTGATAATTGCGTTGAGGGCATCGACAGCCTCGCGATGAGAGCTGCTAGCCTCGTATCGGAGGTTGATGCTCCCCCGACAGGAAGAACCTTGATCGTGTTGGACGGCGGAAAACTCGAGATCAGTATGCTTCCTTGTTAGTCCACTACTATCCAGCCACACAACCATTCACTCAGTAGGGCTGCTTATAAGATCCTGACCGAAACGACTCAGCACCAAAACAGCTTCCCGTTTAAGGCGTACCGCACAGTGCTTCGCACACGAAGGAGACAACCAATGTTCCTTCCTAGGTCGAGATGTACACTGCTTACTGATTCAGTTGTGCTGAATTTTGCGCTCAACCAGGGCATACGAATTTTGCTGCCCCAACACGTGATTGTGTTGAGGTGTGCCAACGCATTCGATTGCTTGTGAATGTGTGAGCACTGTCTTTACACGGTTCGTAAATACATGCTTGCTGCAGCATGGATCTTGTATTTTCCTTGCAACTGCATCAGTTAAGAGAATGGAAATGATAAAACCATTCAAGAAGTATAAGCTCATCGCAAAGATTTGACGTATTGGCAGGTTGGATCAGCTGTTGGTAAGTAATTTATTCAAGGCGGGCAACTATTACATTCATAAAGCTCTCTCGTCTAATAGCTGAAGTTCCCCAATGAATGCCTGAACCGAGTTCGCAATGTCTGGTCTCTGTCGAAGATCACCTATTGCAGACTCGGAAAAAACCCTGACCGACACAACAGCCAACGAATGCTGACGAAACTTTCTTTCAAAAGATATCCATTTTACCATGGTCTACCAAATTATAGGTGGCATCGATCAAAATAAAGCAGCAAATCGACCTCTCCATCAGGAACAAGATATTTGGGATACGATTATATTCGCTCTCACCCACTTCCAGTGGTTATCATCGACCAAAACATTTATTCGAAATAGGAATGGGTAATCTCCGATGCAAAGACTCATTCGATCCGAAACTTAAGTAACTTGTGATTTCCGTAAATGATTCGATCACTGCCCTAGAAACTATCACAGCATCCTGCACATAGGCCAACACATTCATTACGGTGGGAATGGGTGGAACATTTCAAATTAGGTGATACGCACGGCAATTTCAAAATTCTCAATTCCGTTCAGAAGACTGATGAACCACTAGGTCCATATCACCTTCCACACTATTTCGGGATTGTGTCAAAATTATTCGAAATTGTATCAAAAGTATTCGAAATGTCACACGACTGACTTTTTAAAATCTCGTTTGCATAGACTTGAAACGCGGTAAATCTTGAATGGACACATTTGTGCCCATGTACTGTAAGGTACACTGATCATCTACGGATTCTCCTACAGGCAGATATACTCTTGAGAAGGCTTGAAAAATAGAAACATGTTTCTATCCGATATTTTCGACGTAAATCTGAATAATTTCGTCAAAGTTCTGTAATAAAGCGGGGAATGGCTTGGGTAGCGATCAGCAAATCGTACTGAATATTTGAGGAAACGTAATTTGATACACCTTACCTCAACGACAATGACAGAAGACAACGAAGCTGATGTGGACTACCAGCACTTCAGCCTCTATTTCTAGTTTTTGGTCTTGTTAATGAGTTGGTTACCAAAGGATACCAAAAACGATTTTAAAACATTTCAAGTAATTTGAAGATGTATAAGCGGTGCATCACTGAAAGTCTGTGCATGCGAGAGCGCTTCAGAAGACATTGAAAAGGGGGGTTGCGTTTACAGGTCAGAGGCACAAGTTGGAGAGCACTTCCACGAAAGCTTATCTGATAACCGAACTTCAGAAACTTATATCCGGGTTTTTAATTGCGATCCCTTTGGAAACTTGATTAGCCACTAAAAGTTTCCGGTAGGCGTTTTTTGACTATGACCGAAGTACACTGGAAGGTTTCATAAAGTCGCACAGGAGCCATCATCATGGTAAGTTCTTTGTTGAAAGCCCATAGTAGAGATAAGCCGCACTGACTGGTCTGTAAATTAGGAAGTTGAGAAAAATGAGGATGACTTCAATATTCCGTTGATTTTCTTACGATTTCCCCGAAACTATTTTCAATAAAATCTTTGAAATGTGACCACATTCATCAGGGATGGCGGTCATAATCTTAGATTCCAAATATTGAGGTTAGATCGCTTGCTCGATGGCATAGATCAAATAAAAGGGGCTGCTTCCATTTTGATCAGCAAACCTCCAGTTATCCTACTGTGCTCCAGATATATTTTTTTCAAGCAGAACAGCAAGAAACAAGTATCCCGAGTAAACTGACAATCAGATAAAAATATCATAGCACGGGGTACCTATTTTGACTTTGACGTTGTTTCCCGTGAAAGGTTACATTAAAGTCATGTCGGCAATAAGTAATAACAAAATTCTGGAAGTTTGCAGTTTCAAAAGCGCGACATTACCCTTTCCCGACGGGTGGAATACTTCAGAGAGTTGAATGCCAGTCGACCTCCCCAATTTCGTGGTAGGTTGGCTACGGTTATGCAGCAGTTCATGATTGATCAAGAGATATTGGAGAGAGATGAATGAAGAAAGGATACTCCGGAAAAGGCCAGAAAAGTAAGTGCTACCGGGATTGGCAAATTGGCGAGTTATCCAACCAGACAATACTAAATTCCGAACTGGTCACCATTTGATAAACCATGACGTATTTTATACTAGTCCAAAAGTAAGAATCTTAAATGTTGCATTAAAGGTTAACTGAATCAACCATGAATCGACCAGAAAGAGGCATCTAATCAAATAAAAGTTAACTGAAACAAAGGCAAACCAGTTCCATAAAGTGGTAGGGCAAACCCGCAGCAGAACATTTCGATAATGCAAAAAATGTATGCGATTTGGAGAAACCAACAACACAGCTACCAAAAAAAATTATGAAAATTTATACTGCGCAAATTAGACCGGAGGAGAATCCCATATATGGTAAGTAATCACAACAGCCAGTGCAAACAGCATTTCCTTACATGACTCGCATTTACGCGACTACGTTTCATCCATTCACTGGTGTATGGTGACCGGGGAGAATTTCAACTCCGCTGTCTAAAAGATCAGATAAAACGTTCTGTAGAACATCCTCTATGACTTAGTTGAAAAGAAATGGGGATATGGAGTACCCCTTCCATACTCCATCGAAGACGAGGAAGGGTCGCGAAAGCTGATCATAAACCCTAACCCGACCTGACGTATGACGATACAACCCGTTGAGAACCGACACATACTACTCTGGCATTCCATTCCTAAACAGACAGTGCCATAGTGTACACCTATTAACAGAGTCAATAGCTGCACGAATGGCCAAGAACACGATGATCACTGGCATCTGGAAAACAAAACGGTGCTCTGACAAAATCCTTGACCAGGATGAAACCCACCCTGTTCCTCACAAGTTTGCCCTCTACGCTTGTTGTACAACCTGCAAACAATGATGGACGAAAGCAGCTATCGGGATTAGGTTAATGCCCTTATGGTTAACGTAGTTACAGCGCAAGCCCTTTTTGAAGGTGGGGACAATGATCGACTCCTCCATGAGGATGAATCTTCTTGGAGTACCAGACCTTTCCGAACTAAACCTGAAGTTCTCTGAGCAGTCCCATTCCTCCATCTCTAAGTAGAGCTAGGAAAAGGCCATCGGAGCCCGACGCTTTATGATGTCCTAAGGCTCGGATTTCCCCGATGACCTCCGCCTCAGTTGGTGAATCTGTTTTAATAGACTACTGGACGCTTGCGGGGTGAGCCGACGTAGACGGCCAGCTAAATTGTGCCTGAAAATGCTTCACCCAGAGTACAAGAAGTCACTGCTGGTTGTGGATGGGCGAACCGTCAACTTCATGGATAATTTTGCTCACATGCAATGCTTTTTCACCGGCAGCTCGAATGAGGTGAAAAAACATGCGGGAATTTCTCGTCGCGGCAACATGTTCCAACTCCGAAGCTTGTTGAGACCACCAGATCTGGCGATTCCTACTCAAGCTTGCATTGAGTTCCCGTTTCGTTACGGGTTGTACTTCATTATACTCGATACCATCCGGGATGAACTGGTGTACATCAAGAAGACACAAAGACTAAGCAGAAACCCAGGGTGTCACAACGCGACGGGTGAGACCACAACTCACCAAGCCCGCAGAATGCAAGGCATTCTTCATAAGCGAACAGTGCTCATTGATGTTTTGAGGTAGGGGCTTCAAGCATGTGAAAGCCGGATCGGATCAGATAGCTTGCCGCAATCTAACCGACACTGCACCATGTGCTTTTGGTGCCGATCAAAGCAATTGGACAGCTTAGTGCATACTCGGGCTTGGTCGCGAACGAGGTCAATGCTCCAGTAGAATCGACAGTCCTGTAGATAGCCCCGTCATCTGTAGCCCATTTCGATGTGGTTGGTACGAGTCTAATGCTCACTCGAAGGGGCAGACACCAGGTAGCGTGCCAGCGATTGAAATAACAAATTCGTATTAACGAGAAACAACTGGTGGGCTGAGCACAAAACCAACCACCACTCCCCGTTTGCTGAACGACAGCAATCGAGACCAAAAGGGTCTGATAAGTGCGCCTCACTCGAGAACAGCTGACCTACTCGAGCATTCATGTCCCCTGCCAAAATCACGATGTCACTCCGCCTTGCTGTGCGTACGAAGTCGTGGAAATTTTGACAGAAAGTGTATCTAACTGCATCTGGGCTGCAATCTGTTGGCGCGTACGCTGAGACAACAAGCAAGTTGCATCTATCAGAGCCACGGCTGTTTACTTTGCTTGAATCTCGAAGTCTCACTGCACACAGCCGGCTGGAAACTGGGATCAATTCAAGTAGTGTAGTCTCAGCCCTTGCACCGGAAGCCAAAACAACGTCAGCAATACCGGAAGCCAAAACAACGTCAGCAATACCGGAAGCCACAGGCTTAGGGTCCCCAGAAAGACTCAGATTAAAGTCCACGGAAGGACTAGATGGGGATATCATTCGCATAACAGAGCTGCAGATTTGAATGCCGGTATCTCGGATACAACAGAAATCGATGGCTAGGATCACCAATGCATGGGATAAACGACTACATGTGGCAGAGTTTGCACATTGAAGGTGGATAGTTTGAAGGATCATCGAGGACAAAGGAAGGCATCAGGTGGCGGAAGCTTGTAGACCTACGATGTGCCGTTCTGCCTCCAGTAGGCATCCTACTTGGGCGTCAAAATCACTAGCAACGAACACAATGTCCGTTAAACGCAGTAGTCGGGATAAATCCTGGTGGAACTCTTTTCAGGCCTCAAAAGGGTTGCGGTCAATGGGCGCAATCAGAGATACGACAAATACACAGCGATCATTCAGTCGGTTTTCGCTGATATTTATACCACCATTCAACAGAACTGCACTCAAGTGACTGTTAACTGAGATCCTGTCTAATGCTACACGCTCGGTTCACGTGCTCAGAATGATTACAACACCAGTCCGACCACGAGTGCTGGAAACGGGATTACCGGACGTGCAAAAGATTAAACGAGAGGGGGTTCTATATGGGTTACGAAGGTTAATTACAAAAATGCGATCTTGCATGTACGTTTCGGGGACGCAGAATACGTCTATCGACAATAATTGTTGAAAGATCGATTGGTTCATTTAATATGACTATTGTATTGCATACTATATATATATCCATATGCATATATGTTGCATATATCGGTGTACAGGTAATGTGCCATCAGAGTTACTGCGAAGGACGAAAACGGTAAGCGAGAAAAATGAAAAAATAAAATGTGCAAAGTTCATTCCCCATCTCCACACCATCGACCATCCCCTGGGATCCATGATTCCTCCGTCAACTTGATACTACCCGGTTGCCCAAACCGAAGTAGAGGATTGGATTAGGGGATCGAACGATTTAACTCACAAAGGCAGCAGGACGAACCGAGGGTCACGGAACCCATTGAGGATCGGTGACTGATCGTTCACTTCAGATGTCCTTCGGATTGGGCTGGACATCCTGAGCTTCCAGCACACCCCCTCCTCCATGGATGCCGGTTAGCATACCGGCGTATGCTTCGTACGCTACCCGCGGCTGGCTTGGGACCGGGATTTGGTTAACTCCCTTAGACGGATTACCAAAGACCAGTCAGCGTGGTGGAGGACTTTGGGCATTCCCCTTCATCCTCTCACTTTCATCTTGGAAGTGCTACCATTTGGTTAAGATATCTGTCTATCATTGGCTGCAGGAGCACCCGAATTTAATCAAAACAACACCCGCAGAAATTAAAAATATTGCGCTACCCTTTTGACAACTAGAACCGGTGTCACATCACATGACCCACTTTGTAATCCTTCTCTCTTGTAATCTCTTGCTTTTATTTCAACATTATTGGATGTTGCGAGGTAAGAATCAACACCAGAGCATGTTCGTACAAGATGAACGGTTGGACATAATGAACGCACGATAACCAAAACGTTTTCCCAATTGGTCACGGTTGCATAGACCACCTGTTTGTGTGGCAGACTTTCTGCAATTGCCTCTAGCTGAAGAGTGCAACGGCGAAATCAATATCACTTTTCCAATCTTCGTAATCGAGTAGCCAAGTCCGAGCTTCTCCTTATGGCGACCTTCTACCTGTCTTTATCATTTACTTTTTCTTGCCATTATCTTTCAACTTTATAGCTGAGACATTTATGAAAACCGGTACAGACCTCAACCGTACAACATTCATAAAGACTTACGGAGATGACGACCACAGAAATTCTGCACATTCCTAAAGGCTTCGCATAAAATGAAAACTGAGGTTAGTTGGTGCAAATCGGTATTGTCTTAGTTACATGCACGTGCTTTTTAAAAAGCCCAACATATAGATATATGTATCTTTCCGAAACTCATGCAACAAGCGTTATCCGAGCAAGTTCCTTTCAATTAGGCAGCAGCCTAGGAAAGTAAATACTTCAATTTGTATTCCTATTCAGCAAGAACTGACGAATCTTTTGGATAATGCGCCAAATGCTTCGGAATTATCTAACGAGCAATTAGGTTCGGAATTTAGTCGATATCCCATTTTGGCCATCTTATGTATACCTTAGCCATGGCACATCATGCGCTGGTTAGGAAGAACAAAGTGAGATTAATTCACGAGACTTTTCCGCGTGTATTGTTAGGAATCCGTGATCAATAAACTGGCAATCGATGGGCCCGCCACCATTCCTTACTAATTTTTGATCACTCCGATGTGGCATCCAATACCTTCAGTCTAAAACTGCTTTTAATTCACACTTCGAGAAGCATAGCATTTCTTGGTCAGTATCAATTGGTTAGGTACCTCCATTATTTATCACGCAGCGGCATGAAACTTTGGGTAGAATCAAGATTCAAGCCAGAGTAGGATTTGATGTGAAGTACACCTTCCCCAAGTGTACTTGAATCCGGAAAATGTCGGATTGAATGAAAATAACCCCACTTAGGAAAACATATTTACCAAATTCTTGTCAAGTGAAACACGGATAATTTTTCGGAGGCACTGCCGTTGTCTTTTTTGCTTGGTACGTTATTAGAATGAGCGGGATATCTTCAGCACCACAACGCGAAACTTCCCCTATCCGGAGTGCATTTACTTTTCATCAGTTTGTGAGGAATTTCTAATTTTATTCGTGAGAGTGAACAACCTGGATAGCAACAAGAAAACGGGACAACTTTGTCGGAGAATTTCCTTCTAGAAATGTCCAATTTATAAGCGTTTTCAGGTCACCGTATGCCATTCAGCAAAATCAACAGGTCTATAGAATGTTGTGATCCCAAATTTCTACTATTGCACAGGATAATTATATTCTGTGATTTTTTATGCGATAAATTTATTCTATACGTGTTGCGACTTGGTGCTTTTAAATATTGGACAGTGGTGCATTAAATTTTGATAATTATCTGGGACAGGATTAGAAAAAATAATTTCTGTCGTGGAATTTTAATATGACCACAAGTAATTTTGTAATCACTTTTGGATGTGATTGATTTCATCCATAAAAAACATGCACTTGGCATATTTTATTCGTTTATTATGATGTAAATGGTGGCCTTGTTTAGTTTAAAAAGCTCGAAAAGCTGGATCGCAAAATTTCAAGTCGACCGATGTTTTGAGACGGTCCCATATCCTTCCCATTGTACGGCCAAAAGATTTTACTGTTTCTTGCTCAATGCTCCACTGTCACGGTAAACATTCAAGAGAACAACGCAGCGCGCCTGAATGACCTTGATGCAAGGCCAACTTTGATGTAAATTCCGATCCTTCCTAAGTGAAAACTTTTCCACTCGTGATCGGCCATGATTATTAGACCCCAAATAACGCGAAATCCCCCAAAAGGCAAATAATTATCTTTAGTCTATAAATATCTGCGCAATCATAGATAAAATACCCGATAAAATAGGTGCACTTTCTGGACAGGTGAATGTGAACTGGGAAAAATTCTAAGACCATTCTAAAGACATTCATGAAATTTTCATGCTCCGTTGGGGTTTCATTCTCCATGTTCAGAAGCACTTACCTAGACAACCAAGGTTGCCCATATTTAACTGGCCTTAATACAGTCCACAAACAAATAGAACTTGTGAAACCCCGAAATAAGTTCATGGTCCTTGTTGATGCTTCTTTACACCTAGGAAGTATTAGAGCCGTAAGGAAATTAACAGTGGGAATTTTTGAGTGCATTGAAGTTGGTAGCACCTACGTATATATATATATATATATATATATATATATATATACGTATATATAAGAAATTATTGGCGTATGGGTCTTTTTATAAAGGAACCACGGCCAAAAACAAAAATAAGGCGAGATAAAGAAAAAAGAACGGAAACGTTTGTGCAAAGTTTGCCACACACAACAGATTTTCCGGACTTATTCACACCATCGCCGATTGTCCGTCTTCGTTTATGGATCTTCTGTGAGCTATTTAAATACTCGGTCGTTCAATTTAGAGTAGGCTTGTTTATTCGAGGGTGTCCCGAGAGCCATGGTGCAACCAAGTGCCACCTGTAAGAGCAGCGTTGTTCTATATAAGCCGGCGGCCAGTTGATTGATTCGTGCACCTCTTCTGGCAAACCTTGTCGGATCCGTGGAACATGACAAGAGGAAATGACCTTATTTTGTTGGCGGGGCACATGCTAAGTCACAGTACCACTTGTGGTGTGCGAACGCTTACCAGGCGAAAACCCACTACACCCTCGAAATTGTAGCTGCTTTCCCGCAGCCGCTTATTTCGTGATCCTATCCCCCTCCTCTTCATAGCTAACCATCATTATTGGTGTTCGTTCCCTCATCCGCAACCCAGAGATGCACCAGCCGGTAAGCAACTCTGCCTTGAGCCTCGACTGCAGCTCAAGCCAGACCGCAGATGGGCACTAAATTAAAGGTGATCGGGAATTCCCGCAGAATCGGTCAGATTCAAGATATGATCTTTTTTATTTTGGAAGATGATTGATAACGGCAAGCAAACGGTTAGCAATCTTTTCTTGGAACAATAAAGTGTCGAATTTTCGTGAAGAATGAAAACCGCTAACTAAATGGTCAGACAATAAAGCAGGAATTACAACCAAATATAACTACTGCTTATTCAAACAGAGAAAGGTGTGTGTGTGTGTGTGTGTGTGATCGATACACCATCCACGCCATTTCAGTGCTACATTATGAGGAGTAAAACTTACTTCCGGCACATACTGACTACAGCCGTTGGCCAATGGGTCTCACCCTTTGGATGTCTACCAGCATTTTTTGTATCCGTATTCTGGAGCAGACTCCAAGCTGTACACATACCAGGCATTGGACAAAAGTCGTCCATATTCATCTGAGTTGTCCAGTCCACGTATTTTCGGATCACATTCACAGCTGATTGGGCATCTTTGTGACTCACCTTGCAAACTGCAATGAAGGCAATAGTTCACGTGAACTTCGATAGCAAGTACCAACAGTGAGTTTGCATAAGCCACAATCAAACAAGCGTAAGCAGTAATGATTGAGCCCCAAAGAGGAAACCCCGTGGAACTAGCATCGCTGCCATAAGTATACTGTCATGTTCGACTCTGGCGATTGTAAGCTCGCATTCCGACAGTGATAAAATAGGAACTAGAAATTTTCACTGTCTATGGTCAAGAATAAAGACATTAAAATAATTACAGAAACTGGTACAATGCGAATTATTGAACGTGAGCCCGTATTTCGGCAGTGACCGAAACAATGTAAATGGAGAACTTGGCATTTAAGCACCAGCAATATTTGGACAACTTTCATTTTGAGCAATCATAGTTTCGTGCCACATAGGAGGACCGATCTAACTGCTGAAGTGTATGCTCGACCATTCCTAAATATCAAAATACCAAGCACATGCTATTGTTACCCAAAATGGTAAAATCCAAAAAGACTTGCGCGCAGACGATGACATTTCACCTGGAATACAGCCATATGGATGGTGGTAGTTACACGAGCCAAAGGTTTGTGGATTTTAACATCAAAAGTAGGAACGCAAACCTCGTCGGTCACCACAGTAGTAGATGACAATCTGGTATAGTTCGGCGTGACACCACATCTGACTACCTGAAGCTCTATGTGAGTTCACTTGACTTCATGTTTTAGTGTCATAACGGCAGTTCAGTTCTAATAAGGCAGCGGACATCTGAAGCGATGGAGTATGCATTGATCCGGTGTGCAAACACTCAGATTATCCACGAATAGTGGCTCGTTGATCGTTGAATTTCCAATGAGAATGAACCCTGAAAAAGTACGGAAACCTTTCTGATACAAGGCCAGAAACCCATAGCTGATACAACATGAAAAATGGACAGATGGTCACATATGTTGTTGATATTGATCATTCAGCGAAATGGACGAGTGTGGTTGGCTGAAAAGGAAAAAAAGCGTCAATGGATGACCGATAGGCTAGCTGTTATGAAGGATAGGGAGTATGTTATCAGCCACTGGTAAATGAAAGCGTGTCGTTAAGTGAAGCGGGTGGCCCATTAGCACATGCTTCACGGCTGCACGGTTGAGTTGCGTATGCGAACTTGCAATTGATCAGTCTCAAAAAAGCACACTTGTGGGTAGATCGAATGGTGACAGGCACTTTGCTGACACCGTATTTCCAGAAATTTTGGACCCCCTGACAGTACACTTCTGCTACAATTATGCCTTCGACGTAATAAAAATGACTAGTTCACAAAAAACAGAATTCATCCACCTCAGCTGACGACTTCATACTAAAATAGGGTTCGGGTTTAAGCCCAATCATTGGTAACCAAGATTTTAAAGGCGAAAAATGCATTACTGAATATACGGGGTACCATCTGCTTTTCAGCACACAAAAACAACAAGTTAAATTAGTATAATTCTCAATCAAAAGATCCATATACCTCCACATTCTCCACCATAACACTTATCTGCCTGGCTAAAGCTGAAGGTCAACGAAGAATAGCCCGAATGAAAAATAAGCAATTAGCACATCTGTATTAGCGGGAACAAAAGTCGGTTGGAATCAAACGACCATATGCTTCCGTAATTATTACATTACTTTGCAACTCTCGGATTGTTTAATGTGATAAACCAATTCCAGGGTAAACTGCAAAAACGGAGGGCGTTTATCGTGAAGTGCTAAGTAAGATGCGATTCTGCCTCACATCATGAAAAATGGAGTTAATGGTTCACATATTATGCGAAAGATGTAAGGTCGCGGAATTTCGGTAGTCCATTTCCGGGTGGAACATGTACACTGATTGAAGATGTCGCAAGTCGCATACGACCAGTGATAGCGACAATTGTGCAACAACTGAAGAAAGTTGACTCAAATGTAAAGAATATCGAGATAGGGAAAGTTTGTTTGCGATAAAAGGTTATTTCGAGCTCTCCAACACGGTTTAACATCACTCCACAAATAGAGGAACAGGGTGATGTAAATAAACCAATCGCATATGTTCACGGTTTACTTCCACGAAATCATCTTGGTGAAAGAAAAATCGTTCAAACGAGTCAATCCCTAGGTCTTAAACATTAAGAATAAAAAGAAGATTGCATAGGCTACGATAACTGGAAATCGAACTAATATAGCCTACGTAGAAATCACATGGAAAACTTATAGAACAAATCTGAATCAACTAGATGATAGAGTGATGTTGACGATGACGATGACTGTTCGTACGTTTTCATCGAAGCGAACCGCATGGCATCTGATTGTTTCCATCGATTTTCATCTGTTCGTTCGACTGTTTGCATCCGGCTCCCAAACGACCCAGCTAAAGCTTTAGCTAACTTTGTCCGGTTTCCAGAATCGGTCTGCTCAACGGAGACACTTTCAAGCTGACCAGTTACTGAGTCAATATATGCCACTAGTTGTTAATCTATCTACCTATCTATCTCTTTGAATGCCAGAATCATTGTGGAGATCTCTATTAGCGTACCACGAAGGCTAACTGATTTGTCGGGTTACTGACAAATGTTCTTGAGACGTAAACCAGGAGGACTCGTGAAATATGGAGACATGCAAAGATAACGCCTATTACAGAAAAGAAACTCTGTACACACGACCCAATGTCATATGCATTTGTGATGTTCAAGACGCTGAAGAAAACGCTCTTGCCATCTTTCTTCCCTGAGAATATTACAAAGGATAACTATCACTTTGCATATGGATCGCTCCGACCCACCTTTGATACTGTGACAAACTTGATACATCCTATTTCGGCACCGCTGGACAAGAAGTAGAAGATGGTTAGAATACTATGTTCGGGCTATTAAGATGCATTCGATAGTCTTTTATTCGAGTCAAAAATTTATCAGACCTTATCCACTTTTTACAACATGCTACTTGCAAGAATGTGGTGGGAGGACCATGCTCCTTGGTCATCAGAGCCCACTACACGGGGATAGAGGGAACCGGTAACCGTGAACCTGAAACTTGGAATGGCACAGAATCACACAAGGTCTCTGTAGGTAACAACCGGAGGACAGCAAGTTGCGGTCTACCACCAAAGCGACCGGCGGATGTGACTCGAACCTCTGACCTTTTTAGTGGCAGATACTTAATTCACTTGACCATTGCCGGTGATTATTATACTGACAAGACACAGTTTACGGTCTTCAGCGGAATGAAATTCACTCCATCTCATATCAATGGTGAGGAATTACGTGATGTTGTCCGCCCCCACTTCTTTTCTCCGAGTGCAAAACAACTTTCTATCCCATATCTATTCACTGCATGTAATTAACCATATGTCACTGTCTTCGGATGAGCATCGGAAACGTGAGGTCGCATCCGTAATCCAAACAAAGCTAGACGAGTGTGAATCGGTCTGCATCCCGTTCTTTGAAGTTGAATGCATCCAAATGTCACGGCGTATCATCTCCACTAGTAGCCAGAAAATCAAACCGAAGCAATTCAATCAAACTCCAGGTCCGCTCTTTGAAAAACGAATATATTCCTTAGTCATCCGGAGTCAAAGTTCTTGGAGTTTTACTTTTCCAGGACCTTTCGTGGTCTAGGTACGCCAACGAAGTAGTTTGTGAACTTGAGGAACTGTTCCGTCCCGTAAACAATGAATGCTCATCGTACATGATGGGCTTGCAAATTCGTGACCACTTGCACTACTCCGTACAAGTTTTAATACTCCTCGATAGTTTTCCATGGTCTGATGAAAAAGGACTTTCACCTGCTCTCCAGATGTAATGCTACATCTAGAGCTGCACTTGCCGGCACCACCATAAACATCCTACTGCTTGTGAGAGCTTTATTTCAAAAATCATCCTTAATGCACATCAAAACTCACGAAGGCTGTGCCTACATCATCTACAACCTCGAATTTCAAACTCCTAGTTACCCCTACACTGAAATATCACAAAGGTTTTGCCGCACCTTCATCTGCTTGTGGATCACGATAAACATTTCGGAGGACTATGAAAACCCTTGAGTATTGTATTGCATTGTATCCTTGTTGAAATTTATCAAGCCGTTGATGACTTCTCTCTGTATTGTATTGTATAGACTTTTGCGTACATTTCAGTAAAAAAACGTGAGGGTAAAAAACAAAATAGATAAAAAAAGAATTCGAACTCATCACCTTGTAAAAACTGTGAAAAAAACTCATGGAGGAGCAATCATGGCATATTGTGATAGGTTGCTCAGGAATTCGGCTAAAACCCGGTCACGGTTTGTCAAGATGCGTGCTAAATATGGGACAGTGGAGTTCCTGTAGATATCGATTCTAGAGGATAGAACGAAAAGTGGATCGTGTTGAATTATGAGAGCGGCACTTTGAAAGTTCACTATGTAGAGGATGCATGGGATCTGAAAGAATTTTGTGATGTGTTGATCAAGTAGATTTAGGGACAATTCAGTTAGTGGTATGGAATGCACAGGGCTAATAATTGATAGCCCCGGTGAAGAATTTTAAAGTCTTTTCTAAGTAAACCTGTAGAAGTAACAAGGAAACAGTAAAAAGGGATTGGAAAAACACATTGGCATACAAATCGGGAGATGGTACTTTGTTTCACCTTGTATTGCCGAAGCTTCCTGATTTGAAATGACCGAGTGTGGAACATTAACCTCTCCTTTTAGTTTATCTTTTTTTTGAATGATTCGTTATGCAATGTGAACACCCAGCATCTCGTTGAAAACAATGGAAGCATTGCACAGCTGTTTCATCCCTGTTGGGAATCATCGGTAGTGCATATCCACAACGCTCAAATTGAGACGCAAACCCAGAACAAACGACTGTGCGTTGAACGCCTGAGCCTTCACGCTAGCAGGGCTGATTCTCAACGGTTCATCGAACATTATCGAAAAATGATATGGCGCTTGCGTTTGCGACTAGATTGTGTAGGCCACAGACCAACTGCAAAGCACTTAGGGCGAAGAAAGAAATTGTTTGTACAAAATATCACTTTTATTTAATTTTAAAATAGCAAGGTGTGAATGTTATCATCCGGCCTCAAGATACAGAAAGCGGCGAGCCTGATCTTTGGCATGGAAGTGATGGACGACAGAGGAAGCGCAACTACTGTGTCAACTGCATTCCTTACGCAATATAAAACCCATGCCGAAAACGTTACATTTCTGAACGAGGTGCTTATGTTGCCAACATATATTCTTACACGAATGCCCAACCGTCGAAAAGTGTGCAGCAAAGTTCCGAAGTTATCATTAAAAAATTTTGGACGCAGTTAGCTTGATGTGAAATGCCGTTTCGAAAATATGTCCATAACAGTCAGTTTGAATGTCTGATACACAAAGACTAGTTTTTTGTATATATACAGGTAAACCTGATTTGACGATATAGTATCCGTTCGATACTGGCTTCGGGTATTACTGATCCGCCTATTACATCGTGAAGTACATCGCTCACACGAATGTCCGAGCTAAAAAGTACGTGTAGCCTGTAACCACAGGCCTGTATTAGTACTCGAATAAGAACTCGATGAACGAACACTATCAATGATTTCCACTAACTCCACAAAATCACCTCGAATTGTTTGTTAATTTTTACAATCAGCTGATTGTTGATAGCTCGGAAATCCATATTCGACAAAACACTGATCTTTCGGCCAACTTGAGGATTTACGCACAAGTGCAGCACAAAAACTTAGTTGAATTTTCCTCCTTATAATGTGTTAAAAGTCTATTGGAATGTGAGATGACACCTGATTTAAATGGCGAATAGCTAGACAGCGTCTTTGAAATATGATGAACGGGATTGTATTCCGTCTATTATTAAAGGTGAGCTCCATAAGGCAATTGAATTATGAATTTGCCGAGAGCTCTTCAAACATCACTATCCATTTTGAGATCACCAAAGGCTCCAAATCGCTCGATCCTGAACCATCTACCTCGAGTGGATTCTTCCTGGATGTTTAACTCGATAAATGAAAAGTTCTGTTTAGTAGTTATGTAATTTGCGTTTCAAAAACATTTATCGTCACTCCAACAAATCAATAGGCACTTATAATATACTAATCAGATAACGACGATCTCCACAGCGATCCCAGTTTGATGACCAGAATTCAAAGAGATAGACAGGTAGATAGATTAACAACAAGTGGCATATATTGACTCAGTAACTGGTCAGCTTGAAAGTGTCTCCGTTGAGCAGACCGATTCTGGAAACCGGACAAAGTTAGCTAAAGCTTTAGCTGGGTCGTTTGGAAGCTGAAAGCAAACAGTTGAACGAACAGATGAAGATCGATGGAAGTTTGCCGAGAAAAACAGTCAAATACTAAAGGATTCCTTGGGAGAAATTCGACCAGTTAGTCTGGAAAACCAGAGCTTCGCTTTAATGAATACCATTATGAGTTGAACTGATGAGAGAACAACATGCTAAAGCTGACCATGTAAAAATAACACGTCACTCTCACTGTTTCTTTTCAAGATGACTACACTTTAAATCCCATTGGCAGAATTTCAAATCCGTCTCATTTTGATCTATTGCCCAAAACAACGCGCACATGATCTAGTTCGATGCTTCGTTCTGAAGCTCCCAAAAATAGTCGAACAATATCTTCCTGCTCTTCTAAAACAAAAAATGGACTGTTTCAATAGCACCAGGGACTTGCTGTTCAATAAAATAAAGATGCAGGCATGCCCACTTGGTAATGTAGGGCGGTTATTTCATAATTTGGTGTATTCATGTGAAATAAAGGGGCACAATCTTAGCGACAGCAAATTCTGTTCCGTCTTAGGACGTTCATTGAGTATGGCATTCAGAGGTGCGTCGATAGTTTTCAGGTAGTATGTGATTCGTGGGTAACCGCGCAAGTAATCAGCCGTTTTCTCAACGGAGCGCCAATAAAGAATGATATGAAGTTTGATGAGAGCATAAGCACAGCGTTAAAATGTTTCACATTAAAACGTGGTCCCTGTGCCAACTGCATTCATGGATATTGTATTTAAAAGGAACGTATATAACTGTAAATATTATTAACACGTTGCACAGTGCCTGTTAGCCGACAGACGAATCTCGCGGACTTCAGAACCATTTACTGATGATATGAGCGGCCAAAAATCGTCACAATATTTGCGGTAGCGTAATGGATGGAGGACAAGCAAAGTAGGGTAACGTGGGCGCACAAACAGGGATTTTACGCAGCCGAAATGCTGCAGACGAAAGTTCGCTCCAAGACATCTGGAATACTAGAGAGACCAGTCTCATCTACTGAGTCTTCCCTGGCGAAATTTTGAAACCCCGCGGTTATGAAACGTCGTCGGTTAGCGTGCAACAGTACTAAGTGAAAAAAGAACTAAAAATTGAAAATTGTGATCATAACAAAAATTCCACCTCGCACAATATTGTCGTTTATCCCCACCTGAGAAGCAGCAAAACCATCTACTCTGACAACAATCCACCCACTTGAAAACTTGGCTAAAGCAGGTCACACCACCTCTGTGGCTAATGTGCATGCCTGCCTTGTGAAAAAATCAGTATCGAAAGCACTATCAAAGACTTTGGCTAAAAACAGAATGGAACAGCGATGGACTGAAAACAAATTGAAGCACAGAACTAATCTTGAATAGTTTATTAGCTGTAGGATTAACTTACTTGAAGCCAGTTGACCTGGTTCGAGATCAGCAACCTCGCTCACGCAAGTGTATCCCGCACGCGCTAGACCTTGCAACACGGCCGATGAGAGAGGCAGAGAAACCAACTCCCGGAACCCAGGATCCGACAACATGAGGCTAAAAAGAAATATCAACAAACAACAGTATGAATTACATATAAATATATACATGGATGTATATTTATGTATTGAAGAAAAAATATAAGGGCGTACGCTGAGCTGTAAAACAGTTATTGTGATATTTCGATCCAGACAAGAAGTCGATATCAAACGATTCACTAACGTACCACAAATTAGGCAGAGCGCGGTACGATTCAAGTAAGCAAGCCCAAGCGTTCGTCTTCACCACTGTTACTGCAGCACATATCTCACGGTATTTCGACCAAACCATCGTCTGGGGCAGAAATTCCCAATGGAATCCAACCGCTAGGGTGTCGCAAAGTACCAAGTTTCAACGGATTAATCTCAAATTGAATTAAGAGTATTAGGATTTCACGTTTTGAAATTCAAGGCATATTTCATGTTGACATTTTAAGGAAGGGTTCACAAAGTGACTGGGACAAGTACAGCCGTACAAGATATATCCTAACAAAATTAATATTATTCACCCCGGTCTCCGTCACAAACTGCACCTTGACGTAGTCCAACAGGTTCGCGCCTCCGTGAACCAGCGAGCTATTCAGGATAGCCTACTTCAAACCGAAGATCCAATCAGACCTCGAAGGTCAAAGGTCAGAAGTCTGACGAGGTAGTCTCCTGATCCTCCATGTTGCGGGTTGATTTGAACTGACAACTGAGATGGGAAAATGTGTGGAAGAATAACTGACTCACTGCAGATCGGCTTTCGCTCAGTCACTCCTTGCTGTCCTGTGGATAGGTTCTTGTTGTGACCACAGTTTTTGGTTGGAAACCCAAATCATTCTCCTGTTTGGCTGATGGATGCCCTAGCAACACCTGAACACCATTTTCCATGAGTCAGACAATTACAGATGGTGTCATACAGCATCGATCGTCGCGTACGATAACGAGAATCGCAGTGCATGTTGGTTTGAACAGGATGGGTGAAGACAAGCTATCGGCTGCTGAATCCGCTCCCTTGCGAATCAGAATTTTAAGTCGACGAATCTGGTTACGGTTCCAATAGAGAAACTCCTGTGATGCGGGTACGCGGAGGTATCGTTGATGTAAACGCCTCCAGTATCATTACTAAAGAAAAACTAACTTCGTTTCCCGTCCCATTTATGAATGCAAAACAGCGTTCCATCATACGAAGATCATGATATCGATAGAGAAGTTATATTTGTTTCCACGACCACCCACGAGTATTGTATATATAATTCGGACAACCATTAAGGACCCATGGTCATATTATCCAACGCCGACAATTCATAAATCAAGAAGCCATCAGTAACACCTTCATACACCACCGGCTAATATCGTTTCTCGGTTTTTTACGTAGAAAGGGGGACAGTGAAGCAGCCAGGCGGTGGACGTAGGAAGCATCGTTACTATATAATCGTCAATGTATACGGAAGGCCAATATCCTATAAAGGCGAGGAATTACTGGAGATACCCGTGTTGGCTAAACGATTGTGAAGACTAGAACAGCGACGCTTCCCGTACTTCTTACTGGTTTGGCCGTTGATCACTATGTAGACCCATTACAATCCGCGCAGCAGTAGCACTCAATATGCGGCGTCACGGTTATCAACTGTTTTCACTTAAACTGGCCGCATTCTTCCCATCTTATTATAGGTAGACAATTGGTCGAAATGTTCATCCAAACATTGAGAAACACTAACCTTCGGTGGCCGATGTAACCACCACTTCGATGGGATCTCGACAATGACCCGTCACTTTGGTGAGTAAATGGATGCCTGCCTTACCGGGTCTTGGTGAGACCTCTGTGATGTGCAGTGACTGAACGATTATTGATATTTATCGATCAGTTGTTGTTGACAGTCTTGTACACCAATCAGATACCTAAACGACTTTGACCTTGTTCACAGTCTGCGCGTTAATCTCGGGTTCGATCAACATCCACCAACGTTTACTGCTGAAATTACCCTTAGTTGCCAAACTACAGAAACACCACGGACTCGATGAAAAGAAAATTCGATGAGTACCAATGATGCCTCCATATCTTACCGTCCAACGGTGTGAACTGGAATCGGAATTAATGGCTAGGTCTTAGTACTGCAGTAGATTTACAAAGAACCTACTCTCTTATTCGTAAATAGACTGTTCTCACCGCAGACGATGGCTCAGACTTCCTATTTCTGTACTGAAGGGGCTTAACCAGCTTCGACCAATCCTAATGCCAGTGAGCATTCGTACAAAAACTTCGTGGCTCTATACTAAAGTGCTATTGAAGTAGCGCAATGGAATTATGAAATTTCGGTTTAAGGTAGTAAGTAGTCAAATCCAATGATGAAAGCACATTTACGTTGGTCCCCAGCGTGGACATATCTCCAAAAGAATACCTTTTTAATCGAATGTAAAACGTGTTCAAAAAGCAATAAGAAAAAATAATGGTGAGTTCGGGTATACAAGACTAACCGACGGGGTTGACAAACTTCATTAGTCCCTGGCTAAATGAGGATTCCAAGCCACAATTGTATGCTGCAGTTATCAGTGTTCTAAGGATGACAGTAGCTATGGATCCACAATAAACGTTCTTCAATACTATTTTCCCGGCTTCTCAATCCAAACCAGATCCTTAAACAAAAAATGATAGCTGTGAATTATCGCACCTCAGTGTGATGCTGAGCACTGGTTAGGATCATTTGGGGATCGGAAAAGATGGGTGAGTGACTACGGAGTACAAGAATCAGATCGACAGCATCATCATTCGATGTTTAACAGTAAGGCAAGCCTCACAGACCGATGCCTTTCTCACCATGCTACACGACGAATATGGATATGCAAGATGCCAAGATGGATCAACATGCACGGGGAGAAAAGAATGGCGTATCAGCCAGCACACAAAAAACTAATCCAACTGCACAAACGCTTTTTCAAATCGCCCTGATTCGGCAGTAAATGACAACACGATCGCCATTGTTCACGGTTCACTGCCATATCCTCCAATGTCCCCAGCCACCTAATTAATGGGTCATTCGCAACCCAAACACAGAAATGAAACACCTACTTTACCTAAGTTCAAGGTGCATTTTTCATTCCGCGTTGGCACGTCATCTGTTGACCTCCAAATGGCCTCTTACGTTCCTTGGGAGGAACGCAAAATAGGACACAGTATGGTGGACGATTATTCGCCATACACAACACGGACCAACCAACGAAATCTACCGGGCTTAATACGCTGTTAGATTATTCTCTGGATCGACACTCAATACCAAATTCCTGACAAGAACATTACTAACATGTTCACTCCATTCAATTCTAGAGATACAATGCAAACAACGATAATCGAAAACCCTCAAGCGAAAAAACACCTTCAGCATGCAAACTCCATGTATCGCAACTAAAGGGAAGAACTAGCAAACCACGGCACAGTAATCCTGACCCTTTAACTTCAACAAAATATCAGGCCAAATCGAGAAATCATTCAGTCTACCGTATGCTGTCTGAACCGTGGATACAAGCTCTCTCACCTTTTGCTGCCGAATTACTATCCTTCGTCACGCAGCTGGCGAGGTAATTGAGACTGTTAACAAGAATTAATTGCTCTCCATTGAGCATCAAGTTCGGTACTATTGTCGTCAGGTCCTTTAACAGCACTTTAAACTTTGAAGGTGCAAAGCACATGCCAAGTGGAGCTACAGCCCTCGAGGGTTTGTATAATGCATGCCACACACTCTACAGAACGGAACAGGTACACAATCTAGGTTGCAGCTCCCCATTTCCCAGTTCGACGCACATTTCGTTAGAAATTCCATGATGAAGTTAAACAACAACAAAGAGATGGAACTCCTCGTGGAACACCACTGGTAGCCTTCCATGAAACTTGGTAATTCACCCTTATGCCACTATACCCCTCCGATATTCCATCGACTGAGACGAGATCTACGATTGTTGGACGATGGTGTACGTGGCATGTTCACAGGATCTGACAAATGGTGAAAAAATTGGCCCATGGAACCTCGACCTGGGTAAAATCTGGCTTGTCATTCTCGGAACTTACTTCCGCGAGCGGTTGTCAGATGGCACAGCAATTCCGGGACCAAAACTTTGTTAATTATCAAAACTAACCGGATTCCATGATGACTATTACATTCAATGCGTGCTCCATCTTTGAAAGTGGGGACAAACAGTGATTAGCCTCATGACAACGGAATATGGTCCTAGTTCGAAATACCATGGAGCAAGAAGTCTAGTGGTTTTATTAATGCCGCCCCACACAATTTGGAAAGAATTTAGGAGAATTCGGCAGGACCGGCGGGTTTTCCCCGCTGCGAAAGTCGAGTTTTCGGCTCTACTTCCAATTCCATAGGGATGTTAAGTGACATCTTCAAAGGATTAACAGTTGACCGTGTCGAAGTAAATAAACAAGGGCATTCAGCTCCTTATAGTGTTAGGTCAAAAGGTCGGACCTTTACTTCCAACGTGTGAAACCAATGATAAGTGGATCAAGTCACTTCGCGACCAACACCAATCAGTTCTTGGATAAGTTGAAAGATGTCATTCTGGAAGAAGACGAAGCGATGGTCTAGATACAAGAAGACACGACCCACCCTCTCCCATATCCGTCCACGAAGACCACGAAGGATACAAATTCAGTCTGGATAACGTTGAAATCCTCGATCAAGCAAATACGAGGAACGCGAAGAAGTTCTTAGAAGTTTAGTATACTTCAAATAATCCAGTCAACAGACACATCGAATTTGATCACGTATACATTCGGATGGGAGGCAGACAGCTAAGCTAACTGCGAGAACCGGAATTCAAGTCACACAGACCATAATCACAAATGTGAATCACTTGTATGGATCTGAACCGCCCACTATTCGCATATTTAAAATAAAAAAACAACTAGAAAAATCAAACTTCTCAGGCCGAATGTCAATTTTCTAAGGTTAAAGGTCAAACTAACAGAGACCAAGTGGATAACAGACGCAGTTTCCGGGTCAAGGTTGTGGAGGAAGTTCAAGGTAAAACCAGTAGCAACCCTACGAATAGGAAACCACAACAACTGCACCCACTATGTCAGCTCGGCTGATGAAATGTTTGCTACCTAAACGCTAAGCTCATCGTTCATAATCTCATGAAATTCGTGTAGATCCTGTTTGATTTGATCCCAGCGCCCACTCATATTGCGGTTCGCTGGAGGTCTTACTATGCCTGATAGTTTATTTTTATAAATGCTGCGAACATCCGGACCAAATACACGTTCTACAGCAAACCTGGTTTATCGTTCACGCAGATGATCGTTTAGTTGCAGCGAATGCATGGTCCGATTCACGGAATATGGAACAGTAGCGGTTAACAGCCACTTGTGTGCAGTTCTGCTGAACGGTTGTGTAGACGTCTGAGACAATCGACTGAAGCATTGCTGTCTATTTGTCCTCTCGGAGGTGAAACCCATTGAGCAGATACGTTTTCTTGAAAGGTATTAAGGGAGCTGCTCAGGACACAGATGCATGCTACTGGGCGCGTCCCTTGGCTGCCGATAGAGAGACGGCTATCACCCGGGTAGTTAGCCGTAAATAAGGTAGGCTCATCCTAACCGAATAAGTGGCCGCGGCAGTGTCTAGGAAGTGGCGGGTTTTCACCGGACAACCGATCTCCTCAAAAAACCACAAGAGCCCAAAAATGGCAATCAAGATGTGGCAAGTGTGAATCGCCAAATAAATAAGTCCATTGCGCTTTGTCGTGTTCCGCTGACCCGGCTAGGTTTTCCAAAAGCGACGTATGGACTGACTAACTGGTCACCAGCTCGCCTGGAATGATTCTGTTACCTTGCAGAAGGCGCTTGGCCGCGCAAAGGCCAGAGGTGCATCCTTGAATAAAAATGCCTATTCTGGACTGAGCGACCGAGTAGTATAATAGCCCACAACACATACAACCATGAATATGATTGATCTTTGTGCGAACACTTATCAGTCTCCACATATTCCAAAAAGCGACCTCTTACCGTACACAGCCGTTTGTTCCTCCAATGATTCGCGTTACTCCCCCACTCACCGAATTCCTTCACATTCTTCGGGTTCTGCAGTTGGCCGTGCTAGTGGTAGTGGGACCACAATAAGTCCTTTTGCTGTTCTGTCGCGTTCCTTCGAGATTCAGGCAAAGTAAATAGCCGTGGCTGTGATAGACGCAACTTGCTTTTTATCTCAGCGTACGCGCCAACAGATTGCAGCCCAGATGCAGTTAGATACACTTTCTATCAAAATTTCCACGACTTCGTACGCACAGCAAGGCGGAGTGACATCGTGATTTTGGCAGGGGACATGAATGTTCGAGTAGGTCATCTGTCCTCGAGTGAGGCGCACTTATCAGACCCTTTTGGTCTCGATTGCTGTCGTTCAGCAAACGGGGAGTGGTGGTTGGTTTTGTGCTCAGCCCACCAGTTGTTTCTCGTTAATACGAATTTGTTATTTCAATCGCTGGCACGTTACGTGGTGTCCGCCGTTTCCGAGTTGTACAAAAAGCGTGAAGGGCAAACATGTGAAGAA
The DNA here is from genome assembly GCA_008360955.1 of Fasciolopsis buskii. Lineage (NCBI taxonomy): Eukaryota > Metazoa > Platyhelminthes > Trematoda > Plagiorchiida > Fasciolidae > Fasciolopsis > Fasciolopsis buskii. Next base: position 69,105 of record LUCM01007716.1, on the reverse strand, counting down.
CCGGATGCTTCGCGCTGTTCGTGGATGCGTCAATCACATTTTCACCCTCCGACACCTGTTAGAGCACCGTTTACCTTGCAAAGGCTAACGACTGTTGTATTCTTTGACAAACGCGCAGCTATTGGCTTTGTTGATAGGTCTGCATTATGGAAATGTTTGTCAAGAAATGAAATACCAGAGAAGTATGTCGGTCTTCAAAGGGCTGTACAGTCATACGTCAGGTCGGACTAGGGCTTATGATCGACCAGCTTTTGCTACCCTTTATCGTCTTCGACTGAGCATGGAAAGGGTGCTCTATATCCCCCCGTTTCTTTTCAACTTTGTCATGGAGGATGTTCCACAGAACGTTTTATCGGATCTTTTAGAAAGTGAAGTTGAACTACTTCCAGGGAACCGAGTTGTTGACTTGTTGTATGCCGATGGTATCGCCTCAGTGAGTTTTAATACACAGGCAATTGAACGCGAGTTGAATCGCTCGGCGATTGAGGTCTCTAGTTAAGGTGTATGCTTTGCACCTTGAAAATTCGAGATACTTCTTCAAGAGTGGCAGGAGCCTGTGCCTGCACCCACTCTTTGAGGTAATCGCTTATAGGCTATTTTTCCATGTTTGTTTACGTGGAATTCCATTTACGTGTTAGTGCACTGGCACCGTGGTTGTTTTCAAGCCAGTGTATAAGATATATACATATTTGTCAGATCGGACTCAGAGTTCGCGTGGACTTATAGCTGTATGTTACTGTGAACAGCGAACTACATTGGACCAAAAAAGAATAAACGATTGAGGGTACAAAACCGGAGTAATATTTTCCCGTTATCTACGTCCTGAGCGGGCAAAGTGCAACATCAGCCAAAAAAGCTTCTGATGCTCTATCGTTACAAACCCATGCGTTAAAATTGGCAGGCAATACTACAGTGTGAGAGCTTTTATTCTTGTGAACAAGAGAGACGAGTTCGGCGCAGACCTCGTCCTTCTGCATGTCAGCACTAAAGTCCGTTAGACCATGTGCCAAAATGACAAGATACGCTAATCACAGTTATCCACTCGAAGAACGACATGCAGCGCATGATTGACCATTACTGAGATCCAGTGCATAGAGCAGCTTCAGCTTCGCCAATGAGGACCCTTTGACTATCGCAATGATCCGCAACTCGAACTGCTTCGACTCTTGATATGGAAAGGGAACTTCTTGGTGAGATATTACGTGTAGTTAGTCAAATTATACGACGAGTACCCCGAATCCCCGTTTCACTGACGCACCGGGCAATAAGGTTAACGGGTTTATTGTCAGCGCTAAACACAACTGTTGGATGACTTGCACTCCAGTCTCAGATGCTAAGAAAGCTTGAGTAAATAGGATGGAAAATATTCACGGCATTAATCGACAATGAATCGCTGTAAGTTGGGAGTAGTTTATCAATGAAGGAATCATGGGTAGACGGACAGAAGGAAGAGAGACGGTTGGAATCGGGAGAGAATGGTGGAATAAAACGAATTTTGAGCGGAAGCATACTTATCATTACCCAACCTGTTCGATGCCGATAATCCTGCGCGACGAGCGATGCTGTATGACACCATCTGTAATTGTCTGACTCATGGAAAATGGTGTTCAGGTGTTGCTAGGGCATCCATCAGCCAAACAGGAGAATGATTTGGGTTTCCAACCAAAAACTGTGGTCACAACAAGAACCTATCCACAGGACAGCAAGGAGTGACTGAGCGAAAGCCGATCTGCAGTGAGTCAGTTATTCTTCCACACATTTTCCCATCTCAGTTGTCAGTTCAAATCAACCCGCAACATGGAGGATCAGGAGACTACCTCGTCAGACTTCTGACCTTTGACCTTCGAGGTCTGATTGGATCTTCGGTTTGAAGTAGGCTATCCTGAATAGCTCGCTGGTTCACGGAGGCGCGAACCTGTTGGACTACGTCAAGGTGCAGTTTGTGACGGAGACCGGGGTGAATAATATTAATTTTGTTAGGATATATCTTGTACGGCTGTACTTGTCCCAGTCACTTTGTGAACCCTTTCTTAAAATGTCAACAGCACGTTCGGCTCCCAAGCATGAAATATGCTCCGTATTTCAAAAAATGAAAAAAAGAGAACAATGAAAACCTAGGACACTTGGGAATGTCCACAATTTATCGCAGTTGCTCTCATTCACTTTTGACTAGAGATAACGACTTAGTCCTAGGATGAGACATTGATCCCATAGGTTTCAATCAAGAAGGAGTTGGGAAGCGACAATTCGAATCGAACAGAAAACGGAGAGATCAAGGCCTTAGAAAAAGAGGAAGAAAACTGCGTTAGTGTGGCGGAGAGAGGAGAAAGAAGTGCTCGAGAGCACAAACGATTTTTTTATCTTCTTAACTAGATTGTCAAGAATCTATGAAGGCGACTGCATAACAAATAAAAAATTCAGTTACGGAAGCGCATATCACAGAGATTGTTCCTGATATGACTAAGATCACGCACAACCACAAACAACACCACATGCAAACAGTCTAAACAGATAGCATCTAAACAATAAATTGACCAAATATGCGTCTGAGCTACTGCAAAAGTTATGAATGTACGAAAAAGGACGTATGTCGCGACCGTACTCGTTTTGTATACATTCATTTACATACATACACAGAAGCGTGAACTCGTAGATATCCACATTCCACGAGGTGACTGATGACAGACAAAGGATGTCAATTGGAGTTACAGTGGCACAACAGAGATTGAGTCACAGCCAAAGAACATGCGCAATTAAAAACGGAAATAATACGAATCATGGACATTCAGTGTAAGCCGCCTTGCATAGGAGTCGAAAACAAAATGCTACTTAAAAACAAATAAAAATTGAAAAGCATAAGTGAAAGTGAAGAAAATGAATGGGTGTGAAAAGCGAGGGACAAAAGACCAAAAGCTCAGAGGCTCATCGTTCAGTGGTGTTGATTTGGCTTCGTTGTGGGAGCATTTTTAAAAACAATGTCTAAGATCCCACCAAGTGAGAGGGCCTCGACAGATTAGCGCAAATTGGGGATCATGCATGATTGTAGGCAGTTAGTACGTTAGTAATCAACCTCAGATAATGCAGAAGAAAAATCACAGTTTCACACGAATAGACGGTCCGCTAGCATCAGACACAGACAGGAATCGTATCGGATCTATCTACAATGGCAAATGGATGAGAATTATGAAAGGCCAAACTGTTGTACAAGGGATCTCAAAGCCAGCCACCGAGTATGACGACAGTGGGTAAATTTATTTTGAAAAGTATCATAACGACTGGATACGACAAACTGGTCATTTTCTTTGGAGGAATTTCTCTACAAGAGGAGACAGTGTGGAAAGCCATAAGGTTTTCTCATCAGCACTGGAGGCCTGTAGTAGGATGTTGCCGTGATTCTTTTGTTTTGGTTTAATTCTTGAAGAAATCGTGTGATTGTGACTAGCGGCACGAAAAATACCGCAGCGAATACGACTTGAGGGGAAAATACGACGCCGATTCGACGGATCGGTGCTTACTGGAGCTGTGTGCCGCCGAGCTACAGAATCTTTGTGTTCATGAAATCGCATCGCATCGTGAGTGTTTTGATAAATCCGGAACATATTCTGACCTGCGCAGGTAGAATAACAGAATTGAGAGACAAAGAGAAAAGGTACCAGAACAGTCGCCACTTAAGCAGAAGACCATATAGTTTCCTGAATAGAAATTTTTAATATGAATATGTGGTAGCTATAATGTACCTATTATTAACAAATACCATCGGACCCAATCCAGATGTTATGCTACAAGAGAGTGCTCGTTATGGAGATCTACTGGCCCCACCGGCTATCAAGGAAATTTGTACAACCAATAGGGTTGCATAGAACCCTCGGCAGATGGCTCTGTGGCCCATGTGGCTCGCCATTTTAAGTTCCAAGATCATGGTTACCGATCCCTCCCTGACTAACCGTAACAGTAAACGATTACGTGGACATTCGTTCTCGCATTCTCACTATGCGCGCAAAAATTTAACAAGTTCCCATTATCCTCATCAACATCCACGGACCGAACTGTTTGCCAATTTCTTCAGCCTTCTCCTCTTGTCCCATTTTTGACCGGAACTGAAATCTCCCCTTCACCAGATAGTACACACTCAATTTTCCAGTTACACATTCCGTTCTTCCCTTGTTTCCATAGCAGATGTCTGTGCTTTTGCTCGTCATTCAGCTGTCGTCTTCCAGATACCGAGCCTTAATTCTTCTAATCACGAATTTCAACTCGTGGTTGAAACTCCGATTACCTTCCCTCAACCATCGCTTCTGTATCGTTTATCGTTCCCCAAATAGTGGTGACTCTTCTATTCTTCATTCGTTACCTTCAGGTATTGAACGTTTGCTTTATACGGTCCCCAGAAGTCATGCTAATACCTTAGGTTTCAACATTCACAACCAGGAGCGGCTACTGTACTCCTCTGATACTTCGACCATGAGGCTCGAATCCGAACAATTCGCTGTGATCAAAAATTTATCTTAGCTAGTTGGCCTTGCCATGAGTATACCGCCCGGACTAGCGACCATGCTCATACTTTTGATCCTACCCTTACTCTAGCCCCTTCTCTCTACTCGAATATTTCTATTCTTTCCCCTCTTCACCCGCCACAACCACCCATTCTTCTCAAAACACATTTTGACGCTACAGCTCAGCCGACTGGGACGGTTTTCGTGACCTTTTAGCTTCTAACCCTTTGGAGTGACTGTTGATTTACTCCGGACATTCTCATATCCGCTTCCAACTTCCTCAACATTGTTATGCAGGGCATGAATCATTTTATTCCACACTTTTCCAAACGAGGCAAAGCCAAATCCCCTAAGTGATTTAATCACGCATGCGGTCGTGCTGTACGCGTGAGACGCAAAACATTTCGCCGCTGCAGCCGCTAGCCCAATCCCGCTTCCCTCCAGAGCTCGTGCAAGGTAGGAACAAGTGTTCAGTAACCATACAGAGAGTCAAACAGCGCTTCGTCCGCTAAAGGGCAGAACGCCTGCTCGCATCCACCACTGACAGCCGAACGTTTTGGTCCCTCGCTAAGGCCCTCTCCTGCAATTTTCGCCCTTCCAGCTTTCCTCTCCTATGTAACTCCTCTGGTGATCTTGTTTGTGAACCACACGAGAAAGCTGAGATCTTTGCCTGCCAATTTACCTCCAATTCCACTTTGACCAATTTTCCACATCTCAGGCTCCTTCCTCTCCCACAGTCCGTCTTTTTTTACCTCGCATTACCACTAGGAAGATCCGTCAAGCACTGTGTTCATTGAACGTTTTCAAACCACCCTGTCCGGACGGTATTCCAACTATCGTCTCGTGCCCCTGAGTTAGTTCATCTTTCACGTCGCATCTTCTGTCTTCCCTCAAACTTTCTACCTAGTCAACTTCTTGGGAACACGGTGATCCTAACGACCCTAACTACTATCGTTCGATTTCCCTCAAACTTGTTATTTTGAAAGTGTCATCGCCGACCGACTCCGTTCGTTTCCCAAGTGCGAGGGACTATTAAGCGACCGCCAATATGGTTTCTTTCTTTCGTCTCGCACAATTGGTCGGCTTCATTCGACAATCATAGGGAAACAAGCATGGTTACCCACGACACTTCTAGGGCTTTCGACCAAGTTTAAGACGAAGATTTTCACTCGAAGCTGTCCACGATTAGGTTCTCCTAGTCTCTCCTATCGTGGACATCAAGTTTCCTCAGTAAGCGAATCATCTCCGTCCGAACTGATGGCGTCATGCCCCGCCCTCTTCCTGCAAACTCTGGAGTCCCCCAAGGCTCAGTACTTGGGCCCATTTTTTTTCTTTAATTCATTCACGATCTTCTGTCCATTACCTCCAACCCTATCCATTCTTTGGATGATTTCGCTATTGTTCATCGTTCTCTTTCTTATCGCCCTCCTCGCCATGCAAACATCAACACCAACCGTGACCTCTGTGTCGCCAGTGTATCTCTAAACTTTGATCTTGACCACATCTCTTGCCCGAGTTCCAACAACCATGTCATATTCAATGATTCCAAAATTTGTCTTCTTTCAGTTTCCTTGAATCGTCATTCTTTCTTCCCACATCTATTATTTGACTAGTCTAATTTTGAGTTCCACAAACTGCCTCACTTCTTAGTTTATCGATCAGTTTTTTTCATTATACGGACCTTCCTTCATATCGGAGCTTGCTTTTTATGCTGCACGCAGTTTCTCTTTTGTTCCGCGCCTGGTGTTTTTTCACTATAGCTCATCATCCATTGTGAAAACCTCAAATCCGCCCCGCATTTGAATACTGCAGTCACACATGGGGTGGGGGTATTGTCTACTCTACTTTCGCATCCAGATTGGACTCAACGAAAAATCATTTACCAGATCGACGATCCTTTATTAATACCTACTTTGCAGTCATTGCCTCGTCGTCGGGAGGCTGCTCCGCTATCCCTTTCCTTCCGCTATTACCCAGTTTTTTGTTCTTCAGAACTTACATCTGTGACTTCTCGCTTTTCTCGCACACAGGTAGGTGGTCACCTTTTTCAGGTTTCTGCTGCTCGGCATCGTGCTCCTTTCGTTTAGTCTTTTCGTTTTTGAAAACTCAAATTATGGAACAGTATCACATTCTGTATTCTCAATCACTTATAAACACTCACATTTCAAAGACAGGATCAATAAACTGGTTCAAACGTGCATATTGCTCTCACTTTCTCCATTCTGCACACAGGGAGATTGCTCCTTAGACTGTAGTTCACATATGCAATACGGAAGGTTTTCCGAATGCCGAATGCGCACCTAGTAAGTCAGTGATTGACTTGTTATGGCTCAATTTTCCATCTGTTTGTCCCTTTCTGTAATACCATTTACATGTTTTTGGGTTGGCACCATGCATATTTTCAAGCCGGTGTATTATACATATACACATATATATATATGTATATATGCATATATAACGAAGCTTCAGAGATCACCCTGGACGCGTTGGGCGTCCCGAATCGCCAGACTACCATCAAAAGCCGTACGAACCGTTTGGCTGATCACCGGCGGACAATATTTGAATTTTCTGTATTCCCGGCAGGCAGCATTTGGTTATTCACGAGCTAGGAGTGCCACCTCGAACAAAAGCTGGGAGGCACTGGGCACGTCACTGCGTGCATTATTAGCAAATATCTTCATGGATTTTGTTTCTACAGTTTGCTCTCATCATGCCACCACGTCCCAGGTAAGCAACATGCACCATTCTACCCCAGTGGCCCAGGTGACCCAGACACGAACTGTGAATGTAAACCTAAATACGAGATACCACATGCACATAGCCTATTGAAACACAAAAACTCTTCTAGATGCAGGTACCCAATACATTTTCATGCGTACGTCCTACGATTACGGGATTGATATTGTTTGCCTATCCGAAGTGCACCAACCCAACTCCAGTAACCGATGCATTCAAGTCCCCCCGGCGGGCGAATCCTGCTAGATGTACCATAAAGGGCCACGAGATAATTCGGAACTTCATGTTGTTGCGATTGCAAACGAGCAGTCCCGCTTACAGTGTCCTGATCTCTTGGGAACCCGTATCTCCAAGAGCTATAATGGCACGGTTCAGAAGCACGCTTTCAACGTGACCGTCATTGCAGCCTACGCTCCTGTTCTACAGGCTGTCAACCGCTACAACGAACTTCAGGGTTTGGTCAATTGTATCCCAAGGCGTGACATCCTTCTGGTTGTAGGAAGTTGGATACCCCGCGTATCAGTAGCAGACGAACACATCCATCACATACTAGGAAAATCCGGCCTCGGTGGACGATGCAAAAATGACGACTGCTTGGTCTTGTTAGTGGGTTTAAGTTGACTGGTCGTCACCAATATCCACTTCCAACATCCAAAAAGCCATCAAACGACAGTAAAACAGTGCATCAGATCGGTATGTCTTGATGCACTCTCCTTACATATCATCAACCGAGGACTGCCGTGAATATCGCGGCGGCATAACAGAAAACGTCAACGAGACCGACTTTACACTGGTAAGCGTTCGACTCAAGCTTCATCTATCAACATGACAGAAAATCTAACCATGTCGCAGAGTTGACGCGTCCAAGCTAGCACTTCCATCCAATGTCCAAGCCCTATTAAATGCTATATAAGTTGTGGACGGGGTTAAAAGTATACATCCCTTGAACAGCTAGGCAAAACCAAATGGGATAGAAAGGATTGAATGTCTGCCGAAATTATAAACCGATGCACTAAGGCTAGAGGCACGAGACTCCGTACTTCATCTAACTACCGCAACCTTCGGCAAAAAACAACCGAAACCGATACTGACATGAAACCGCAGCCGCCGTTGGAGATTTCTGGAGGCTTTTCAGATTTATACGCTCCTCTTCGGGAAAGGCGCAACCTCCACCTTCCATACTTCGCGACGGTAGTGGCCACCTCGTATCGAGATGAGTGGCGAACGTTTCAGTCAACTGCTCAACTACCCTCCCATCTATTCTATCTGTGTAACCTAACCAAGTGATGTAGAAGAATGTGAAATTGATCTTGAATCTCCCGAGAAATTGGGAATCATCTCCGCCGTCCAGCAAGGAAAAACAAGAAGTCACTAGATGAAGATGGCATCCCATCCGAGGTTCAAATCCTGTTTTCCAGCTCTGCTGAGTCCATTATCTAAACTCCGTCATCGTATCTGGGAATCTGAAGCTTTCCCCTAAAGACTACACAACCTCCATTTTACTCCTTGTGCCAAAGAAGGGCGACAAGACCACATGTACGAACTACGGAGGTATCAGCCTCATTGACATAGCGGATAAGCTCTTCGCAACCGTTCTGCTGAACCACCTTGTCGCTGTTCGGGAAGTTGGAGCGTATGGTTTTCGTCAAGATTGTGTTGACCAGATCTACACACTACATCGAGTTCTAGAACAGAAGCATAAATTCCAGCAACCCACTCTAACTTACTTCATCGACTCATGTACAGTAGTCTGCTCCGCCGACACAGTCACTTTGGGGCTTATTTCGAAGAGATGGGATGCCGGAAAAGCACATTCGATTGTTAGAAGCATGCTAATAGTCAACACAAGAGCGCGTCCACCCCCTATGGCGAATAATCATCAGAGTCCCCCCCCTTTACTCTAGTGTTCGTCGAGGTTGCTTACTGTCACCGGTTCTACTCAACAACTAGGCTGGATAATGCGTCGTGCCCTCAGTAACTATGGCGACGCACTACTTGGTCACGATTGTTGGGTTACTGAATTCGCGTTCGCGGACGACATTGTCATTTTAGGAGAGGAGCCTACAACTGTGCAGCCAAGTCTGAGTCACAATGTGAAACCATGGCTGTTCGTCTGGGAATAAACACATCAAAAGCAAAGTTCCTCAGCTTCACAAGACCGGCCACATTGTACCCACATGAGTGGCGGTACTTTGGGACACGTGCTTTACTTCGAGTACTTGGACTCTACGGCGAAACCGAATGGCCAGGCCAGAATCGCAGTTAAGATCCTCGTAGACTAAGCCAGGACAGCGTCCCTGTCACTTCGGAAAACATTGCAGTCTGGCAACAAAATAAACCTCCACAAGAAACTGCGCACTTACCCAACTTCCGCCCGCCCAGTTCTTATGTACGCATTAGAAACCTGACCACCAAGAGTAGATGGTGTAAAACCGCCGGCGAAAATAGGTGGTATGATCGCGTATCAAACGCTGTTGTACGTCAGCATTGTATGGACGTCGAACGACCGTCGTTTCTCCAACGACGTCGTCTACAGTGGTCTGATCAAGTTCTCTACCGACCCGAAGAGGAGCCTACTACCGTCAGTGCAGTTCAGTTCAGTTCATACGACCATTAGCTTTGCACAGACGTTCTCTGCTTTGGTTGCTAACTCACTGAAAAAATAACGGAAAATATTGAAAGGTCGACTGCAAAACAGTAAGCTTTAGAACTATAAATGTTTCAAACACAAGAACGCAACTGATTGCAACACCGAGCTACGTCACCTATTATCTCCAACCACTGTTTCAATGGATCTCGTGGAGTCCAACCCGGTAGTCTTTCATACGTCTTTGTCATGTCATAGCCACCCCGAACCATCCTCCAACCATCACCTGCCTAGCAAAATATCGTACAACGAGGCAGGCGTTCTTTTTATATGCGAAAAACGTCCCAACCACCTCAATCTATTCGGATTCAACTCCTGTTCTAAGGACTAGACCCTAAGACTCAATACCTTACGCCTAACATCTGGGTTACTTACGAAATTCTCCCACTGTATCCTACCAATACCATAAGAGAAACGGTGTTTAAACAACGAAAGTCTCCACATATTTTCGCTCTTAACGATCGTGTTTTGGAGCCGTGGCGCAACATCGACTCCACTGCTATTGTATATACTTGACCACTGAGCGACAATCAGCTGTCACACCGGTGCCACAGATGTCTCAAATCCGTGAATGCCAATCGAGCTTCCTGAACGCAGCGTTATTAAATGCTCTCCAGCGGAAGGGCACGTCATCGAAGTTCGTGAACCTCCCGTGAGCATTATACTTGTATACCTGTGGCCGCGTGAGGGTATATGGTGAACTAACAAGTTCATTCTAAACGACTAGCGGCGTTCGACAACGGTGACCCATCTCTCCATTCTTGTTCAACGTCGTCATGGACGAGGAAGTGGGGAACGCTTTAGGTGTCCATGATGTAGGGATCGAACTGGGAAATGGTGGGAAGCTGTGTAATCTAGATTACTCATATGAGGTCGTGTGTCTGTTCGAATCTGCGGACCACGTACAACGTCCATTAGACAGACTTCTAGAGGTGCGTAGATCGGTTCGGCATGTGTTTCGCACCTTCAAAGTGCAAAAGTGCTGTTACAAGGCTGGACAACAGTAGTTACGAACTTGTTGTTGGATGGAGCAGAATTAACGATTGTGGATCGTTTCACTTACCTTGGCAGCAGCGTATCGAACGATGGCAGCACGGTAGTGGAGGCTAAACACGCGCATATGCAAGGCTCGAGCAGCTTACGCTGGACTGAAGCACTTGTGGCATCAGCTTGATACCTCACTGAAGTTGACAAGTCATGCGCACTGTGCCGTAGTGCATTGTTCTGTTGTACAGTTGCGAGACATAGTGTTCGTCGCCTGGAGGTTTTCGATAACCGATGTCTACATAGTACCGCTAGGCCTGGATGGAGTGATTGAGTGAGTATTGTGAAGGTCATGAATCTAGTACCAGGTGCCAATTCTGAGAATACCTTGTCTTCGCTTATGAAACTTAGTAGATTACGCTGATTGGGTCACATGTTGCGAACGGCGAATATTCGTGTAACTTACTGTGCGCTATTCTGCGTTTCCCTCACGGAGTAGAAGCTATGTGGAGGTCAGTAGATGACGTGGCAATGTGGAACGAGAAAGTGCACCCTGAACTTAGGTAAAGTATGTGTCTCGTTTCTTTGTGGTTGGAGTCCGAAAATCCATTAGCCAGGTGGCTTGAGATACTGGAGGAAATGACGGTGAACCGTGAACAGTGTCATTCATTTTGTTATTTTCTATGGAATCAGAATAATTGGAAAAATACTTTTGTACAATTAGATTGTGTTGCGTGTATTGGCTACTGCAGCATTCTTATTTTTCCCGCCTATGTTGATCCACTCCCTTCCCCTGGGATATTTAATCTCGTTACTGAAGATGTAACTGTGGGGAAGATGCATCCGTCATCGAGGTTCGCCTTGGTATTTAACGCCAAACAATGATGATGCAACCTGAATCGCCACTTAGTAGCATAATATTTTCCGCACATTCTATTTCAGACAAGTCCCTGTCCGAGTAAATATCAGTGCCACAATTCTCAGATGACTATATGACTACCTTCATAACGATTTCTTTGAACTTAAAAACGAAGGATGAAAGAGGACAACCGTGACGAACGCCATTTTCCATAGTGTACTCGGGGAAAACAGCGCCGTACTCACGAATTCGGCTTCCGCTGTTCGAGCACAGAGATCGGATAAGTGAAATGAATTTCTCTAATACGCCATTCAGTGAAGCAGTGACAAAGAACTGACTGAGTCGAACGTCATCTTCAGATCAATAAAGATAGAAATCGTGAGCTTACTATGAGCGTGGCTTTGAGATCTACCTCAAAGTGAAACTGTGACCAATACAACTACGACCGAGCGGAAACCGGCTTGATTCGCACGCACATATCGCTCGCGAGTACTACTTAGTTGCCGGGGGATAATGCCCGAGAACAACTTGAAGGTAATACCTACGAAACTAATTTCTCTGTGGCCTTCCCACGAAGATCTATCCTCTTTTTGTAAATCCGGGCAATCACCGATTCACACCAGTTCTTTAGACTCTCTTCCCTTTACATATCCGATGTTAACACTTCACCACCGCTGTTGAAGAAGGATGCCGACAGTTCATCTGGTCCAGCTCTCTTATACCTTTTAGGAAAATCTATCTCCCTCATCGTCTCTATCACCGATGAAGGACTAGCGTCCAACTAAACTATTTTACTTCCAGACAAGTGAAAAGCCCACTATGACTGTGGGCCCTACAGTGTTCTACTCAACGTGCCCGCCAACGTCCCTGAGAGTGAGCTGATGGCCGGATTTTCTAAATGTTTCGCTTATCCTCCGCATTAATGGATCAGTATTCCTAATCCGTCGGAAGAAGTTCCGACTATTCCCGATAGCTGTAGTCTTTTCCATTTCTCCATTCCCCTATCCACCACACTTCGCACCAGATTTCTTGGGCCTTTGGTTAACTGACGCCTCAGATGTTCACGAGTCCCACTGCATGTGGCATATGGCAGCACGGATCTGCCAGCATACAACAAGACAACAGAGATCGAAGATATCCATCGTTCCTGAAGTTCACATGGCATGGGATCCCGCGTGGCAGTCGGCATTGAGTGAAGAGCTTCTTTGATTTGAGGCCAATGTTCATTCGCATTCCGGGTATTTTGATGAGACCAGGACCGCATTGAAAATTTCGAATTATTAGAATCAGCAGTCCGAGACGCGTAGTTTTTGTGCCGCTGTGGTTAAGTACTAGGCGCAAACAAAAAGGTGCATGAACCAAAACTTGGCCTGGGTACACAGAAGTGGACCCCAACGATTGGAAATCCTCGAACGACCCTCCCCACCGGCGACCGATGGCAGTGTGATCAATCTGAGTCCAATGCTACGCAGTCCGGAGGGTAAAAGGTGAGCCGATGTCGCCTTTTACGCCAAAGATTTGTTAACCAAAACAGTCCACGATCAGAGCAGCTATGGAATAAACGATCATCGTTGTAGATCCAACCGTACGGGAGGTGTGGCGGAACACGGATTTGTTCCCCCGGATCGCTTGTTTAACCGAAAGTTGACCGACCAGTGCGGTCGCTACGTGTGCGTTGCTCACGCTCGCTCCGCTCGCACGCTCCTGTTAAAATATGCTCAACCTGCAACCGCATCCAACTGTCTTCTCATTGCACCGGTCAGGTGTCGAGGTTGTCAGCATTGCAATCGTACATAGCCGAGCAAGCAAACGTAATATGAGATCCGCGTTGGGACACTCAGTCTTAAAGAGAGAAAACCCACCCACCGATGTAACCTCCTGTCCTCGCTACCTAGATAAGTTGGGCTTTAAAATTAGCAACGGCCATAACATTTGTTTAACACACTCTGGCGAAATTTAGATAACTTTAGACAGAAACCCCACTGTTTCGGCAGAGTCGCAATCAGTGGACCCACAGACAAATACGATGAACGTGGAGACCAAGGACATAAAGCGTGGCTTCTTAGTGGGACATAAATACTTCCCAGGGTCGGAAAAACCCGTAAAAGACACAGGAAATGATAGCTCGAAGCCAGTGAAACAATGAACTAACCATGGCAACAAAGACGCTGCAAATCACACCCTCGAAATCTGATTTTCAAAGGCTGGATTCTGAAAATGGGGATGAATGAAGTGTATCTCCAGCCGATCACTAAAAGAAAACGGCTGTTTGGGCCAAGACGTGGGAGGTAGTCGAAAGCCTGAAAATCAAACGATCTACGCGACCGAGACATCAAGCTTAGATACCAGGCGGGGAAGGCTTCCCAGGGTTCCCATAAAGGCTAACGGATACCTTGCCCAATGGCAACCTCAAAAAGCCCGTTGGAAACCTGTCTGCACCAGGAAGACACTGGTTCTCCGTTTAATTCAAGCAAGGTGAACTGAAAGCCCTAGAAGTGGACACTTACCACAGCACGCCCAGCGGCACGGTAATACACTAAACTGGAGGTGCAGATCTACAGGCCAGTAAAGAGATGGCGTCATGATTCGAGGCTCCGTAGGGTAGAAAGTCAATGCGGGTCACCTACAAAATTGCAACATGTGGCCTACAGCTCAACCATCGTACGGTACAAGCGCGGACGTAGTCACACAACATGCTTGCATCGCAGTTTCCAGTTCGTCCTGTTGGATTACAAGAGTGCACGGCGAGATGCCCGATGGCCCAGGTTCTTGCAACGAGAGCTCCTTGGATCAGACGATGCCTCGACAACAGGAGGGTGGAAACCCTCTTCAGTTCCTACGAGGTGGGGAAACAATTAGGGAGATGCTTTCCTACTGGCCACCTCCTCAGCCCCACAATTCACACACTGGCCTCTCCAACTACAGCTAACCGAACATTGTCTAGTTTCCCTTTGAATTCGAGCACTCATCCCACCTCGACCACTTCCTCCGGAAGCATGTTCCATCCAATCACCATTGGTATTGCAAACCATTTGCTACATACTCTTGCACAATTGTTTTTCCGTTCCCTCTAAACGTCTCGTTCCCCCTATCTGGAATAGGGCTCCACGGTGACCCTGTATCTCGGCCTGACTCCTAATGATTTTGATGGCCTGTATTGGGTCAACTGCTTTCCTATGTCGTTCTATGGAGTTCAAGCCAAGCTCCCTCAGCCTCTGCTCATATCCCATGTGCCTCAAGTGTCCAAACCATCGTTTAAAATCACACTAAAGCTACTCCAGCATTTTCCTATCTCTTACCAAATAGGGTCTGAATGCCTGAACATAGTTTAACAGTTGCGGTCTAACAAATGTCTTGGACAATGGCAGAAGAACGTTACACCTCCTGGGTTCTGTGGTCTCCTTAAGTTGACGTAAGGCACATTATGCATTCTCGACCGCCTTCTAACGCTCCAGAAAGGGGTTGAAGCCCGCACTCACTCCTCTCCCGAGGTCCCTTGCTTGCTGAGCTTGTTCCATCGCAACCTGATGCCCAGGTGGACCCATTTGGCGAGGGGAATTCGTTTCTTCTTCCATGGACGACTGTCGCTTGCTCAAGTTCAACGGAACATCCCATCATACCGACTACCAGCAAATTTTATCCAGGTCCCTCCGGATAGCCTGATTGTCTGCTGCCTCTGATAGTTTGACGTAGTCAGCAAACATGCGACGGCTTTTCCGACTCACTGGTTAGGTCGTTGACTTACATTAGGAAGAGCAGTGGCCCTAAGACAGACCCATGAGGCACCCTGCTCTTGAGAAATCCTCTATCTGAAAGACACCCCTCGACTAGCCCTGAAAGACCTATTCTTCAGACTTTGTGCTATCCAGTTGTCCATCTCAGCATCAACTCCGAAAGCCTCCACTTTCTGGTCATGAAGGCCGTAAAACACGGAAACAAAGGCCTTCTGAAATTCCAGAGGACAGGCTTCTACCCTTTCGCCCCTGTCTATTCTAGCTGTTGATTCGTCCAGGAAGCTTGTGAGGTTTTTCAGACAGCAACGTTTGTGCCAAAGTCCGTGCAGCTCCATCATCATTAAGTTTTTGGCATCTGGGTGATTTACTATCCTGTCGCGAAGGGCCATTTCATATTCCAGCATAATGGGTGCCTGGTTCACCGGACTATAGCTGCCAAAGTTGCCTCTATCCCCGCCATAATGCACTGGCATGACCGTCGACGTCAACCACTTCGCAAAAAAGCCTCCCTTCGTCCAGCGGTCTACTAAAGAGCTGCGTGCAGCTTTTTGCCAGCAGTTCCGTGATGTATTTTCTCAGGTTGATCCACAATTCTTCCTCGGTGATCACTCCGTTCGGCATCTACACCGGCTTGTAGTGACCTCCAACTCCAGCTCCCCTTAGATTGCATGACTTTGTGGTGGGATGCCCGATCGTCCGCATTCTTGCACCGAAATCTCCTTGGTAAAGGCGATACCTCGGCAACAGGGGGTTATGGCTACCTTCATTGCTAGGGTGGAATTGCGAAACGTTTGACTTCAACCTGTAATTCCCATCATCTTTCAAAAAGAAATCTAATGGCACACATTCCCCCAGGCTAACACCCTCACGTTTAAACTTCAAACACTGTCTTCCCCAAACACAGAGAGCCTTATGTTTTCTAGTCTCCTTTTGAATTCACGCACTGATCACAGCGACTGCTTCCTCTGGTAACTTCTTCCATCCATTCCCCGTTCGTTTGATGAGCCATTTGATTCTCAACCCTGTAGTTACCCGCTCCTTCACAATGGTTTCCTCTACTCCCTTCAATGTTTCATTCTCTTCATCTGGAGTAGGGTTGCATCGGGACGCCGTGCCTCGGCCAGTCCCTTAACGATCCGGAAGGTCGTTGTTAAGTCACTTCTTTCCCTACGGCTTTCTAAGGAATACCAGTCGATTGCTTTTAGCCTCTATTGATATCTCACATGCCTCAGCTGTTCAAAGCAGCTCGTGAAAACACCTTGAACCTGTTCCAGCAATTACATATTTCTTACCAAATACGGTCTCCATGACTGGACGCAGTGTCCTAAATGCAGCCGGACAAGCGCCTTGAAAACAGCAGAAACCCAGGTCTCTTAGACATTACAGTTCATTTGAGGTTGGCTGAAGCCACACCAATCATTCTTGAGTGCTTTCTGACATTGCAGGCTAGTTCTGAATTCCACTCACACTAATATCACAAAGCCCTTGTAAGCTATGTTTGCTTCATTGCTACTCCATCATGGAGTGGATCCGTGTGACGAGTGGAACTAGCTTTCCCTTCCATAAGCCGCTGGCACTCGCTCGATTCCAACGGAATTTCACATCGAACCGACCACTGGAAAACGTTTTTCAGAACCTTCTGGATGGCTTCCTTTCTTGCTGTCCCTAAACCTTTGGTGTCATCTGCAAATATGTAACAGGGATTTTCCAAACCTTTGGTTGTGTCGTTGGATTACGTCAGAATGACAGCCTCGCGATGCACTTCGATTTACAGAGGTCCGATGTCTGAAGACACCCCTCAAAGGTCACCCGAGCATGTGGAGTACATTGGAATGCATGCGCAGTATCTGGCATCCAACACCGCCAGTTTTGTTCCCATCTCAGATTCGGATTGCTTCTCAAGTCCCGTATCTCCTAGCACACGAAGTGAATAGGGATCTCTTCCCGCACTTGAGATGAGAGTACACTAACTGTGCGAGCGTTCCATAATTTCATGATTTCCTAAAGACGAATGTTCTATTCGTTCACTATGTTTTGCATTTCCCTGCACCCTAGCTCTGTAGTAACGAGAGTAATCCCTCAATCGTCTTACTTGTCGATTTTTTAAATGCGTTGACGCCTCGGCCCTTCATTACTTTTGAGGAGAGCTTGTTCCAGACCCAGACCATTCCATTGCGGAAACTGCTTGCACGTACGATTAACCATGAGCATAACTACTATAGATTTGTACCATCGCTTCGCGTTCCGTCTTCAGCAATTCGTCTGAACATGTCATCGGAGTCTATTCTCGCTAAGTCCTCGGTTTCTTGAAAGCTTCGATCATATCCCTGCTTTGTCTACACTTTTCCAATGAATGAAAATTTAGGTCATCCAACCTTCCAGTGTTGCATGCCGCTCCTTTCCTTAACTACTCTGTTGGCTAGCCGCCGAACACCCATGAGGCCATCCACGTTCTTTTTAAAGGATGGTGTATGTGCTTGTCTTCAGTAATATGAATGTGGCATGAATGTCACCCTGTACAGAGGATTAAAACATCCGATTTCCTACAAGATACCGCAGACCGTATTCTTAACAGATCCCCCCTGGCCTTTTGAGCCACATCCCTGATCTATTCAGCCCACTCGCAGTATGTGGGTATGAATATCTTAGGTTACTTTTTGCTTTACCCTGCACCAATTAATATTCCAATACTCCACGCAGACCGTCTGACTTCCTGCACCGGAATTCCTTTCGGATCAGGCCGTATTGTCGTGTCAGGAAATTAAAAGTGTTTTTCAGATATATGGGTGAAACAGTGACAATAATTTCTTTCTCAGTAAAAGCCAGGACACGTTTCGTACGCATGGCCATGTGACAACCTTGAGAACGGAAAAATACACGGTAAACAGGTGAAAGAATTAATGCGATAAATACTAATGTACATGACATGACAACATTGGGCTGAAAAACTGCCAACAATTTTCTAGTGGCGCGCGAATAGACTGAACCAAGTTCGGCCATCTAGCTTTAACTTGAGTGCCTTAGGCGAAATGTGCAACGTAGTTAGCAAGTTGTTGATTGCCATATTGGACTTGTTTGAGCAAGTGTTAGCCTGGCTGATACCCCAACTAAGCTTCAGCCTACACGTTCCTTTTTTTCGTTTTCCGTTTCAGATTGCAGTATGCGTGAACCACATCAAATAGCACAGTCCCGCGGTCGGTATATCACGTGTTTATCGCACAGCTAACGACGAGGACGGATTTCTTCATGTAGTTACGTTGATGACTGATGGGAATTACTGCACAGCAGATATGGCCCAACGAAAAAAAGTGCGATAAAAGAAAGCACAAAAACAAAGTGGAAGGAAGTTTAGAGTAAAAATCTATGGCGTGATGAACGATTTTCCGAACTGGCATTTAGAGAATGATAACACGAAAATCCAGATACACTGGATGGTTGGTTATATGTGACAAACTGGGGCAGCGAAAGTAAAAATTTTTCTCATGAATGACAGCTTTTTCCAACCCATTCAGTGGCCAGCCTCCTTTGAGATTCGCACACCGATGACGACTAGACAACTTGCTCTGCCAGCTTGCGATGATCATTTATCGTCCTGTGAATTGTTTGGTTTTTAAACCGGTATAACCTTGCTAGCTCACGAACGTCTTCCCGCTGCGTCAGTATTTCACTCCCTCTAATTTGAAATACAGTTGAACTGTAACCGCGTGATTTGGAGAGCCTCTGTAATATTTTCAGCATCTCTGTTGGGTCCCCTATTTTAGTGCGTCTTTTAGGCAAACACTAGTCCATTATAGTTGACATTTGTTCATAACCTACGTGAATCTGCTTTCCAAACTAGAGTGCAAAATCAAGCAGAAATCATCTCCAAATTTTGATATTCCTTAACATATATATATATATACTACATGCGTTGAAGCAATATTTTAAATGAGATCAGAGAAACGTCTTTGACAGCGGCAGAAGAATTTCAGCATTCTGGAATCTGCAGTCCTCTTGACCCTTACTGACTTTGCAGGCTGGGTCTGTATAAGTCGGCCAACAACCTACTTCGGTCCCTGTTTTTTTCATTAGTTCAATATTGACCTAATGGCCGGGTGGACCATGTGAGGTATGTGCCTGGCTTTCCCCTCCATAGAACAATCACACCTAGCAAAGTATAACGGTTTCCAATCTTGCCGACCTCTGGAAATATTTGTCCAGATCCCCAGGATACTCACATTGCCCGCTGACCATAATAATCTAACACCACCAGCAAACATAAGACGGATTTCTTTACCCATCCATTAAGAAGTTGACGTATATCAGGAACAACACTGCTCTAAAAAAAGACTACTGAGGCACCTCTTAGCAGCCCATTACTGATGTAACTTCTAACCGTATGCGAACTATAGAGAAATAGGCAAGAAGAAAACGTTCCAAAGCCTCCCCGAAATTCAATAACTAAAAATTTACTAACAAAATAGATTGCGCCGTCAGTTGTCAAACCTATGGCACTAAGGAAAACAAGGGGTTCAGGGGAGTCATAAATTCAACCGTC
This sequence comes from Fasciolopsis buskii, assembly GCA_008360955.1. Taxonomy (NCBI): domain Eukaryota; kingdom Metazoa; phylum Platyhelminthes; class Trematoda; order Plagiorchiida; family Fasciolidae; genus Fasciolopsis; species Fasciolopsis buskii. Next base: position 49,115 of record LUCM01007716.1, on the reverse strand, counting down.
CGCAAGCAGAACAGTCAAAAATGTTTTACGGTTCGTGTAGGCCAACCGATTTTTTGTCACGCATCAAGCAACATTCGCAACTCCGTGGCATCGGACGGCAAACAGACTACCTAACGCGAAGTTGGGGTTATTGACGAGTTGATCAAATATTGCCGTAAGACATTTCGGACTGCAAAGTATGGCTAACCCTAGACGGTAGCATCTCGTACCGTGGCAATCCAATGTTTTGTCGGCGTCCCTTAGTTTGTATGCAGGCCACTTTCAGGGGCGCCAGTTTGCATTTCTTTCGGAGCAACTGCCTGCTCGAGCAAAATAAAATGTAACCTTTTGTTCTGCTTGCACTGTTGCATCAATCATGCACTTGAAGTTTATATATTGTCAGTTTATTCATTTTCAACTTCAGTACCCTGAAAATGTGCGCATCAAACATGGGTTCCGTGAGTTTCGGATCACACTGGGTGAACACTGCTTACATAATCACTGTCAGAACGTAACAATATTTCGTTTTGACGAGAAGACTGTGACAACGCTAAGAGAAGGATAAATAGCACTCCGACTTGGACAAGCAGCAATTTAGCAAGTCACAAGTGCGATTTTTGAACAGGAAGACGAGTCAGAAATTAGAAATGTTTTCTGATAAATGGCATCTCACATATCGGTTGTGAACACAAAGATATTTAGGGAGATAATGTGGGAAGGCTGGCATTCCCCGGAGCATATTTGCAAGATTCAGCTCGAGCAATTTTAGAGAGCTTTTATGCTGCCTGCATCGCACAATGCGCTTGAAGTCAGAAGCGACAATAATTAAAAATCATGAAATAATTCACCATGTGATATCATCACTCAACTCACCATAAATAAAAACATGGAAGCACTGTACAGCTGTTTCATCCTTGTTAGGAATCATCAGCAGTGCAGATCCATCGCGCCCGAACTGGGACACGAACCCAGGGCGAACGATTTTGAGTCAAACGCCTTAGCCATTACGCTACCGGGCAGGCTCTGAACGGTTTGTTGAACTTCACCACATGATGTTCCACCTATCCGTCACTGATTTGCACGGTGACCGTCCGCTAGCTTACAGCGATCGACCCCTACTGATGGATAACTTCTCCGCAGGTAGCCTAAGTACGAGGAAGGCTCTGGATATGACCTACAGAGCTTGATTGTTAAGTACATTTTCGAACCGCTGGTCCAGATCTTCCGCTGCTCCTTTCAAATCTGCTCTCGCTCTTCTTGTCCGGCGCTGCTTTTCCGTCACAATAAAAAACATCCATTATTGTTCCACATCACAAATTGGTTCCATGCGTGAACCTGAAATCTTTCGCCCATTAACAACACTCCAGTTCTATCCAGGCTTATGGAAAAGATTGTTAAAGAAAAACCAGTTAACTTCCTTACTACACACAACCTTATCAACCCCACCCAACACGGCTTCCTGAGGGGCCGATACTGCCCCACCTGTCAGTTTGACTTCTTGAACTTGGTCACCCAAAGTGCTGATTCCCAAAGGTCGATGCTCATATTATTTTTGGACATGTCAAAAGCGTTTGACCGCGTTTCCCACTCCCGACTTCTGGCCAAAATTAGGACTTATGGAATAAGAAATCCCCTCTTATCTTGGCTATCATCCTACCTTTCTGATCGCTCTCAGGTAGTCAATATTAACGGTTGTTTTTCCCAACCCTCTGCTCTTACCAGTGGGGTCATTCAGGGGAGCGTCCTAGGTCCTCTCCCGTTCCTGCTATACATTGGTGATATCTTTAAAGTTACTCGTCATGGCACACCATTCCTGCTTGCTGATGACATTAAAACAGTCCATTCTTTTGTTCCAAGTGGCTTATGAAGCTCTCTGCTGACAAAAGCTCTCTGATAACATATAAATGCCATCTTCCTCTGGGCGTCCTCTCTATAAACGGCATGCCAATCCTTGTGTCACACACAGTTAAGGACCTAGGGTTACAATACTCCTGTTCTTTTGACTTCCACGAGCAGGCCCACTATCAGACCGCTATAGCTGAGAGAACCGCCAAATTGGTCTTAAGGGCATTCCGCACTTAGGACCGCAGAATTATCACATTCAAGTCCCATGCTCGGCCCCACCTCGAGTATTGCCCGATTATTTTTACGCATACGCGTAAAGTCGATCGAATTGCAATCGAGAATGCGTAGCACGCATTCACTAGGAATCTCCTAGGTCCCTCATTTAGCTTAAACTACAGGGCCAGATGCGAGCTGCTTGGACTTGAACCATTGTGGCTTCGTCGAGTTAAATTAAACCTTACATTTCTCTTTAATCTTCGCCCTAATAATGTCCACTCTACTACAAACGTCTCACGCGACGCCGGTAGTCCCCCATATCCACTTCGTAGTAGATACTGTTCGCTAAGAATACCCCTGACTCGACTATCGATCAGGGCTAAATTCCTCACAATTGCCTGCTCTAAATTGTGGAAAGAACTCCCCAGTTCCCTGCGGTCGTGCCCAAATTTAGCCCAGTTCAAAGCCCATCTGGCAAAGTTACTGGATGTCCAGTTCTTAAGTAACCTGACACGAGCTAAAATTGGACTAGACGGGGCTTACAAACATGGGACAGAATTTTAGTTCGTGACCGAATCTTTGCTGAGATCACCATCAGGGATTCGGCTTCACCTCTAACTTCTTCACTTTATCACACGTCCCCACTAATGTGCTTTTTGACCTTCCTTGTAGTGATGTACCCTCTTCACCAATGGCTTGAGCAACTAACTCTCGAAATTCTCCCAATGTGGGCGGACGAAAATATCGGCGTGCTTATTGTTGGATCCATGCTCTTATCACATCCTGTGATTTTAAACACCAGCTTGTGTACTCCTCTCCCTTCATGGCATCTTATCCCATTTGCTAACTTGGTAGAGCTGAATAGGTCGTTCTTGGTAACTCCTAACACTCAAATACGCCTAAAGCTGCTACCGTAGCTCATTCTAGTTACCACATTCTACGGAATAGATGCACTATGTGAAGATACTTTGGCGCAATCCAATAATCACCATAACCCCAAGCTGGCACCCAAGACAGACTACTTCTCTCTCGCGTTTCAGATGTCGCATCCGCAGCAGACGAGCTGCTAACGCTTCTGTCCTCGTACTGTCGATTCCAAATCTGCTACCCTGTCATTACTGTTAGGAACCTGTTAGCTAGAACTGGCGCTCGAGTTCTGGCCTGGTCAACGATAACTACGCGGATTATCGCACTGGACACCACAACTCGCATTTCTGCGATCGATTAAAACCGCGATTGCTGCTGTCTCCAGAATGGCTTGTGCACCTTATACTCCCCACCCGTACTGCTGACTAAGATCAAAAGATGCGACAACGTAAATGACAGCACAGAGGACATTCTTGGCTATTGTATTTAAGTAGTTTCATACACATAATTTCTGTTATCTGCCGCGCTTCTCGGTACAGCTTATCACCATCCGTATGTGGATATTATGACCATCCTTGNAGTTCCGTATCTAAAGTATCACAAATTTCCTCCAGATACTTTGAGGCAATCGTTTTCCGCTCTCAGCATTTTTGGCCATTTGTTGTCAGCTACGTGTCTCATCCAATTTGCCCGACGTTCCGCCTGGTTTTCACCACTTCTATCTAGGTACCGCATTACCACTGCTTGTCGTATCTTCAGCTTAACGTTTCCGTCCATTACGTAACGCTTCCGACGTTTGGTTTCTCTAGCCATATATCAATATCCACCGTCGGGCTCCGTCCATGTTGTGTGACAGCAATGAGCACATTTAGTGCACTTAAACACGAGATGACTCGTAGTGCGCTACTTGCAAAAAGCCCCAGGTAACTATTTCTCGGTCTTTAAAGTTGAGTTTCCCACATTTTTGCTTTGCACTGGCATACTTGTACTTCCCCTATTGCTTTGCAGCATCTCATTTCAACTTCCATTGAGCTTCTACAATAATTCAATATTGCTTCCACCGTCTTCTCTCATTCGAATTCTATCAGCCACATTTCCTATGCATTATCCTTGTAAAAATTGATCTTGCCTTGCGCATGCCTCTCAAAAAATCGAGAAATATACAGTATTATTATCATTATAGGAGATTGAATGTTTTCATGAAATAATTCGCCATGTGATATCATCGCCCAACTCACCATAATGAAACCATGCAAGCACTGTACAGCTGTTTCATCCTTGTTAGGAATCATCAGCAGTGCAGATCCATCGCGCCCGAACTGGGACGCGAACCCAGGACGAACGATTTTGAGTCAAACGCCTTAGCCATTACGCTACCGGGCAGGCTCTGAACGTTTTTTGAATGGTTTTTGAATTACTTCATGAAAGCATTCAATCTTCTTCTTCTAAAATCAGAAACTCTTTCCAGATGGGCTCAATGCACATGCAATAATCAGAATCCTGAACGGCGATGAAAACTTTGGCGGGGGCGTTCGCTCGCAAGAAATTTTAGTCACTAGTTGTAAACAATTGGGCCGTACGTCTGCAGGTGGTAACGAAAGCTAGCAATGAATAAGATTTTACGTTGGCTCTTCTCTCTTTGCTCGAGTCTCGTAGACCTCGAATGTTCATGAAATCGCGATTATGCATCATCCACGCACGGCTATCTCTTCAAGTAACAGCGGCCATGGTCGGCGGAGGTTTTTGAAAATTACGAACAACCCATAGATTAAGGCACAAGAGAAAAACCAAAAAAGGCCAATATGAAAAATCAGAATTAGCTATTGATCAAGTGCATTCCTGATGAGGTATATTGAACGATCACGATGGGTGGACTACGCTAGAAGTTGAGTTGGTTTGGACAAATGCAAGCGGCGGAAATTAATAAAATATTTGCAAAGTTAGACGGGTAGGGCAGCGTGGGAGCTGTTTAAAATAATATTATGATGCTTCTTGGACAGTACCAAGTGCATGCAGTGGAGATGACTTATAGTAGCCAGCGGATCAAGTTATTTGCTCATCACCTAAATGCCCACAAACTGGCAGAGAACTGCGAGCAATAAGGACGAAAACCTTTGCCGGGGGGCACGTAGTCCCAAGAGAGGCAGATTGAAATTTTTATTCGAAAGATGAAGCTTCCTTGACTTGGATAAGCGGTAGGACATGCCTCTGTAGCATACAAACTACTGAATCGGGTCCACCGAGACAGAAATAAGGCTTGCTTGTGCATTTGAAGCATCAAAATTGCCCGAGACACATCAATTTTGCTTCCTATGACACTGCGGTGAAGGTGGAAATGACCATGCGGAGCGATCAATATGGTTGTTCTGAATGGCGTCACCCAGCTCCTCGAAAAAGAAGACCAAATGAGAATGGGGTCAGGCGGAGGCTTTCGGAAAGTGCCGAAGAGTGATTATAATTGTCTGCGTATGGCACGTCGAATTATATATTCAAGAATAAGTTGCATTTATAAGCGCATGTGCCTGAACATGGATCTTATTCGGTTCACATTATGTTAGCTTTGGTGTGCAGGCTGGGTTTAGGATTGGAGAGGTGAACGAATGCAGACAAAGGCCAGGGTTTCCAGGATGGAGACAAGAAAGTGAATGGGCAGGCACTGAAGGTGGCGAAGTGTATAATTTTCCATTTGCAAAAAAAAGAATATAAGTGCTTGTGTGAAGTCCGTCAAACCTGCCTATTTGACAAGAGCGATTAAACTTTATGTGGTTTCATTCTGAAATCCGTGTGCACGCACAACTGCAGACCTACCCGTTTACATGAATATACATCAGTTAACCAAGTCAAAGTCGGCAGGAGCTCTGATGGAATCGGTGAAAACCTGCAAATTGGGGCGGTGGTTATGGGCTAATGTCGAATCCATTCTATCTTCTGGATTGTGTCGAAGTTAAAGATGGTACGTACAGGGCAAGCTCACTCTCAAGGAATTCTGTGCGCAATTACCTGCGAACATCTGCATGGGCGCACAGAATTCATTCTATTCTACTTGTTTGGCTGTGTCGAGGTTATTGTTGAGAAAACATCGAAAAACCGAGATGCTTACCTGATCAAACCATAGAGCAGCATAAGTTATTCGTTCAGGTTCAGTGTAGGGATGAACGTCCGTCTTGTCGGCACCCGAGATATTTCCTGCGGTAAAATGATTATAGCCTCGTAGTGATCTGAGTTAAGGTGGCGGCAGACGGGCTAATACTAACGAAAGCAATAAGTTCCCCAAATACCTCGACAGTCATGCTTGGTTTCGTGATCAAATGCTGCAAGAAAAAAACGATGTAACATGAGAACAAAATTGAAATTATCCATATATTGCACTTTTTAAAAGTCAATATCAGTGACAATTTGCAAAGAACCCGTGGGTTACACAGACACACACACACCAGGCAAAGGGCTTAATTGCAGTACGACAGCGAAGGTTAAGATGTGGCCGTATTGATCAGGCTCAACGAGTTAACATGGTGAAAATGGAGGCTGGATCGCTACGAATAAAGTCAATTTAAAATGGCCATAGTAAGTATATTCGTCGGCACTGACAAGAACAGCTGGGGTGAATAAAATGACAAGCTAACAGACGTAAAATGAGGACTATCACGCTCTAGGTATTGGAACCGGTAAACTGAGCAAAGACATTTGGAAATGTAGAAATGAGAAGAATACTATTAATACATTATAAAATGAAGGAGCGTCATCGCTGCAAAGACCATAGTGAAGAACAATGTAAAAGACCCTGAATAAGGTATCCGACGCTGATGAGCTAGTGCGAAACGAGATTTTGTATTCCTGACTCTTTCTTGAGTTTTCGGGGTTCAAACTGTTGTCAGCTACTGGCACAAGAATAACGGTGGAAGTCGGGGGGGAATTAGTGGATATGTTTGACGGCAGTGGGCAGTGATGCTATTTGGAACAAGCGGACTTATATATGGGTCTCGTTTTGACGACAGGCGTTCAATATACTGGTCTTGATAACCACTGTCGGACAGTTCCAGGAAAAAAGCTCTGTAGTTTTAAGGGTCTGTAGGCGCATAGCACGTTAGTGTTGGACAGCCTTCGTTGTGAAACATAGTTGCTGCAGTCAATGTCTTTTTTCGCCAGTGGGCCTTCTGATTAGCGCAGCGTTCTCCTTCCGCGTGCTCTCGGAAACGAATCAGATTGGATGGTACATCGAAGCCGTTGGCTATTTTGCTTTCATTGCATGTAGAAACAAAATATTGGGGTCGAAAACTGTAAGGCGGACATTTGATGACCAGAAATGTGAATGCGCACATTTGGCAAGGATAAAAGAGGAAAGCTAAGTGCGTTGAGATATTATAACCGAAAGTTAAGGTAAACGCAAAGTTCAAAGCAAAAATGCCATGATTGGTAATGTGGGACGTGAAACGGGGTCACCGCTTCAGAATATAACAGTGTTAAAAAAAGATTAGGTGCGGATATTAAACGCGACTTTAATATAAACTTTTTAATATAAGAAAAATTAGACGTAAAAATTGCACTCACGATAATTCGTTGTTTTAAATAAGCAAGAATGCGATTGATTTTATTTTACTAATACTGTTTACACAAATAAAAACAAGCAAGAAGGCAAGTGACTAGACCTATGGGTGGAGGTCATCATGAGACTGAGTGAAATCAACTTGCAGTCAACCTCATGGGCGTGACTCATGTTTGTCTCCTCTTGGAGTGCAAGGATTGCGTATATTTATTGGGTTTTTGACGGTCGTCGTTTTCCCAACTTCAATTTTGATGTGGCGGACGCAGGAGGTATCAGTCTTTTATATTGGGGCAGCTTATTCGATGGGAATGAATATGTGACGATGCAAACATTGTTGCTAAATGCTTTCCTCGGCATTGAGACCGAGGCGAAGAATTCAGTAAGTGGCGCGGCATAGGAGGGGTGGCAAACTCCACGTCTATGTACAAGCAACCCTATGAAACGTCGACGGGTTAATTTGCAACCAATGGAGGCAAGATGAATCGAGGTATTATGCTATTCAAGATTCGCTGTAGTTCACCGATGAATAGCGGTCCAGAAGAGGCTTTTAAAGTCTTCGCCGAATAAACTAAATGTGGGGTCCATCAAACTGTTTCATGTTTGAACAGCAAACATGGGCAGCACTCACAAGAAAGTCCGAAGTTAAAAAATTGGATTTCACAGTTCCAATCTTTCTGAGCGTTTACCATATCAGTCTTCTATCCGAAGCACCTTCAACTAGGATGTCCTCAGAAGATAAACTCAAGGGTGATATAACGCCAGGTCTCTAATTTCCGGGGTAAATAAGCTTATTATTTTGCCTCGAACAGCTCCGCACGGCTAAGGCATTTCTGCCTCATCATGTCGCTACTGTAGGCTGAATATCGCCTCGATAAAGCTATGCGTCATCAGCCGACGAATAGCAAATCAATCTTTCAATTTTTATTGTGTTGGAGTCAGGTGAAAAGTGCATGCATTTTCTGTATAAGCTGTGAACTGAAAAAGAATACCGCACTCGATAACCTGGAAGAGGGGTGTAAAACGGAAGAAGTAAGAAACCGACTGCGTCCCTTGTAATTCGACGAGCCCTGAATAAAGTTCACCACCTATGTCTTGAAGGCCAAATGGGAAAATCGAACCAACAAAGGGTTTCTTGTAACTTAGTTATCAACATTCATTAGACGCTTGCTGTCAGACACGCGGATAAAGACCTTCGTCATATCCAAGAAGATCATTATCACTGGTATTCGGTCATTTTGGGGCCCTAATAAGGTCCAAGGGAATAGTCATGCAGATATAACATCATTTGCACTGAAGTAGATCATGTTAGCTCGCGTTTTCGAGATCATAGCCTGATAAACGTTTTATGATAATATTATTTTCACGATACCCGCGAAAACTGAAGTATGATTCTTGGGTTTGTAGCTGGATGGTTTCTGCTATGAGCCCTCCTCTTGAATTTGATAAATGATGAAAATTTCCACTGCTCATGGAGAGATTAACATCACGAAGATGTTTGTACTGGATGGTATATGTTTTCACACAGGCCACTTGAAATTCTTATCCAACAAAGTAGTGCCCCCATTAAACAAACGATTTGGAGTTAAAAACGATTCCAGCGAGCTCAGCAGCACGGCTTCACAGTTGCAGGTGGGCAGCTACTTAGATGAGATAATGTGAATTAGCACCAGACAGACAGATGACCACATCCAGGTTAACCAGCCTTAATAAACAGGCGGACGTGTTAAGAACATCGGGTCAATAATATCAAACGTATTTTTTCATTGGTTGCGTGCTTGATCTCATTTTCTAGCCGAATGCTTGAAAGAAAAGGAGTCAATCGACTGGGAGCGGGAAGCCCGGCGACAAATTCCGGATGCCGTGAAGTTTATGGCGCCCGCCTCTGGACATGGCAGGTTAGGAAAACTAGTTATTAGTTCAGGAATCAGCAGAAAACCCTTTTGATAGGGGACAGAAGTACTGCAGTAAAGCCCTTTCACAAGTCCTCGATCGCCAATCTCAGCTGTGAGCCATAGAATGTGTTTGATTACATTAAGCATTAACTCCAGACCAATGAGGTCGGCGTCAGTCCCGGATGCAGACGAGATATCATGTCCATAGGGCTGTAGGATCGCTTTTCTGGCATATATCTGAGAATTGTGGTAATACTAGACAGAATGTGGTCGCTGGGCTATATATCAGGGGATAAATTTAAATAGGATTTTCTCGGTCATCATGCAGAGGCACGATTGTTTGCACGGTCAGTGGTTTCAAACGGTCATAGTAAATTCCAAACTCCTGGTTGAAAATTTATCAGGTTACAAGTCCGTGCCAGAAAATAGTTCGATTACCTCAGGGGGAAAACCGCGGTAGAAGCTTATTCAATTTTTAATGGCCGTTATACGAGGAGTTTGCAAGTATTCTGTACAAAAATGCTGTTTAACTCATGACAAAGTGAGTGGAGAAAAAATCGCGCAATAACGGAGGGCGTAAAGAGCTAAAATGAAAAACAATAAACTGCAATTTGGCCCTTGTTAGGATAGTGGATATGACAATGTGCTAGGAAGAAATGCAGTTGGGATTTGAACTAAAAACGAGTTCCGGCGGGGAACGGGAAAATAAAGGTTGATTAATGGGATCCAATTAAAAATGCATGTAAAAATAAAGGTAAAAAGTGAGTGTTATAGAGCCTAAAAAAATCATTTTTTCTAAATGAATAGCATTGAGAATTTGGTAAGAGATTTGGGCCAAGTGGCAGTGGATTGGCAGAAGCAGAGGCGGTCATTCATGAGTTGGAAGCCGAATACTTCTGGAGGTGAATTGTAGGGACTAAGAGTTTGCGGTGGGGTTTCAAGCACCCGCTAGCCTATGATGAAAGTCCAACTGTGCATCCGTTTCATTGTGACGCAGCGCATCAAGGGATGTGCGCGTGCCAGTGGTTTCTGGTAAATGCGAGCCCACGGGTATAGTGCATTATTTCTTATAAACATTGACTCTCCCGAGCAGTATGGATAGGGATCATGTTTGAAACCGGGGACGGAGTATTGCTGTGCGTCTTAATACTGCTGTGTCAGTAAGACGACCAGTTTTGACTTCGCCACTTGGGTAAACACTACGCCTTTATGTCACATTCGTGCGTCGTCAGAGATGCTCAATTCATCGGACGGCAACATTTTGCAGAGTAAGGGACCGAGGGCTCAGAAAAGGAAAGTGTGTTTGATCTTCATTTGGACCAGCTCTGTGCTGTGGATGCACCAAGATAGGTTGGGAATAATCTGGAGTGATACCATCGGTCGAAACTCACGAATATCATTGAAGAGTGAATGAAAATGTGGCATGCTAACAGAATAGTAATCAAGGCGAAAAGTGCCTAAACGCAGACTTTGAAAGGCAGCCTGCTGGTTGACGGAAAGGTAGTCAGCGGCATACTGAGACTGGGCTGGATTTAAGGTGAGGCACGTGCAAACCTGTTGCTGCAAGGAACTTTGAACGAAACCGAAACTATGATTATGGGGTTACCAATGCATGGTACAAGGATAAGCATGGCATTGAGATGAGCTGTAATTTCAGATTACCATTGTGTATCTTGTGGGATGTATCACGAAGTGGTGGCGTTGGCTTTAAATCAGTCGGGTCTCATCTGTACAGGTATAGCTTATAATAATAATGATGATGATGATGTATATTTCTCGATTTGAGAGGCATGCACTAGGCAAGATCAAGTATATACGGAGACGATGCGCAGGAAATACGAATAACACAAATCGGAAGGAAAGGGGGTGAGAGCAACCTTGAGTAATTTGAAACGCTTGTTTATTCATGTGTATTTCTGGACATACAAGAGTCACGCGCAAGGCAAGATCAAAATTGTGCAAAGAAAGCAAAATGCTTACACGGAAAAAAAGAAACCAAACATATAGTGCAATGTGTTTTCGCTCACAAGATCATAACAGAATGTGATTTGCCGAACATGAGTTTTCGACCTACAACTAAAAGCCAGATAAAGATTTGCAAAGATTTTTCTGGGACTGATTACCAGTCCTGCACTGCGAGTAACACTATGTTTGAATGCATCAGAGGTACGTATCGCAGGAGCAAAATATGGCCGGAAGGCAGTGGCCGTCGCCATCAGTTGTCGACATGATTTTCAGCTTCGTCCAGAAATAAAGGTGGGGTCGGAAAAGAAGGTGAACCGGAATCAAATGAGGCAGCTTCTGGTTGACTCGGGTTGAGGACTGTTACAAAGAGTATCGGCTTACTGCCTGATTCCGCAGACCGGAATAGAGGTTGATGAAAACTGACGGTCCTCAGCTGTTTTTGGATGTCAAGATGCATTGTGAACGTCAGTTTATATCAGATGCCAATGCGAATACTGTCCATCGCGAGTCCGTTTTGTATAGTTTTGGGAGAAGAATTTCGAGAAGGAGCAAAGGGGAATCCAGTACAGAATGGAGCAGGTGAACGCAGGAGCTAGAGTGCTGTTTACCACGACAGTGCTAGTGGGTGGGGCTGACCGAGTGCTGGCCAACCAACCTGAAAAACACCGTTTGAGGTGAACACACGAGGTTTAATCCGCCAACATTTCCACCCGCACACCGCTACAGCCCAGCTGCCCGCACGATGTGCGACGGCCAAAGTGGTGGATATGGCAGCGCCCCGCACTATTGTTGTAACGCCGGTGTACTCGTGATGTGGAGGAAGGAATTCAAATGTGGTAGGTTAAGGGAGACATCGTCTTTCTGGGATCGGATAATCGCCAGAGCATGGGCAAGTTTTTCCATCCAAACAGAACTATAAGGCCTGAAAGAGAGAGAAAATGGACGGACGGCAGTCTGACCTAGCTGCAAAAAGATTTCTAGCTTCGAAGTGACAAGGTTAAAGAAGAAAGCCGATTAGGAAAGAACCGAAACAAAGATTAAAACTAGAAGGAGGGTGTCAGCTGATAAACGGCCTAATGGTTTAAGAGCTATGGTGATAAATGACGTTGTGAGCATTGATAGGGATAGTATGGTTAGAAGCAGAAAAACGTTTGCGGTGAACTGTTTACATGTGGCAGGCAACCCATGGGCTTTTGTGATTAAATCATAAAATAATACAAATATGTGTGTCGGGAGGAAAATGTACTGGAGCGATCTGCTTCGTGGGTATAACACAAATGCTATGGAAGAGGAAGCCGTGGTGAGTCGGTCGAACAAATGGTGGTCTGTGGTTCGGAGTTTCCTATTTCACAGTGCCAGGCATGTGCAGGTGAGATACAACTTCACGAATGAAGGTAGCCCATCTCCCTCACGCCTTAAATCGACGCTGCCGACGTCATGGATATTCGCAGATGATAAAATTCATTCTTTTACTATCAGAGGATTGGGTAACCCTGTACTGGAACTTAACGTGGTTCTTCCGCCTAGCCAAAACTTTAAACGTCCAATTATTTTTGCAGCTACTACGTATAGTGTGTTTTTCCCAAATTCGAGAAACACCACGGATTATGCTTTTTCACTACGCATTAATGGCCCTTTATTGAGAGATTCCAGTCACACCTCCACTAACTGCACTTTACACGCCGGGCAGTTGCGCTGAAACCGACAACAAATGCCGTCATACGATCGCGACTATACTCTTTTACATCCCTTCACTCCGCAATTTTTCACTAAGTCACTTTTGCTTACACACTGCTCAAAAATGAAAGTGCCAATGTCACCTACTCCGAATCGCTGTCTCTTCCCCTCTAGCCTAGAGACGTTCCGACCGACTGGTGTCGTTCTTTCTAGCTCCCAACCCGCCTTGACGCTTCGGAATCCTCGAATCTTACCGCACTTCATGGTTTCTATGTTAGTCCCTGAAGCCTAGATGGAACTCCTGGCACCCGAGTTGATCTCATTCGCCATGTTACGCGTATCCTAATGTTCAGGTGGCCCCTAACTTCTAAGCAGTCGGTATTCCGAACCATTGCATCTGGCAACACAAACGGACCCCACCTGTTAACGTGTGCCTCTCTGATCTTTGGTACAAACCCCGGATGCCAATTGAACAAATGAGTAAGCTATGCCTCCGGCTCATCAGCATGTCCAGCACCCACCGAACAGAGAAGCCCCACTTCTGCGGCCTTACCTCCACTGTTTCGCATTCATCCGAATGTTTTTGACCCTTTGATCGATCTCCCTCTCAAGACTTACGTTAACCTCTTAGCTATCATATACTCCCGATTGTTTCCTTTTTATTATTTTGTACCCCTTAGTTTTTGCACAAGATGCACTAAGTTAACCATTCGGACTATTCCTTGTGATTGTGACTGCGGGCAATTCGTTGCACCACTTTGTGCTTCCATGGTCATTTTATCTTGGCCATTGATGCTATCGTCGTGTTCTCGCAAATAACGACCCCCGACCGATTCGCTAATCTCTACTTACCCAGGCATTTTGATTCCCGGAAAAAACGCTAACAAACTCTCATTGATGGTCCCACGATTCGAATGTACATCTAGCTGTTGTTTTCGCCCTTTTGCTTATTTCCCCATGATTCCTTTGTTACCACGCCAGTATCAAACCCATCTTGGAGATGCCTGTTCCTATTCGAGTAATGAGTATATTATTATTATTGTCACATTCTGTTCTGGAGAAGATTGGTACCGTAGAGCAAGTGTGGCGTAAATAGCAAAAGATGGTCTTGGCGATGAGTCAACTTCAGCAAAGTTGGTGGGGGCAGAAATGATAAAAGAAGCATGGTGATCTTATCCGCCATCATTGCCGTGGTTGAAGGACTCTGAATTAGGTCACACATAAGACGCCTGAAGCACCTTAACCTTGACTCATTGGAAATGAGTAACTTAATTGCAGTGCTACCCAAGTTTTCTAGATCCTGGTAGTTTGTCGATGACAGACTCGGATGGCATGCTTAGGAAGGCTACCAGGGATGAAGCACGAAAAGCGGTGTCTGGCTACGTCAGGCCAGCTGTGGGCTAAATTTGACTACAACAGTTTTTGAAACAGCTTAATCGGGGTAGATATAACTCGGCAACTTTTGGACTACCGTCGGTAGTCTTTCTCGCGGCCTTGTTATTAACAATGAAAGCCAATAAATGGCTCATCAATTTTTCGATACGCCATTCACTGTGGGCTTGGAACAGTTGCCATCAGAAGCATCAAGCGCTGTAGGCGTCAGCACACCGAACAGATCATTGAATAAGATGAGGCGCAAATTATTCCCGTTACTAGGGTGCTAAGATGCAGAGTACTGCAAAATGTATTGCGCTATGAGAATATTCGTCAGCATGGTATTTTGAAACAAAGGGGCGGCGTAAAGTTGAAAACAGCCCACCGTTCCACTTCTATTTTAGCTTGTACGGGAGCTCCGCAGTAAAAAGAATGGGAACTGGAAAAACTGAGGGTGTTGGATGCGAAATCTTCCGCATACCATCGAAGGAACCATGGACGGTCGATTGACCGTTGAGGTCATTACTGTCCTGGGTTAACTAAACTGAACAGATTAAAGGGACGGCGTGACCAGGACACTATTTAGTGAACCGAAGTCCATTTGGTTTGCGCGGTGTACTTTAGGCTACCCCGAGAGTGCTCCAAGGAAAACGTCCAGTTAAATGTCTACACGACTAATGTGATATCGCAAGTAATTTCTTAAAACAATAAGGTAAAGCAGGTGCCTACAATTCTTGGTACCTTGTAAACGCTACTAGGATGTTGGGATTACTTCTGTCTAATGCTATTTAACCTGAGGTATAAGTTTGTTTTTCCCTCTCGAGATCTAGTGGAAATCTTGCCGGTGGCAATACGGTTCATTGCGCCACAGTCTCATGGCCATGGCACTTCTGTCGGCTAAACCGTAAGATATTGAGTGCGGTTTCGGTCCTACGATTTTAACATGTCACGTTTTTTTAGAAAGGGCCGTAAGATAAGAACTGAGGTAGGCTAATGGTCTAGTTGCCACTGCGTCAGGGTTTTGTTTCGTTCTGTTGAAATACCACGGGTTTCGGCCCCGAGTAGCTTGTTATTGGCCTTAATTCCAGTTTTTCGTTGAATTCCCACCCATGGATTTTTGAGTTTATTCGTTTCTTTATATCTTGAGCGTTTGTTAACAGGTCGGTTTTAACCTGAGGTCATCCAGGATCTTCATACTTTGAGGATAGAATTTCTCTTTATAAATGAAAAAACAAACAAAAAGAGATAGCTCTCAGTAACTTCGGTCGATTGGCTCGCGTTGCCTTCCAGTCAAAGATGGAACACTGCATTTAGTTGCTCCCCTACTTACGTGGGTTTCCAAATGGAATGTCTGACAATCACGGATTCTTTCGTAGCCTGTTGGAGACGGATGGAAATTTTTGATAGTGCTTTGCAGTCATTTCCGCAAATTACCTGAAGCCGTATGACACAATGTTACGTACGTTTGAATTCACAAAGTTAAGCAAACACGTTTGCAAACAAAAGTGATTCTCATTCCGGTCAAGGACACAAATGCAAGTGATATAACATCAATCATTGTGAAAAACGAGGAACACTTCCAAATAGATCCTGTGATTCAGTGCGCGCTCTGCTATCTTTCGTTCGTGCATCCGGTGCGAAACGTGGTAGGAAAACGTGGTACGAAATACTTAACTCGGATCGTTCGGAATATGTCTCACAGTATAGGTCATCTATGACTGTTGGCCAAAAGTGAGTATCAGTGACGGCGAGAAGGTAAGCAACTGCAGGATGTTCGTTTTCTTTTTTTGACTACAGTTAGAGTCATATAACTCTAACATGTGTTTGGAGACACCGGTTCACTTTTACTGACAGTTCCCCAAATACTTCTCTTGCCGTCTTATTTCTTTTTCAGTGAAAAGTGAGGAAGTTGCTTGGCTGCGAGGGGTACGATTTGGCGACCCTCAGATTGAAGCGTCACGAAGTTGATCACTTAAGCACCGAACTCAGTGAGACACATGTTAGTTCTCTGATAAGCGTGCTGCTTGGGAACTAAACCTGTCACAACGAGACTACACCTTGACGTGGTGTGACGGCTTGCGTGCCTCCATGATCCAACAAGCTATACAGGATGGCTTATCTCAAGCCGAAGATCCAGTCATGACTGGAAG
>LUCM01007716.1:0-24388 GCA_008360955.1 Fasciolopsis buskii | reverse complement strand
GTTCGCAACAGCTATGAACAGAAAAAGTCCGATGAACTAAGAACTTCGATGAGCAGCAATGTAGACGATCAGTGGGATCAAATAAGCAGACTATGCATTTGGCAGCAGATTTCGCCTGTGGTCCTAGATCTAGCATTCATCAAAAACACTGGATCTCGCATGGGTCGCTGGGTCTGATGGAGCAAAAACACCGACTCCCTAACTGCAAGGAAATGAATAAGATGCGTCGACAGTTGCAGCGTCAGTTGACGAAAAGTATTAAGAATGACCATGAAAACATGTCGGTTGAGGTATCCGAAGAGATAGAAGTGGCGTCCGCTTCATCAGGTAACAGTCAAAGACTGTTTAAGCTTTGTACGTGACACCGGCGGGCGGCAAACTTCAGTTAGTGAAGTCGTGTGCAATAGGACTGGGGAGCTCATGCATGAAAAACAACAAACGCTCAACCTTTGGGGTGAGCACTTCAGGGATCAGTTTAGCTGGCCACACGCTAATGCATTTATCTGACGTCTGCAGCTTCAAACCTTTGGGAGGTGTCACTTGGTCCTCACAACGGAAGTGGAAGTGCAGTCGAATATTCTGCTTCTGAAGAGGGGAAAAGCAGCCGGTCCCGACGACTTTCCTCCAGTTCTTTTCAAATTGGGTGAAAAAGCTCTGGTGAAATCACTTACCTCTTTGCTTCGCGATATTTGGAATGAGAAACGTATTCCGTTATCGTATTGCGAGTCACTGATTATACCCATCTTCAAGAAGGGTACACGGAGTGACTGCAGCAATCATCGTGGTATTAGTTTAATTCCGATAGTTACTAAGGTGTTAGCTTCGATAATGCTGCGCCGCTTGACACCGATTCGCGAGAGTAATATCCGCGATCAACAGGCTGGATTTCGGCCAGGTCGAGGTTTCATCGACCAAATATTCACTCTTCGACAGATACTCGAAACGCGCCACACGCACCGCCGCCCTACGATCGTAGTCTTTATAGACTTGAAAGGTGCTTTCGACTCCGTGGATCGAGCAGCATTACTTAGTGCTATCCACCGGAAGGATATGCCAACGAAGTTTGTGAACCTGTTGCGAGCATTGTACTCGCATACCTATGGTCGCATTAGGGTAAACGGTGAATTGTCACGTTCATTCGAAGCGACTAATGGCGTTCGACAGGGGTGTCCCATCTCTCCATTCTTGTTCAATTTCGTCATGTACGAGGTGATGGAAGATGCTTTAGGAGGTCTCCGGGACGTAGGAATCGAACTGGGAGATGGAAGGAAGATATGCGACCTAGATTACGCAGACGACGTCGTGTGCCTGTTCGAGTCTGTGGACCATGCACAAGGGACACTAGATAGACTGTCGAGATCGTTGCAAAGCACTGTTACTGGGCTGGACGACGGCAGTGTTAAACGTGATGCCTAGCGGAGAGGAACTGATGATTGTAGACCGTTTCACCTGCTATGGTAGCTGCGCGTTGAACGATGGCACCACGGTAGTGGGGTCTAAACACGCGCATATGCAAGGCTCGAGCAGCTTACGCTTGACTGAAGCACTTGTGGCGTCGGCCTGATATTTCACTGAAGTTGAAAGGTCGTGTGTACTGTGCTGCAGTGCGTTCAGTTCTTTTGTACGGTTGTGAGATGTCAATTATGCGTGTGAGAGATGTTCGTTAGGTGGAGGTTTTCGACGATGGATGTCAATGTGTTAGCGCTAGTATTTGATGGATTGTTCGGGTGAGTAAATTAAAGGTCAAGAATGTAGTGCTGGTTGCCGGCTCTCAGAATTCTTTAAATCAGCGTATAAACCTTAGTAGACTACGCTGGTTGGGTCACGTGTTGCGTTTGTCGAACACTCGTCTTCCATACCATGCGCAATTTCTGTTTTTCCCAGAGAGTGGAAGAACACATGTGGAAGTCAACGGATGACGTGGCAACGTGGGATGAGAAAATGTACAGTGAACTTAGATGAACTAGGTTTCCCAGGTCTTCGTGACTGGGATTCAAAAGACTCGTTAACCAGTTGGCTGGAGACACTGAAGAATATGACAGTGAATCGTGAACATTGGCGATCGTGTTGTCATTTTCTGTCGAATCAGAATGATTGAAGGTATGCGTTTTTACAGTTAGACTGTTTCATGTGTTGGCTGCAACAGCATGTTATCTTTTCCCATCTGTGTAGGTCCACTCCCTGTTCCCGTTGGATATTCACTCTTTTTATACAAATGTGTAACTCTGAGTAAAGGCAGCGGTCAGTGAGGCTTGCCTTGGTGTTTAACGCTACGCGATGACGGTGATGATGTTCAGTACACACTGTAGGGTCCACATTTTGCTGTCGTTGATAGGGCCAACCCTAAACCTTAGGAGTCTT
This sequence comes from Fasciolopsis buskii, assembly GCA_008360955.1. Classification (NCBI taxonomy): domain Eukaryota; kingdom Metazoa; phylum Platyhelminthes; class Trematoda; order Plagiorchiida; family Fasciolidae; genus Fasciolopsis; species Fasciolopsis buskii. The sequence goes on along the minus strand of LUCM01007716.1, from coordinate 22,027 downwards.
GGCAACAGCTTGAGAGTAAATTGCCATTTTTATTGTGTTGCTTGGTCCCTGTACTGCTTCGCTTGACTTTTAAAATACTTTAAAGCACGCACGGTTTTGTATAGTCCATATTACTTGCGAAACACAAGGCGGGTGATACACATGAATTGGTTTTCTGATCCGAGTCTCATGATTTTTCGTAAACCATGGTAAATGGAATGCGTAACTAGTTCCAGTCGTGTGGACTGCCGATTTGCAAATGCTAGCCGTAGACCAGCAACCGTCTTAGATGGGGACAAAAGCTGTTGAGATTTCCTGGGAGTCAGCGGCGGAAGGTCAAGGGCGCACACATTTGCATGACCACGGCCCTCTACATATTACCATATACTTAGTATTTGCTAGTCCCTTATGAACAACTGTGAATTTTAGTTACTTTCGCTGCTATCGTGTCATTCGTTCTTCATCAATCCGTCGATGACGATATTTAGGTATAACACCTGTCCTCTCTGTGGGTTTTACATGTCTGTCTGTCTGTTTATCACTATCATAATTGATCGCCTCGCTGGGTCACGTGAACTACCGCTGTTCACCCCCCAACCCCTGGCTGAATCTCAGGTAGTGTGCTTCCTCTAATTTCTTGAATATTTTACAACCCGCTTATTGGTTTTTACCCCTTTGTGAATTCCTCATTGATTCGAAGGCATTAGTAAACCATTGTTCCGTCTAACTGCTTGCAACGTATAACCATACGTAGGTTTACACAAATCTATGTACAAATCATATGCCACCAAGAAAGCAACACAGGACGAAAACAGTGAGGTTGCATCTTGACATCGTGTGATGGCTTGCGTGACACCACGACCCAACGAGCTATACAGGATGGCTCGTCCTGAGCCGAAAATTCAGTCATACCTGGAACGCTAATTGGCAGAAGCCTGGCTTAGTAGTCTCCTCTTCCTTGAAGTTGAGTATGGGTTTGAGCTGGTAACTCGGTCGGAAAGTTGACTGAAGAATAAGTAACCCAAACAGATGGGCTTCCTCTTAGCCTCTCCCCACTGTCTTGCGGTAAGGTTCTTATTAGATGCAAGGGCTTTGGCTGAGAACCATGACCATTCTCCGTAGCAGTATTTGTCCACGAACCTCGATGAAAAAACATTCCGTACTGCGACGGTCGTCGAGCAAAATAATCAGGGCCGCGCTGCCCGTTCGAGCTGGGTGAGCAGTAATAAGTACGGCCCGGTTCATAGTCCTCAAGTTGGGCCGACGTCTTGTGAACGAAATTTTTGAATCAAGGACTGCGGCTAGGGCTCCCAAAGAGAAACCCCTTCTGCGGTATGGCCAGTCGCGAAGTATCGATTACCAGAATACCTTCGTCGCCCTTTCTACGGGGAATCTTACTAATTTCCATTGTTATACATGAACCAAGCAGGCTACCAGAAACTATAGCGGCCCGTTTGATTTAGCCAGTGGCAGCATTAATACAGAGAAAAATAGTTTAAACATTACCTAAGCCTAAGCGTTCGCTTCACTTTGGTACCTTCAGCGTGTTTGCACGCTCAAGCAGTTAAAGGAACAAAAAAGCCCAGATTAGGAATTTTGAGACTTGCAGAGCAGACGTGTTGCGTCTTTAAAATGAGCATGAATCAGTCAATAATTGTCGATCACTCTGGTCCACATCCGTAGACTCAGGTCGTGCTTCAATTCGTACTCGCTTTTGTTTACTCTTGGTCTGTGGTGACACCAGCACAAAATACATGCGTTCTGCATTGTTGATCCTAGATCTCCGATTTCAGTTCCGATCCAGACTTTTGACGTGGTTGTCGCCTCAGCAAAGTATCCAGAATCAAAGCGAATATTAGCATCAGATCAGTAAAGCTCTGCACTAAGCACCAACTGCTACGCAAGACTTCAGGACATGCAAACTTCAGAAACAATGGATATCCTCGACCTCAGTTGGTTAGCTGAATACTCGTAAATTCATTCCCTCGGATGCCACATACAACGAGTAAATAACTGAGGAGTCAGCTGCTCAGGAGCCTGGGAAATGACCGCGAATAGTGGTGGATAGGGCAATTTTGTGAGACAATAATGTTACGGATATCGGCATTAGCTGCAACCTTATCGACCGATTAGGAATACCGGTCCACGGGAGCTACGGGTTGGCGCAGTGATTAGGGAATACGACGACTCATCAGTTCGCTCCCAGAAGCGTCTACTGCGGCGTTGGGTAGAACGCTTTACGAAGCAATTCAGCCGACCCACCACCACAGTGGGCCTACCACTTTTGTCTACAAATGAACCAATCCCGGTGGATATCAGTCCTTCCCCATCAAAACAAAGATCATCATCGAGGTAGGTTTTCTGAAATTGCATAAAGCTGTTGAATCAGAGGAACTGTCTCCATCCTTATTCTGGGATGGTAGCGAAGTCATCATCATCATCGTTTGACGTTAAACAGCAAGGCAAGCCTTACTGACCGCTGGCTTTTCCCCAGAATTACGAGTTTCTATAAAAAGAGTGAATATCCAAAGAGAACAGGGAGTGGACCTACACAGGTGGGAAAGATAAAATGTTGCTGTTGCCAGCGCACGGAACACAGTCTAACTGTTAACATCGGAGTTGACAAAACTCCTGAGGCCAATTTTGGCAAGGCATTCTATGAATTTGTTATTGTACCGACTTACAAGAACGATGGTACGTCCTTATGTGAAAATTACAGGGAAATTAGTTTGATAAGCACCGCAGCCAAGCTGCTTGGGGGCATTAACTTCTGCCCATTATCTAGTACTTGCGAAAGATATATGATTGAGAATCAAACTGATTTCCGCCAGGATCAGGATTGTAATGACGAAATTTTTGTTCCGCGGTAAGTCCCAGAACACATGCACATTTCACGTAGTTCCACGACCTTTTTCCTTCTTGATCTGAAAGCAGCGTTCGACTCAGTTGATCATGCAGTTCTGTGACCTTCCTTCTCATTAAATAGTCTGCCAGAGAAATTTACTTTACTCATTCAGTCTCCGTTTGCAAAGTGTCAAGTTGAGTTCATGCTTACGGCGGTATTTCACCCGAGATCCCCACGAGAAGTAGTGTTCGTCAGGCTTTCTTCCTTTCATGTTTTCCTTTCAATTTTGTCATCGATATGTTTATGAAGATAGTCCTATCATTGTTTGAGAATATTGGCAGACATTTGTTCAGAGAGAAAATAAAATATGCAGTCGACATTATGATACTGAGCGAGGACCCAAGCAAGTAGCAGGTTTCTCTCAATCGTCTGAGTTTTAGTGTAGGTACGTTTAAGATACCCTTTGCACCTTCGAGGTATGAAATGTGGTTGCAGGATTGGATCGGTTCAAAGCCTAACCTTTTTCTCCCACAGGAACAAGTGGGTGAGGTGGGTAGACTTAGTTATTTTGGAAGTTGGATATAACGTGGTGGTGATACATCGGATTATGTGTCTTCATGTTCACGAAAGGCTCCATTGACTTTTGCAAATTTGAGTCGCTCGTGGCGTCGACGTGACCTACGGTTGTCGATGAGGTGTTTTCTGTGACTGCAGCAGTGAGGTTGGTATTGCCATACGGCTCCGAAATATGGCTGTTCGGAGGCAAAAATGTGCGAAGACTCTTGGTGTGTGAACACTGTTGTTTTCGTAATATTGGCAGAACACGATTGGATAAGTTTTCAATGGCCGCGTACACTCGACCACAGTGGCGACGATGTGGTGGGTTTTTGCTTGTCAGCATTCTCCCTACAAAATACCGTGGAAGTCTTTTGACGGTGCTGTGACGTGGCCATTGTTGCGCGCTACTCAATAAAGCCATAGCTTCCTGTTCTTCCAGACATGTGACGTAAACAGAGGTTGAAACATCGAGTCGTTCAGTTACTGGCTCTGCCCTAATCCCAATAGGCGTTGAGTCTCTCACGTGAAGCGATAGAATGGCGGATGACCCGGACTATCGGTTACATGCTCCCAGCGGTTTCCGGACGTCGGGTCTCGCCATGCTGTTTTGCACATTAAGTCATTTGACCTAAGACAACGCTTTACTTCGGTCTGAGAAGCCTAGTATTTTAAGATAGAAGATATAACTTCATCTTACCGAGCTTCTTCGCATTCATATCCATCATTTTACCTTGCTATCCTGACTGTGTCCATTCCTGTAATCAGGTTGAAACATCTAGCAACTCGGATGTTGCTTCTGATTTTGGTGACACCCAACGATCATTAATGAAATCAGACTCCTCGGATTCATTCGCGTCATCAATGGAAACAATCTTGGACTATGTATCTCACCTGTACGTGGCTCGTGAATGCCTGGAGGCCTCACGAAAACACAAGCGTGAATTCGCAGACTTTCTTGCTCGGTGTCACAAAACTTCTTTCAGTAAACGTTTAGATTTGTGGCATTTCCTGGGTAAGTGTTTGTTGTTTTTTGTTTGTATTTCAATGTTCCCTTAAAGGACCAAATTCGTTCGCTGTCGAAATGCAATTTTGGTAGTTTGGTCCATCTGCCAAATGGTTTACCGATATATATAAACTAATTCGAAAAATAAATTATAAAAGACCTGTAGCAAGGCAACAAGTTAATCAGTCGCACAGAAGATAGAGGAACTCAAATGTGAGGATGCCCCATGTCCAAAGTCTCAAATCATCGCTTAGGAGATCGTCTGGACCCCGAAACTGATAGTCTAATTAAACTTATATGGGTCAACACTGGTGGGCAGCGAAATTCGGTTAGCGAAACGATATGTAATAGAAGTAGAAAGCCTTTTCTTGACGAGCAACAGAGGATTGATTGCCGGGTTGAGTACTTCAAGTACTGATATAGTTAGTCCGACGACCACAGCTGAGTCCTTGGTAAATGTCTCTTGACCTCCAGAGGAAGTGAAAGTAGAGTGAAACATTCGGCTGTTGACGAGAGAAGAAGCGGTCGGTCCCGACGAACTTCCCTGTTCTTTTTAAATTGAGTGAAAAAGCCCTGCTAAAGTCACTCACCTCCTTGCTCCGTGACAGCTGTAACAAAAAACTTATTCAGTTATCGCGGAATGAGTCACTGATTGTACCAATCTTGAAGAAAGGCACACAGATGACAGGAACAGTCATCGCGGGATTTTAATTCCAATAGTAACTAAGGTTTTAGTTTCGATAATGCTGAGCCGTCTGACACCGATTTGCGAGAATGACGTCTGCAAATAGTAGCCGAATTTTACTCTGATCGAGGTTTCATTGACCAGATTCTTAACAGCTACTTAAAATGCGTCTCCCACGCACACTATCACCCGACAATTATAGATTTTCTGAATTTGAAGAATGCTTTCTACTCAGCCGATCGGAGTGCATTATTCAGTGTTTTTTGCCGGCACGGTATGCCTGGAAAGTCAATTGACTTGCAAGCATTACGCTGGTCTACAAATCATGTAAACTAACAAGTTCATTCGGATCGACAATCGGTGTTCGAAAACGATGTTTCATCCCCAATGTTTTTTTTTAATGTCGTCGTGGACGAGCTAATATAGGATACTTTAGATCTTCAACATGCGGGCGTCGAACTGGGAAATGGGTAGAAGTTATGTAGCCTAGATTATGTGCTTGTTCGAATATACTGAACATGCTAGTGCGCACTAGACTGGTTTGCTAGGCCTGTAGCTCCGTTCGGCATGTGCTTTACACCTTCAAATTGTAAATTACCGTTACGAGACTGAACGATAATAGAACCGAGTTTGATACTCGATGGGAGGGGAGTATCCATTGTAGACCGTTTCCCTTACCTGGACAGCTGTTTGTCTAAGCGCGACGGTAGCAATGAGCACACGTATATTCAAGGCTCGAGCGGCGTACGCTGGTCTGAATCACTTATGGCGCCGACCTAATAGTTCACTGAAGTTGAATTGTGGTGTGTGCAGTGCCGCAGTGCGCTCAGGTCTGTTGTATGGCTGCGAGACATTAGATTCGTGTGGTAGTTTTTGACCATGCCTCAGCATAAACGGGAGATGGTGCCCCAGGTGCTGAGTTGGCTGCTCGCCCTGAGCGCCTCTCGAAACGCTCCCGAGTGGCCAGCGCTTTCAGTAGCCTCTGCTTGGGAAATCCTACGCACTGTCTTCTCGTGGTCGAGGTGTTCCTACTAAAGTACCAGGCCGAAGGCGAATGGCCGGGTTGACTGATTATTAATAATCAGTCTAGGAGAGTTGGTTAAACTCTGATTCCAGACCAACCACAGGCGGCGTACGAAGAACACGGCTATGCTCATCGGGGTCCGTGGTGAAAGGTCATACTAGAAATCCACGATCTGTAGCGTCATCCGAAGGTCGCATAAACTGAACAATCAGTCACCGGTCGCCAATGGATTGCGTGGCCCTCAGACCGTCCTGCTGCCTTATGGGTTAGACCATTTGGTCGGAGGCTCGGGTTAGGGTCCCCTAAGCCAACCCTCTAATTTGGTTTGGGGAGACGGGTAGTACCAAGCCCGCAAGGGACTCATGGATCCCGTTGGAGGGCAGGTGACGTGGAAATGGGGGATAGGAGAAATATCATGTACTGTGAACTTTGCACATTATTTCTTTTTCTTCCTTTTCTCTCTTTGTCTTCATCTTTCCCCATGATTCCGATGACACCCTATCTGTATTTAGATTTGTGCGATATATATATATATATGTATATATATGTGGTATCTCTAGAATTGGATGGAGTGACCGAGTGAGTAATGTTCAGGTTAGGAATCTAATCTTAGATGTAGGTTTGAAGAATATACTATCTCAGCGGATGAAGCTCAGTAGGTTTCGTTGGTTGAGCTGCGTGGTGCGTTTGAAGAACGCTGGTCTGCCGCGCCATGCACTATTTTCCGTTCTTCCAATGGAGCGGAAGAAGCCACGTGGAGGTCAACAGATGACTTGGCAATATGAGATAGGGAAATGTACAGTGAGCTTCAGTAAAGCAGTTGTCTCACGTCTTCATGGATGGTTTCTGGAATGGTTGAAGCCGTGTGAACGTCGAAAGATGATGTGGAAGGATGGAATGAGAAAATTTACGTCAAACTTAGATAAATCAGGTTTCTCCTGTATGTGTGATTGGAATGCGAGAGACCCGTCAACAAGCTATCTGGGGACACCGAAAGATGCCATCGAATCGTTAATATTGATGATCTTATCACTTTCCGTCGATTGGGAATGATCGAAAGAGTGCGTCTGTACAGTTGGATTGTATTCCGTGTGTTTGCTACTTTGGCGTTCTTTTCTTTTTCTGATCTCATAGATCCACCCCGTGTCTGCCTGAAATTGTTGCTTTCTATCGCAAGGTGTAACAATTACGCTCAATGGGCCTCGTTCTACTGTTTAACGCTGTACATTGATGATGTTGATGATGCGTATATGACCTCATGTTCGTCCTTTGACGCTGATGGAATTCCCTAGTTCGTCATGTGTCACTTGTTTTCGCCAAGTTATGGCGTAATCCTAGCATCTTTTATTTCTAAAGTTTCTGTCGATCTTCTCCTTCTTCTCTAACAGATACCCCGCGTACTCGTTTGATTCGCTATCCGTTGCTTATCAATCGTCTCATCAAGCTGGTGAGATGTGATCCGTTCTGCCGAAGGTGTTGTGTTTCCTTGTTGTGTGTTGTTTTACTTTTTCTCACTCAGCACAAATACTCATATTTCCTTAATGTTCATGCATAACGCGTGTTTAGCGAGGCCCTTACGGAAGGTGCTCCGCGACTGCATCATTCCACCGGATTCCGGGTGGAAATATAATGAAGTATGCGATCAGCGGAGAAAATATGGGATAGATTTAAACTGGGTCATTGTTTTGACCTAGTAATAATGTTTGTTTATCAGAAGAACTAGGTTGTATTTTTGTAACTGATGTGTTCTTCGAGATTGGCCTTCCTCGATTAACAGACTATTTCGGTATGCTGTTTTCAGAGTATGTTATTGATAATATTTTTCATTTCGGTAATTATCCGGACTTCTCGCGGGATATTCTAAACAGGTTGAATATTGTTGGTCTGGTTTCTAAGATGTTTATTGTTAATATTCTTGGAATGTCTGAGATCCTGCTACAGGGTGTTCCTAAATAGATGCAAGGTTAAGGAAACAAGTTCTCTTCCTCACTAACTGTTTTCTCCTGTCTGAAGCGCTCTTCGGGGTGGGTTTCCGCTGGATTTTGAATTAAGGTGACCAGTTCATAATATCGCAGTAAAGAGCAAATTCGTCTATTGGTAATTTCTGTTTCGGTCATTTCATGCGTGAGTATAAATTTAACAAAATGAACAATAGCAAATCTAGGAGAACTACTTCTACCAATCTATTCCACATCTGAGTGCGTTTGTGCAGTCAGACTGTGTTCCGTGTGTTGACTACTGCAGCGTCTTATTTTCTCCGCCTCTGTAGGTCCACTCCCCGTTCCCCTTGGAATATGTAACTGTGGTTAAAAGGCATCGGTCGGTGAGGCTTGCCTTACTGTTTAACGCTGAACGATGATGATGATGTATTCTTCATATTATTTGGGTATCTCAAAACGATGCTTTTAATTCGATATTCCATCCGAAAATTGATTTATAATATTACCGACAACATGTCAATTGCTCGGACGGTCATCTTAAATTCTTTCTTATAATCCCATTTAAGAGATACATTCATTCACTGGAAATGCTCCCTCTGGAGCACTTTATCCCGAAGAAACTAAATTGCAACAAAAAGAACTTGTTTACTTAACATCTCATTCATTTAGGAACAGCCCGTAGCAGGATCTCAGACATTCCCAGAATGTTAACAATGATTATCCTTGGAACCAGCACAACAACATTCAACCTGCTAATAATACTATGAATGAAGTGTAACTAATTGTCAATTGAATTTGGAATAGTCTGTGTTGTCGCACCGAATTTCTTTCATTTATTTCACAAACATTCGTAAGTTCGTCACAACTATTACCAGTAATTTTGAGGCCGCCGCTGAACATCCTTTATCAGACCCTGGAAATTTGCTAGAGTAGTAGAGAGAATTAGTGTTTCAAAATCTTGTTTATCGCTGTCGCTAACTCTTGTGTTTTCAGTCGGCTCTAGTTTAATCCCAGCCCGCCTAATCAAGCGAGAACGACCAAATGGCCTCTGACTGCTCAATACGACAGTCTCGTTTATTTATCATAATCAGGTGGTTTATATAGGTCTTTAGCCGATCGCCCTGTCTAACAGGCTAACTGTCCATTATTTGGTCCTCAGCGAATGCAGCCTCCACTCTCCTCTGAGTGTCACGAAATCAGGCTTTTTCCAATCGGTCCGCGGGTTAAGGTCCCTGGCTGATTCCGCACCTATCCTCTGGCTAGCACTCGTTACATTGGCCGAGGTCCAAAAGCCGAAAAACACTCAGGACGATGATGATGATGATGATTGCTTCGGCAAGGATTGATACATTTGGGCAAAGTAAAATAATATGTCCGGAATATGAATAGACATTAGCTTTGACAAGTTTCAGGTCGTATTCGCCGTACCTAGAAGGCTAAGGTGTTGGGAAGAAGACCTGACGGGATGCTCTATGATTGTGGTCTAATATGTTGTACTTTCTAGAGAGTGGTTGAACAAACCGAAATTGAGAGCCCTAAGTAAAGTTTACGACAGCGAAGTGCAAGCCATCGACAATAGGTGACAAAAACTGTCCTCACCGATTTCTTGAGGGATGATAATCTACCGGGGGACCCGTAGTCCTTCTAAAGAAGTTCTAAATCCAATGTGCCTTGGAAAATCGCTTTATAGTTTAGCGAATGGGTATGATGATAAAGCAGGCGAATATCTCGTGAAGAAAATGAATCGTTCTAACACTTACACTACTCCGCAAAATTTATAGGCATTGATCCACCGCGTACACAAGCTGAGTCTCTATTATATTAGCTTCACCTTTTGTTCGGAGTGGGGAATGACTGGCCACAGGAGTCGGTGCTGACGATGCTACGCTGCTTGCCCATTGATTCCCTGCACCCTTCACATGTAATTAAATAGGCATCAAATACCAAAACGCGTACAGTAAATTAAAAAAGTAGAACATTTGTTCTGTTACCTGACCGTTTGGTTTTTGCTTATTCTCAGTATTGTTCAGCATTGCCGAATTACCACCGTGTTTGGTTTCGATTCGGTGTAAAGTATGCTGGATAGATTCCGAAAGGGCCAAAGAAAAAGCGGGCAAAATGTCTGTTTACCCATTCTTAGTGCGAAGTTTTGTATGACTTATTTTGTTTATCCGTGCACCAGATGGTTACAAAGACTCACTTTTTACACATTTTCTTGTTTTGATGATAACAAGGATTAGCTCGTCGTGGTACCCATGAGAAAGCAAACGTTATGCTCACCGATAAAATCCTGGTCTTTGGCATAGGTACTATGTGGGCTTTCATGTCTTTTGTCTGTTAACTCTGCTGGCAACTAAGAGCCCTCCTCTCCTCTCAGTAAAAGACTAAACCTAATAACGTTTAAACTAAGTTGATATATTTTATGCCAAAAAGCCTACGGACTACGTTTTTCAACTCAACAACTCGTTCCGGATTCGCATTCTAGTTCGGGTGTGATAACTATGCATTGTTGATTAAAAAACGCATAGTACTTCCGTAGTTTTTGCTGTTAACCTGGACGGTGTGATTGCATTGTTATTCGGAAACTATCATTTATAATACCTGTCAACTATTTAAGATCAGTAGATGATATATTCAATCAGCTAATCATCGATATACAGGCCAGCGAATTGTTTTCGATTCTCAGAGAGTATAAGTTGTTTCGTTTCATCCTGTATCTTGACAAGGGTTAACCGTGCGATTCACCACTTTTCATTATTGTTTTATTAATTACTGGAACAAGCAGTCCTCTTCCGAATTCCCGTATTGGATAACAAGTAAATAAAAGCACAAAACCCCCCACCAGCCAAGGCCCAACAATAGCATCCGCCAATATCTGCTCAGTCAAAACCAATATTGACTCACATCCTAAGAGCTAGACCTTATCCACGAAACTAAGATGACGAGTCAAATTAAAAACAGAATACCAAGTTATCAGAGATTAGGTCAACTAAAGTACTACATTAATCGAGAAATCAAACTTGCCCATCTGTAGTTCTATCAGCTGGTATTGCAAATCTTATATGTCCTATGCCGGGTGCTTAAATGGTTTTGCTGGACTAACTGGTCCGATTACGACTTCCGTCCCGAGAACTAGATATTTCCTCAAGCGCTGTCCACTTCCGAACATGTGGATCGTGAAATATCATCTAGGGGCGTGCGCTGCGTCTTACAACTGCCGTCATACGGCACGATTCCAATGAGACAAATCCTGTGTGCTTAAAGAGGAGTTGCTAAATGAAAGTCACATCAGATTTGAATAATGACTTACAAAAACAAATTCTCAGATTCTGAAAATCGTCACACTCCATCCAGTGCGGTCATGTGTAAAACTAATTGTTCCAGCGTATGCTTTCTGCCCTTACTTGATAAACTGGCATCAGATTGATATCACAAAGGCCATAACTTCATGGAAGCAAATTTCTTCAGCTCGCATATCGCATTAGTTCAGATCAACCTGGTGCAAAATATAAGCTGTTTGGGTGTAGCAATCCTCGCGTGTATGTTGTCTGCTACGTTTCCTTACTTCAGTTTCACTATTTTCACGTAAAGGTAAATTGGTTTCTACTGATGGCATAAATAGGGTTAAACTAATCTGTCTGTTGAATATGAGATGCAGTATTTTGATGCTTGGTTCTTTCGGACTAAAGCGACACCAGTAATGTTCCGAATTCAGTGATTGGTTTTAGGTCACAGTCGATGGTTTTCGGGAGTAGTTGATCGGTCGGAAATTGATTGGTAGAAGTATCCTACAAATGAATTTGAGGCTAGTTACTTTTTGCCACAGCAACAATGACTGAGTTTACCAATACTCCTTAATTCCAAATGTGTAGTCGTTAATGTTATCGTGCTTTATTTTTTTATATGGCTTCTCTACTAGACCGCTGAAACCGATCCGGACAAAAAAGTCCTCATTCAAATTCGAGACGCATTTGGGCGCATCACCCGTGAACTAGATGATCGAGCGGCGGAAGTCATGTGCCGATTTCATCTTCACCGAATACAACTGTCTTCTTCTCTTCTGGTAGGCTGATACGTTAGTAAAGTGCTCACTACCACTTTCAATCGTCTCAATAACGGATTCTTATTATACTGCCGAGTACGCAGATGACGTAGGCATGTGCTAGCAATAGTCGAATAAGCACAGGAACCCTCAGGCATTTTGGGCCGTTTCTCGTTCGTAAGCCTCTCACCGATCTCTGCATTCATCCATTGCTTATCATGTGATCTGATAACTAACCCTGTTTTTGTTCAGACTGTCACTGTGAGTGTAAGCATGCTCAGCTAAACCGTGCAGTTTGCCACATATTTAGCAGCTTTTACGAAATAGTTGACCTTCAAAACTTAATTTGTAACTTTTTCATTATTCTTCGCTACCCTTGGAGCGTCGATTAATAGGATTGTAGACTGTTTGCCTTTTGTGTCCTGATTGATGCCCCATACACTAAACCCTTTCCCATAGATGCGAACACCAAATCGTTGCTGCGCATGAAATTATCGCATCAATCTGCGGTTTAGATCTTTTCGTAGTCTTAAGCACGCTTTTCAATGTATCGGCGGTCAGAAGACTTACAGGTTAACCAATGATGCCACGTGCTAGATTGGCGAGAAAGTCAAGAGCCGGATTGCTACGTATTCAATGTAAGCACATTACCTCTCGGTCTGGGGAACGCGATGCCATGAGAAGAACGCCTCGATAACTGACCTATAGCGCGTATGGGGAACTGCTCACGCTTTTTTGGGTAGCCGCATGCGAAAAACATCATGCAGTAAGATCGCTTTAGACTTCTCGAGTGAATCCGGGACGTAAAATGAGTGCCAGCTGAAGTGTGGCAAAAACTAAGTAAATAAGCTGCTCACCAAATTTATGGGGACATCGAATATGTAGCGGATGAGGAAATTCAAATCGCCTGACAATTGTTATTGTGAATGATATAATGTTAATAACAGCGTTCTTAGTAGATGTAGTACACCAACGCTTCGACTACCGTGGTAAGCCTTTCTCAAGGCAAGCTTTACAGTCAAATGTCTGAGGGAACGTTCGCATGCCAACGGATGTTTAGTTACCTGTGTTTGTGATTTTGTGTACTTTGAACTGTGGGCCGGGGGAGAGATTAGTTGTCCTTCACGTCATGCGCCACCGTGGTGGTAGGGTTAATTAGCGTGATTGCCTTTGGAATGTTTGTTTCCCAAAGGTGTTAGAGCTGTCCATATATCTGAAATTTCTGCCCCGTTTTGATAAGGCCGCCTTATCCGAAGGTTTGCACATTTCTTTCCTTCTGTGTTCTGTTATCCGTGTCATCAGTTGTCTGCTGGTTTGTCCAATGTAGTCTGCTGATCATTTCTTGCAACTGATTTTGTAGATGCAGTTGTCTTGGTCTTGCAGGCCGACTTGATCTTTTTTAGCCTTCGATAAGTGGTGGTTTATAGTATTATCCATCCGGAAGAAATTATGAATGTCAAAGTCACTGAGGACATTTCTTGTTGCTTCCGAAGTACTCGATCTGTTTTACAAAGTTTGATTTTGCAACACAGTTGACCGTCGTAATGGTATCAGATGGCGCACCACGGATTGTTTCGCGAAGATTCAAACAATGCACTTGTAATCGTTCAGTCCGTTGGAATATCTCGTTTAATCAGATTATTTTCGGTGGGCCAGTTTTTGGTGTACTAGAATCACAAAGAAAATGAAAGTGGCGAGAAGCGTGAAACGTTTGAATTTACTGGAAACCTCTTAACGGGGTAAGAAGAGAGTGCTTGGTGAAAGAAAGCGAACTTGGCAATTGTATTTTATTGTACAGACTTTTGAACGCATTTCAGTGAAGACGATTGTAACGGCAAACGGAGACCATAGTAGAGCCAAATTTCTAAGAGGAAAATAGTGAGATTGTGACAGAACTGTAGAGCAGCCAGTCGAAGGGCACTCGGGTTTCGAACGTTTGAATATTTTGATAAGTACCAGTGCTTTCAGGGCCTTCCGGTAAACCGATGTGTCGTCAAAGCGAAAAATCACTGGGACACCCAGTTTTTCATGACAGTAAACTGGAAATCGCTAGATGGAAACTCGTTGAGATCTAGACAGAGATGTTCGAATTCCAAATCCACCGGTCATTTTAATGGTAGATGGTAACTCGCTGTCTCCCGGCTCTCTGCAGTACCTGACCTTTTCTCGACCTATTCTTTTCCAAGTTTTGGAATCGCGGTTTCGGTCTAATAGGCCTTGGCGGCTATGGGGTATCCTCCTTCCAACACACTCTGCTTCAAGCATGTAACAAAAAGCTAGGTCTTTTACTGGGAGGTAGGCATCAGAAAGCTTCGTCACCCACTTTTAACACACATTATTGCGGCAGTACTATATGTTTGAGTTAGTTTCGTTACATTTCGTTACCGAGTCATTGTAACCAATCGGCACATTCTGATCGTTTGGCTTTAAGAATATACGAGTTTCAAAAGCCTGGCTGAAGCGCCAGGCTTTTGAAAAAATAATGATATCTGCTCAGCGATCAATCGGTGGATCACCTGCTAACCAATGATTCTAGAAAGTCCTTTCCCCTCTTTTCTACTTGTTTCAGTCTACTTGTTGGTTTCCTGTTGTACGCATCATGTAAATTTCCATCAAATTTTTCATTTGACTCCGTCTTATAGGATCCAAGTATTAAAGTTTGTCACCCTCATCATCTTTAAGCATTGAAGAGCAGAAAGAACCTCATTACTCGTTGACTTCCTCACATCATTATACCTTGCTGCACGAAATAACAATATAAAGTAAGCAAGAAGTAGACCTTTGAGGTCAGAAAAAAAAAACGCCATAATAGCAAACACGCGGAATGCAGTCCAACTGTACAGACGCACTCTTTCAACCGTTCCCAATCGACGGAAGATGACAACAAAATCGCCACTGTTCACGATTCACAGTCACATCTTTTAGCATCGCCAGCCAGCTGTTTGGTGGGTCTTTTGCATCCCAATCACAGAGACATGAGAAACTTGTTTTGCCTAAGTTTAGTGTCAGTTTTCTCATTCCATCCCTCCACGTCAACTGTTGGCCTCCACGTGGTCCCTTCCGTCCCAAGAGAAGAATAGAAAATAATAGGATATACTGGTGTTGGTCCTGCGCAACACAGGGCCGATCAAAAAGGTCTACTGTCCTGGATGCGCTCTGATAGAGTATTCTCTGGACCAGTACTCAATAGTAGATTCCCAACCTTGACATCGCTCCTGTGTCTACTCTATCCTATCTTACCAACGTTGCACAGTTACCGAAAACCTCAACTATGACCCTCCGTCATTAAGTGAAATAACTGATGTAACCAATCGTTTCAAATCTAGAAGGGCGCTGGATGAAGACGAAATCTTGGGGAAACCCATAAGACTTACCTTCCGGTGGTCACCAAGCTGTTTTTACTTGGAAAATCGAAAACTACCCATCTGATTGAAACATATCAGTTTTTCTGTCATTTCCGAAAAATTTAGGCCGGCATTGGCTAAACGGATAATGTCCTGGCCTTTGAACGTGAAGGTCGTGGGTTCGAATCCTCCCACCGCCGGCCAACTTCCCCACTTGGCAGCCCTCTGCTGGCCGCGGCCCCCTTCCTGAAAATTGATGTCTACTGTTGTTTCATTAATAAAAGGAAGTAAAAGAAGATAAAAAGCTGACGGAACAATGTGGCCCCAAAGGCTGTCGCCCACCTTGTGCTGCATCGTTTCGCTTCATCGAGACATCCGCGTACTCGGCCCAACTAGAAAGGTGTCGACCAAAGATCCGTTCTTCGATACAAATTCCAACGCTGTACCGCCATATGCTTTATCGGCTTTCGGGCTGTTTTGTTCAATAGGTCGTTAGGGATTGTGCGGGGTAATGCTTACAGACGGCGTTCCATCCAAACTAGTCACTCTGATAAAGTTGCGTTAGGGTAGACCAAAAGCAAATCTCCGGGCTTATAGCGGGTAGTGTCCTCCATTCTACCTAGAATCTAGAGTATGACAAAGATGTCCGTTATCTCCAGTTTTGCTCAACTTTGCTGTCAATAGGGTCATGCAACGTGCAATAGGTGATTATCAAGATATCCAAGTTTCTGTAGATTTTTATTACGGATTTGGAATTTCCGAACAACTTAATGGTGTTTCAGAAGGATCTGACCACTTTTGAAATGGTCTATGGATCGGTTAACGAATATTAGTCGGAGATTGATCTCACGATCAATAACACCAAAACCAAAATGTTCGTTAGACCAGATTGTTATGCAAATCGAGCACTGCAACTGAATGGTCAGAGGAAAGTTGTCTCATATATCTACTATTTCGGTTCCGCCATCCTACCAAAAGGACAAGCCACGAAGGATGTCAACCGGCGCATCGCTGCGATTCGAACGGCGTCTGTGAAGCTCCGCAACACCGTCTGGCGACTGAACAAGATTGGTCCCAAAGTTAGTCTGGCGATCAAGCTGATAAGCTCGCGGCATTTGGATTTGGAGTTGCAAGTTGGAAGCACTTTATCAATGGGGGCATTATGAGTGAACGGAGGAAAGAGAATAAAACGGTTGGGGACAGAAGACAATGGTTGAATAAAACAAAGAATTCTGAACAGAAGCGTACTTATAATGGGGGGTGGTGTTCAAGTGCTACTAGGGCATCCATCCGCCAAACAGGAGAATGCTTTGGATTTCCAATCAAAGACTGTGGTCACAACAAGAACCTATCCACAGGACAGCAAGAAGTGACTGAGCGAAAGCCGATCTGCAGTGAGTCAGTTATTCTTCCACACATTTTCCCATCTCAGTTGTCAGTTCAAATCAACCCGCAACATGGAGGATCAGGAGACTACCTCGTCAGACTTCTGACCTTTGACCTTCGAGATCTGATTGGATCTTCGGTTTGAAGCTATCTTGAATAGCTCGCTGGTTCACGGAGGCGCGAACCTGTTTGACCACGTCAAATTGCAGTATGTACGGCTGCAAGATATGGTGTGTGTGTCGGAAATGTTCATCGCTTGAAGGTTTTCGACCGCCGATATCTACGTAATACGGCTAAGATTGGATGGAGTGACCGGGTGAGTAAATTAGAGGTCAGGAATCTAGTACTAGGTGCCGGCTCTCAGAATACCTTATATCAGCCTGTGTAACTTAGTAGGCTGCGCTGATTGGTTTACGTGTTGCGTATGACGAATACTCGTGTAGCTTACCGTGCACTATTTTGCGTTCCTCTCGCGGAGTGGGAGAAGGAATGTGGAGGTTAGTAGATGACGTGGCAATGTGGAATGAGGAAATGCACCTTGAACTTAGATAAGGTATGTGTTTCATTTGTTCGTGATTGGAGTCCGAAAGAACCATCAATTAGGTGGTTAGGGACATTGGCGGATATGGCAGTGAACCGTGAACAATGGCGATCGTGCTGTCGTTTTTTGTCGGATCAGGCTGATTGAAAACTGCGTTTGTGCAGTTGGACTGTGTTACGTGTGTTGGTTACTGCGTCATCCTTGTTTTCCGACCTATGTAAGTCCACTCCCTGTTCTCCTTGGATGTTCACTCTTTTTATTGGAATATGTAACTATGAGGAAAAGGCATCGGTCGGTGAGGTTTGCTTTGCTGTATAACGTTGAACGATGAGGATGTGACGGGGAGACGGGGTGAATAATGGTAATTTTGTTGGTATATACCATGTACGACTGTGGTTGTTTCACTCACTTCGTGAATCCTTCCTGCGACGAATATTATTTCAGCATACTGCTGTGTTTTTGTCTCACCCATATTTTTCTGTATTACCTTACATCAATTTGCGCATGGTTTGATTAGGACTGTATCTCAAACAAAATGTAGTAAAACGCAGTAGAAATAGTGAACGAAATTAGCGTAGATGAGAAAAACAGGTTTTGCTCTTTTATCGTTTAGCATAAGGAATCATTTTGTCTGTAGATAACTATGCACACAACAGAGAATAAGCAAGGAGATTTCACGGGAAGTTCAACGTAGGTTATGGTTTATTAGTTCCATTTTTTCGATGGCATATATTTGCCGAGTTTCTCAAGTCAAAGTAGTTAGCTTCCTTAAGGGTTCGCAACTGAAACGTTTATTCTGAGGCATCCTGCTTGCCCGATATTCCTCTTCGCCACAAATGCCCATGGGCCTAATGGCGGATGCTTCGTATGTCTCTCGTAGTTTGGAATCAGGGCTTAATCATCCCTTGTGGTCTGATTATCAAATATCAATGAGCTCTCTCGAGATTGCCGGGAATTCATCTTCGTCGTCGCGAGAAGGTGATGCATAAGATTTTCTCACCTGAGGATGTTTTTACCCGCGACCATTTTGGAGCTCTTTTGGACGGAGACGCTCATCCCCGATCATGCTGGAGCATTTGAAGGCTCCGATAATAGAACATTTCGTTTGTTGATGCGACTTCCCGATATCTATTTTTTCATTGTCTTTATCCATCTTTTATTATTAGTAGTCCGATTTGAGGTGAAAAGTTGGCTGCCATGGACAGCCCCGTACCATCGCAACTTGGTGGCCTCAGGGAGTTGTCAACTGATGAAAATGCCGGTTTGGACGACAGCATCAGTCTTCTGATAAACTGTGGTTCGTTGAAAGTTTGTATTCTCACCATAGGTGTCACGAGGCTTTAGTGGACTGACTCATCCGGATTTAAAGCTGAGAACAGCTCGTCCAAATCATGTGACACGAAGGGGGAACACAAATCAACACATATATACCAGAACCTACGAGAATCCACTGCTGTTTCGGCTCTTCGTATTGTACTCCGTTTTTGGACATAGCGACTCATCCTATGTGCGGCTTGGTCTTGGTTGCCACGATGGCTCCTGAACAGTCTTCTTAACTTGGGTTACAGCGGAAATTTTCGTTTGAAGCGGAGCATCGAGTGTAGAAGATAAAAATTGTCATCAAAACTTTTGTCTCACTCATTTTTTTGTCACAAAAACCGTCACTAAACACGTGATTCTATTTGCCATTCAATAATTTATCGAAACTTAGTTTCCTCTATATACTCCTCATCTGTTTGATGTGTTGGTTTTTTTTATAGCATAGCGAAATAATTAAACGACAAAAAGCTTTGCTACTCAACGGAACTCTGAAGACCAAAGAAGGTCCAGTAAGTTAATTCTGACTTCGTTCTTTTTGCTGGATCAAATCACTCACTCGACATGGTTTCGTGGTGAACATTTGGCTGTTACTCTTGCAGTTTTACATGAATAAATCCTTGATAGTTACCAATACCTTTGGCGTCAGTAGTTCATTCCTGCGCTTAGTCTATGGAGAGACAATCGTGATCCGGACTTTGACCTTCGATGCAACTATCAGTTAGAATATGGATAAAGCCAATCGGTCTGTATCTCCACAGATGTTACCGAAACTGCGTTTTAGTACACCGACCATTCGAGGACGGATCGATCAATGGTGCGTGATTCAAAACGGAATTTGTTTTAGATCTGTGCTCCCTGTCGGCCTCGTGTTTGGTTGTGGCCATTTTTGTTGATTAGTGAATTGCAAGATCACTTCTAATTGCCATTCCACAATTATTTTTGTTGAGGACCTTTATACATTCAAATTAGAACAGGGTTGTAATTGAGCTTCAAATGTTCATTAGAAGATTCCTGTAGTTTCAGAATTCAGCTGTGATCTTCTGAAAACGTTTAATATTTGATGTGCAACTTTCACTGGTACATGCGAGCTTTTCAGACGCTATGGAATTCAGTTTACGAGCAAGGCAGCGTAATACGCAGTGGTGCAACCCTTTTTAACGAATAGTTTCGATCCACTCACAATAGCTCTTCTTTTGGGTGTTTTTTCAGCATACGATATTTCTATGATTTCAACTGCTCACTAACCATTCCATTTTATCCCATCTAGGTGAAGGCGTTCGTATTTTCCGAAGTGATGTTGTTGACCCTGCCTTGCACTCAAAAAGGCCGATTTGACTCAGATGTTGGCGACACTTGGGATGCAGCGAATAAGCGCGATTTAGACGAGTTATTTTCAACAAAATGCTGTGTTTTGAATAACACCCCCAGCACCAGCACTGTTACTACCACTGCGGCTACTATTCCTACTTCTAATACTACTACCATTACCACACCCTCGAGTCGGCGATGGTCTTTTCTTACTCGACGTTTGTCCAATTGTTATGAATTACGTCGAGGCCAAATCGATTGCGATTCTGTTTCGCCCTCGATGGACAATACGCCCACTGTTGCACGTAGCCGCCGACCAAATTCTGTTCCAGTCGACCCGCTTCCTGATGCTGTCCCCTATCTTGAACGCTATCATGTCTACAGACAACCAATTCTACTTCGAGATTGTATTTTGGAGAATTTAGCTGATGGAGAGGTCCGGTTCACTTCCCTACGACGTGCCCTATCACTCGACAACTCAGGTAGTTCCCTTCTGTCTTCTAATTTGTTGTCTGTGCTCTCATGCTGTCATGAATTCTCATAGATTACCATTTTGGCATCAATTAAATGTTGCAAGTTAAATTTCTGAGTTTCGTATGGCTGACAATATTACCTGTGCTATTATGTTTTTTGCAATTTGTTATTTTATGTCGCGCTTTAAGCATGGGTGTAGTGGAAAGAGCAGGTCCCACAGCCATTAGGGGCCTATACACAAGGATAGGGAATGACATGGAACCACATACTACTTCTACTTTTACTTTTATGCAGCTAGGTCCTCCAAGAGGATGAGTCGTCCTCTTGGATGTCTCTGATTGCAGCCGTCCATGCTTTACAATCCTTAGCGAGGTCTGCATATCGCAAAATCCAGTTGTTACGCCAACCGCTTATTCCGAAAATATCCTAAAGACCTGAGCGTTCCATATCCTCCTTAATAATGCTAACCCGTGACTTCAATTGGGCACTAAGGCGACGTTTCCAGTCTGAACAGTATGACGGTAGTGGGCTCCTCTTCGTTACTTCCGTCTCCTGTCGACGGAGAACATGGTTGGACCGCTGTAAACAAAGTCTTTAGTAAAACGACGAAATCCGTTTGACGTTCGTATAGTGCTGACGCACAGCGGCGTTTGAGACGTTATTACACTACTTGATTTTTGCCATATAGTGGAGGCACCATTGATCGAAACTTTTTGGCCGTTTTGTTTCGTCTAGCCTTAGTGACCAAGTTTTGCATGCGTGTGCAAGAACTGGGCGGACGGCAGCTCGGTATTGTGGGGAATGTTAGCCGATTTGGCTTTTGCGCCTGAGTCCGATAGAGCTGTGGCACTGGTTATCGGGGGTTGCGCGATGCTGGACCGTGCCAGACAAATCATGATCAACGCACGGGCGTAGATGTAACCCAATACTGCGAGAAAGTGAGCTATTGCAAAACACGGAACCAGAGTAAGACCGCATCATCCCATTGGCCACCAGTGGATAGCCGACACGATGGCTTGATCAGAAAGCTAGTGCGGATATACAAAAGAGACCATATCGTGAACTGGGCCAGCCAATTAGGATGAATGGTCCGGATTGGACAAAAAACGCCTTGAACTGAATCACGTGACATGCATCGAACAAGATGGACAAATCGAAGCGCTACCCGGACAACCGATGAAATGATGACCGTCGCACAAATGAGATTATGCAAACAAAACAACCCATAAATGTGATGAGTTTACCTTATAAATTAAAATCCCTGTTTGCCGGTGGACTCTAGTTGTTTTCACTTGAGTTAGGAAGAACGGACGATAACGATCTAGAGATAGGATCGGCCTACTGAGGAACAGCATTCTGGACAAACGATACTCAACAGGTAGGAACGCAGCCTCTTGTGGAGACCTATTTTGCTGCTAGACTACAGTGTTTTCCGAAATGACAGGAGCGCTTTTCTGGCTTTTATTTGCAGACCGACAGTCACGGTTTCACATTGTGACTCAGACTTGGCTGCACAGTTGTAGGCTCCTCTCCTAAAATGACAATGTCGTCCGCGAACGCGAATTCAGTAACCCAACA
>LUCM01007714.1:25255-38044 GCA_008360955.1 Fasciolopsis buskii | reverse complement strand
CCATGGACGAGGTGATGGTAGATGCTTTAGGAAGTTTCCGGGATATAGGAATCGAACTGGAAAATGGAGGGAAGCTATGTGACCTAGATTACGCAGATGACGTTGTGTGCCTGTTCGAGTCTGCGGACCATGCACAACGGGCATTAGATAGACTCCCGACTTCGGTTGCTCGGTTCGGCATGTGCTTTGCATCTTCAAAGTTCAAAGTCCTGTTGCAGGACTGGACGACAGTAGTGCCGTACGTGATACTTGATGGAGGGGCACTAATGACTTTGGACCGCTTCGCCTACCTTGGTAGCTGCTTGCCGAACGATGGTAGCTTGGCAGTGGAAGTAAATACACGTATATCCAAAGCTCGAGCAGCTTACGCTGGACTGAAGCACTTGTGGCGTCGGCCTGATATTTCACTAAAGTTGAAATGCCGTGTGTACTGTGCCGTAGCGCTCTCAGTTCTGTTGTACGGTTGTGAGACATGGAATATCCGGGTGGGATGTGTTCGTCGTTTGGAGGTTTTCGACCGCCGATATCTACTTAGTATGGCTAGGATTGGATGGAGTGACCGGGTAAGTAATGCGGAGGTCAGGAATCTAGTATTAGGTGCTGGCTCTCAGAATAGCTTGTTTCAGCGTATGAAACTTAGTGGAATACGCTGTTTGAGTCACGTCGCGAGAGCAATATCCGCGAACAATTGGCCGGATTTCGTGCAGGTTCCATCGACTCCGGCAGATGCTCGAAATGCGCCACACGCCGCTGCCCCACGGTCGTGCTAACATAGGAACAGGAGACCAAATGCAATGGAGCGATAGGCAATTTCAACCAAGCAATGATCAATATAATGTCAACAAAAATTCTTACTCCGACGATATGGAACCTGAATACCTCCTACGTCTTCCCCTGGGGAAGAGTGACGAAATTAAAACAGTTGAATTATCGACTTTTGTGCCGTAAGCATTAGTTCAATAAGCGGCGACATGTATTGATTGGTCCTACATTTTGCCAATATGCGTGTTAATTCGCTGTGAATGAACCTCATTTTCTTCCTCGTGGGTTCATATTCCTTCATGGAATAGACTGATATTAGAAAGAATGAGATCTTAATTGGATTTCTACTGTGCGACCTTGCCAAGTTAAATCAAACCACACGGATTGTATTTTTAGAGCATTGTCACATCCCAACGGTTAATAAACCCGTAAATGTGAGTACTTTTATCTATGGTGTCATGTGCCGGGCCGAAAAATGCTTAAGGTCCTGTTGCATCATTTTTTTCAGTTTTGCCCTCGGATAAAGTATACTGGAGTTGTCGCAACGCAAGGAGAAAACGTTCATTATTTTGATAGATGAAACGATGGTCCGGGTGATATCTTCTCCCTGTAACCTTCAATAGCTAGAGGAAATGGGAATGCACACACTTGAATGTTTTAGTTTTAGTTTTTGTAACCACTAACCTTACATGAACGTGCTCTGCTTTTAATTGCTACCTCGCAGCACCGAATAGTAGTGAGATAAAGCTTAAAAGGCCTAAAACACAATGATTGTGGACAAGCTGAGACTTCAGAAATGCAAGAACACTGACTACAGCATTGCTTCATATCACTTAAAATCTCATGAATCTGAACTCCGTAATCTAATTCGACTTACTCGCGAAAGTGCACTGGTTAAGGTTTTCGTGCCTTTTCACCACGTCATGGACTGACCACTTTGACTCGTCTTCCAGCCATTACCCTCACCAGAGGACCGTGAATGCCGAGGAAGCTTATATGCGTGCGTTCGGTTGACTAAGTTCTACAGCTCAGTGCCCCACGAGTAACCTCAGCATTGTTAATATAATTCTCCTACCTTACTCTGGAATTAAAACTAACAATCTGCGCACATCTTTCGTCCTCAACAACCATGTTTTTGTGCTTTTGTGCGGGACAGATCTTACCAACGTTAATTAGTCTCGACCTTTGATCGCTAAACGCGCGTTATGCCTACATCGTAGATATCTCAAATTGTTAGACGGTCATCGGGCCTTCCGTATGCGCGCAGACACTTCGTCTGATACAAGACTACCAGTGAAATACAATTATTCAAGTGAATAGAGTTATCTACTTCGCCCAGCCCTCCCGCTGTAATAACGAGCTTAGCCTTCAAACCAATCCAATCTTTCAATAGCATTAACACTCTGAAGACGCAAACACACCCCAGACAACCTTTGTTCAGACGATCGAGAAAATTTCGCAGCTTATCTGAGTTTTCACTCAAAAGTACAATCATCTCCCTTTCATTCGAAATCAGACAATGTGCTGTCAGCAAATATCAATGCCACCATTATTAATTAGGGAAAGGACTATCTCTATAACCATCTCAATGGTAAAGTTGAAAAAATCATGAAACGGGTCAATCTTAAAGAACAACATTTTTCTCGATGATCTCAGGTGAAAAATCTTCGCAAGCCCGAACTCAACTTCGTTGTTTGCATACAGAGATTGTCAGAGTGAAATGAATTTCCGTAGCAAATCTTTCAGTGAGATAGCGCTACAGAATTGCACCACTTACAGATCAAGAAACACAAAAATCACAAACTTATGGACGGTGTGTGGCCCATGTTGACATAGAATGATTGTGATTAGTATAACTTCGATTGGATCACAAGTGCGTTTGATCCTCGCACTTGCACCTTTAACGAGTGTGAAATAGTCACTAGAGGCTGATATGTGTGCTGATACCGGTCTTTCGGAGGAAATCGAGCATTCCCGGACAACGTTTTCCCTGTGATCCGCTTTGATGCCAGATATTGACTTTGTTCGTTTCGTCACACGAGGTCTATACTTTTCCGCCCTCGCCGCACTTTCGAATCGCGCTTAGACCTTTGGGTCTCTTGTCTTGATTTTATTTCATGTGTATTTCTCGTATCGGTGCTGTTTCGGGCCACAGTATATTCAATACATTTCTCGCATCTGATCGTTAGCTCTAGTTTTCTCTATTCTAACAAGTAAGAGAACTTGGTGAATGCGGCTTCTGGGTTCGATTGGAGGCACCTCTGGAGGTCGCATTCCGAGCAACTTTTATATTAGTGAGCCCGACGTGATCCGAAGGTAAGCCCGATTAATAAGTCAGATCACGAATGTGCGGCACGGGCGGAAAATTCCACTTTATGTCTCAAAACAAATTCTACAAATAACTGTCACAAAACCAATATGATATCCAAAAGTAGCCAAATTCCTCCGAAAGATCGATGCCACTACATCCGCCAGTAGTTTCGATGTAACGTTTACCAAGCCAATTTCTCAGTGATTTACACATGGGGGTCTATCACCTTCCCTGTCGGTCGACACAATTACCTATTCAGACTGGTCCTTAAGAATCTGCTCCCTTGCCCAGATCGGACCTAGGAGTTTTGTTAACTTCAATGCTAGCACTTGACCACCGTTCTTGGACAGGGACAGAGACAGCCCATATGATACAGCTAGCTATCTTGTATCTTTTCGAAAAATCTATATCCGTAATGACTGAATGAGTGGCATTTAGCTCCATGGGTTCACTTGCAGGCTCCCTAAAGTGCTCTACCCAAGGCTCCAGCCGACGCTCCTGGAACTAAATCAGTGAGCCATCAGATTCTTTGATCATCACGTTTACACTTGGTTTCCTAGGTCCAGTACTCCAGACCAGTCGATCAGGGTTGTGACTATCGGCGACAGTAACAGCCTTTTGAAGTTCCCTACATTTTTCCATTCGCCACTGATTCGTGTCATATCTCTGTTGTTTGCGCGTCGCATTGCATTCGACAACCGGAGTGACGGATCTATGACTGAACTGTTTGAGCTGCCAAGACATGTTAGTATCGACGGATTTTTTTTATCGGAACCAATGACCAGACTTTTGCGACAACGTGGATTTCAAGCACTGTGTGTATGGCCTACTGGGACGCGTTCAACTGATGCCAGAACAGTTCAAAATAGGGGTCAGCCCTTTGAGGCATAATCGCCAGGCAAAAGGCTTCCTTTGAACGTGCTAAAGTTCCAGATACAATAACATAAGAAACAAACAATTCTGGACGACGATTATGAGTTTTCCATATCTCTATCTAAGAAGCCATTTGGTAGATGTTTTCAAATAATCGAATAACACAGACCAAAGGTCGCGTTGCCTGCAAATGGTCTGGCATCCGTTTTTTAGGTTAAACATACTATTCCCGTTTCACAATGAGTTTTTTTTTCTGGTGGAGCGGCATTGAGGAGCACAAACTAAGATGTGACATCTCTAAACTTGATATATACTTCCATTATTTCGAAGGCACATTCATCCTCGTTGCCAACGCAGGGGATACAGATGGATCATTTAATCAGTACAACAAATTTCACCTGGACACCTATCTACTTCCACGTGAGATTGGAAGCCGACCATATATCAGTCCTATTTCGACAAGTTTTCCGAAGATTGCCTGGCCTGGATGACAATTAGACTTAACACGTTCGCCCGAGATCTCCCTTGTTCAGATGTTGTTTTATGGAGCACGTAAAATCGTTAGAGAAAAAATCAGCCGGGAAGTACGAGGCGATTACCACAACGCCTACCCGATAACGGTCTGGAAACCAATATTTCTAGTCACTGAATGCTTTCCCTATTGTCATTCTTGCCGACCGTTTAGTGTAGCGTTTTCCCACTTGCTTTAATATCCAAAACTTGTTCTCAATAATCGTAATTTGAATAGCTCTGTCGGCGAAGCCCAGGCAGGCAAAACTTGTGCAAATTGTGCGATGACGTTGATTGAGAACCCTGCGTAGTGGTCACGTGACAGGTGATATTGTCAATTCCTTTTTTAATGCTAAATTTAAAAGCGAAAAATGGTTGGAATTTTATTTTGGAAGCGAAATTGATTCAGGATGACGATTGAGCAAAACGGTCATGTACGTAATCACGTGTGAAGTAGCTGGCAGTTAACGTGATAGAGAAGTTCATATCGATTTAATTGACGGGATCTTGAATTAGTTCGTTCCCACCTTCTGGTTTGCCAAAACATTCAGGTCTCTGAAGAAAATTGGTGAATTCCAGGAACTGCGATGAGTCATTTCATTAGTACTATGTATTTTTCAAATAGTACGAATAACCGCATGGGGATTTACTATAACGGGAAAAACGGGAACAATGAAAACTAAGCAACGTTTTGCCTATTTTAGCTTTCCCATCATTCAGCATCGATTTGGAGCCGAATTCTTGGTTTATCCATGCTATAGCCAAGATTCGCACAAGCTAGAACAAAGTAATAAATCCAATAGCAATAATGTATCCGGTTGGACCGCCCAGTCCGTGAAAGCCGCTTCCAGAGCAGTTCAGACTCAGTTACCATTAGAAGTGATACTTCAGTTTCAGCAGTTTTGTGTAGACTTTTAAGTGCTCTCGACATCACAGTCTCGGTATACCAAAGGGATTGAACAGGCGTGCTCGCTCTAATGCTAGGTCAGGTTGAATCTTCCGTCTACCCCAAGATTACTTGCTA
Source organism: Fasciolopsis buskii (assembly GCA_008360955.1). Classification (NCBI taxonomy): domain Eukaryota; kingdom Metazoa; phylum Platyhelminthes; class Trematoda; order Plagiorchiida; family Fasciolidae; genus Fasciolopsis; species Fasciolopsis buskii. The sequence continues at coordinate 32,564 of LUCM01007714.1, read as the reverse complement.
CAACTTTCCTAGCCCCATTTTTGAATCTTGATGGAAAATATTGCTTGTTCCATCATAGTAGGACATTTAATCGGTTTTCCTAATCTACCTTAGAACGACTTCAGTCAATGAGCCTTGCACTAAGGGACAAACTACGAAGCAGGACTCTAGGCCAAATAAACCCGAAAAACCACAGATAGCTCCTACTGGAGTCGTCCAGCGGAATGCTTGCCGATCCGCACCCAGGTTGACAGATTCAATTATAACGGGGAAATCCCTGATAAATGACAGCGAGCAGTAGCGGACAAGAAAAATGTAGGGAACTTCAAAAGGCTGTTACTGTCGCCGATAGTCACAACCCTGATCGACTGGTCTGGAGTACTGGACCTAGGAAACCAAGTGTAAACGTGATGATCAAAGAATCTGATGGCTCACTGATTTAGTTCCAGGAGCGTCGGCTGGAGCCTTGGGTAGAGCACTTTAGGGAGCCTGCAAGTGAACCCATGGAGCTAAATGCCACTCATTCAGTCATTACGGATATAGATTTTTCGAAAAGATACAAGATAGCTAGCTGTATCATATGGGCTGTCTCTGTCCCTGTCCAAGAACGGTGGTCAAGTGCTAGCATTGAAGTTAACAAAACTCCTAGGTCCGATCTGGGCAAGGGAGCAGATTCTTAAGGACCAGTCTGAATAGGTAATTGTGTCGACCGACAGGGAAGGTGATAGACCCCCATGTGTAAATCACTGAGAAATTGGCTTGGTAAACGTTGCATCGGTACCGCTCGTAGTCATTGTCTTCCACTGATTTTCTAGTACTCGAACGGTTTGCGGGTGGTAATTAAGCCCTTTTTTTCGCCTTTCGGATTGCAGTGTCCGAATCTTAACTGCGGGACAATTCTTGGAGGATGAGTGCATTTTTCGTGGACACAACATCTGTTTGTCTTGATATATATGTTTATATATATGATATATGTGTATGTACATATTGTTTACTCGACTGCTGGGTCACTACTGTTCTGTACTGAGTAGGACTGGAATATCGAATCCCAAAGCACAATTATCGTGGGTCGAAATTGATGTAGGTCTTTTTATATGTGGATCTTGAAAGAATAGTTGAACCGAGTTTCCCTGTCGACTTTGATGTTCATTTCCGGAAGTCATTGTGATTACCACTAACGTAGGCGTTGCTCGATTGACTGTATGTGTTCCAACATAAGACCAATCCAATGAACTTAAGTCCTGTTGCACGTTTTAATTTTCAATAGTTGATAAGATCCAACAAATGGGATGACCATTCGAGGCATATGGTGGCCGAAAGTTTTATCAGCTGAGTCTGGTTGATGTGCCGATGGAGCGCATTCGCCATTAACCTGTGAACGAGAATACTTAGTTTACACGACTTCCTGTTCTCGGCCGAATTCTACGTTGGCCTAAGTGTCAACCTGCAATGCGTGAATTACTCGTCTGATGGTAATGCACGTGTGGCAGTTTGCCTGCTCTCAGCCGACCTTTCCAAATGACTGTGCTTCGTTGTTGGAATCTGCTTCACGCATACACGTAGATCTACTCGCTTGATATTTGCTGTTCTCCTAGGCAGGCCATCGTTGGAAGGGAGGTTAAGGTTGGTAGTCCATGATCTGGCCTCAAAGCATAACAGTCCTAACCCATTGGCTGTCTCCAGTAGGTCGAATTAGAATCCCCAATGCGCAAGTTGGACACTTTAGCTAAATGTCACAGTCATTCGGACATTTAACATGTTTCCACTTCTTTATTGCTCTGTTTACTTTTGAGTTTTCTCTCACTACCATTCAGTGTTGTGAGGTAACAACTAGAACCAAAGGATGTTTGTTCCAGATTAATGATCGCAAAAACTGAACCAGACTCAACGCATTCCGTTCCCCTCGCGCGCCTCAATCAGTCGCCTGTAAACCCGCCGGCAGCATAGAATCACTATTTTGGGTTGTCATTTTTGTGAATGCTAAGGCTAATTAGAACCACAAATTAATAATATACACAAAATTAGCGGACTGAAAATAGCATGCAGAGTCCAAGCAACTCGAGATTGCTGACCAAATGGAACAATGGACTACACTGCAGGCAAGTTAATATTTTCAATATATATATATATATATGCGCATGTGTGTTTAGCACCCGTTAGTGTGCACATTTTGTGCCGACAGGACTATGTCGAAAAACGAAAACTGCGTGGGAAAAAGAAAAGATACGTCTACGTAGAATTTACCACATATCAACTCACCGGATTCCTTCGACGTGTGTGATTTCTGTGGACTGTCGTACTACTCGGTCGCCCAGTCCAGAGCTGACCTGCCTTTACGCAGCCAAGCGCAGTCTGCGAGGCAGCAGAATTGTTTAAGACCAACCGGTGTCCAGTTAATCGGTTCGTGTGCCTTTTCCGGTGAAACTCGTCGGACCAATGGAATGCGACAAGGGGATTTGGTCTTGCTTTGTTGGCGGGCTACACCCACCACATCAAATTACCACCAGCAGATTTATCCTACTCTAGGGTAAATGCTTGCCACGTCAGTATCCATCACATCCTTGATATTCCCGTCGCTCGTCCACGGCCTCTTATTAAGGGAATCTGGGACCATCTTTTTCGTGCCTAGCCACCGAAATGGCGGTCGTTCTCTTGTCTGCAACCCGGGTATGCGCTGATTGGCGTGCAGCTCTATCATGAGTCCCCACTGAATAGCCGCCTAAATAAATATTGTGAACTTCCCGACGGTCTCTTTGATTCAAAATGGGAATGCAGTTGAGTCGATTCATGTGCCTTTACATAACTGCCTTGGAGTCCTTCGAATTTTGTGACTTTTTATACACTTTTCCGAAGTATGTTTGTCATATTTTCCTTCTCTGTTATTTGCTTATATGCCGCCATTCCTAGGGTCGGATTTTTCTACATCTATTCACATTAGTGTCAGATTCCCTATTGAGGGCCGCGAAAGCTTCGGTAATCCAACCGGTCAGCTGTCAGGTTTAGTTTCTTCTTCACCGTGTTTTTCCATTGCTTTACAGGATTTCCATGCCGAATGGGGTGTGGTTAAAATGCCCCAGATTCAAGTCTATGCAATCGATAACGGACTCGCCTTCCCAATGAAACATCCTGACGAGTGGAGAGCGTGTGAGTTCGTTAAACTGACTTACAACTTTTTATCCATTCGTTGACTTCTGTTGACTGTTATAGCAACATGACAGTTGGGTGGTTGCCTACTACATTGGATGACTTTGTTTTACTGCCTCCAAACGATTTAGTTTATGTGTGACATCGGCACAACCATTTGCTTCCTGTTGATTGAGGTCTGTAACAGCAACTTCATTGCTTTTTCATAGAAAGCTAATTTTCAACACGCGGGATGCCACTGAATCACTCTTCACATTGTTTCCATCTCATGCTAGGTCTAGTTCACGGCAACTGATGTCTTGAAATCCGAGGGTCTGGAAACTACTGATCCAGCTTTTTTGGACTTCACATCGAGCCACTACAGAACCCGTTCAGTTTAAGAAAGTGATTTACAGCGCAAAGGATAATCAATTGACAGTGTAAAGGGAGATTGTCGGGAACATGCACCTAAGAACCAGTTTTTTGTCTGCACTTCTAAGAAAATGGCAATAGTAAGTGGAAGATGAACAGACAGAGACTTTTCCACAGCTTGGCGGTTTTGAAAAAAGACGGGTGAAAAAGAGAGTTGGGAAACTTTTGGATGAAAATCTGATACGGATGTCTATAGGTCTGAGCAGGGTGTAGATACCCAAAGGTCAAAAATGTAAGAACTGATGGACCAAGTTCCGAAGAATAAAAACCAAAGTAACAACGATAGAAAATGTACAGTGAAGTAGCCTCCTGACGGTGGTTTAGTTACTGTGGATTGGTTGTTGAAGGGCCGTTGATCAGCTGGATCCATTAGAGAAAGAGAAAGTCCAACTGCACACGTGACTCCAGCTTTTAAGTGCAGGACCGATTTAGGCTTTGTAAAATAAGAAATTTGCAGCAGTAAATAGACTTTTAGCGCGAAATAGAAAACCAACTTTGCGCGCAGCACGACAAACTAAGTGACATATGTGTAACCGAGATACTATAAATAAGCGAACAATAGGAGCAGAATCAATTTAATGTGCAAGGTCCACTAGGAGATAAGAAACGGTCCGTAACTGGAACGACACTCTTCATTCTCTCACTGTCAACATAAACATGCACAGATGTTTGCTTTACTTGGTTTTCGCAGACAGACTCCAAAATAAAATCCACGGCTCAGTCAGGATTGCATCATCATGTGCAAACTCAAGGAAGCCCAGTTGAGTCCGCAAAACATGAGCTAGGCTGAACTGTGTCCATCACGAGCATTCACGGCCCCATTAATGGAAATCTTCGACAAGATCGCTGCGCAAACGGGCGATTTATCGTGAATGGACCATAGCCAAAGTCCACGAATTGGTGAGAACGCTGAGGGGATGAAATGCAAGTATTGTTCATTTGCTCACTACTACTAATGGAACTGAAATCGGTCATTTCATTTTCACCTTCGCGATGAATCTGACTGAGTTGGTCTTGATAAGCTTGTTCGGTCTCAGTTTGTCTGCTGCATGTGATCAACTCAAACATTTACATCCTAGGGAAAATAAACCTGTGCCATCCACTGTGAAAGTAACCAAGGATCGAAACCCATGGAGACGTCTTCCATCCATCGATGGCCCTCTTCAGTAATCCACAAACTGGTGACAACTGAGGACATTGGAATCCCCTACAAAATAATATATATATATATATATGTATATGCAGAATAGAGAGACAAACACACGGACAGTGCACAAGACCGAACGGAACTAGCGATCCCATTCAATCACTCATTCACGTTTGACAACGAGTCCTAGTTTGGATCGAAACGTCACGATAAACGTATTAACTCAGTGTACGCCTTCTCAACTCTAAAAATATGTATATGTATATAGTACTCAACAAGTCAAAGCGACGTAGGAAAATATACTCAACCAAACAAAAAGGGACTTAGCCAAGAGGGAACTCGAGACCATTTCATAGTTGGATTGAACCTGACTTCCGTTTTCGAGCAGATTTGTCATAGCCAAATACCCCGTAGCACAGATAACATTGTCGGCTTCTTTGGGAGTTCCGTATGGTACAGATTAGGGCTTCAAATTGCCTCAGCATGGCCGTCGATAATTGCCTCACTTGACCATCTCTGATAGCTTTATTGATGCAGAGTANACACCAGATTTCTCAAAACGGCTCACTCTAGAGGAGCAAAGGTGTCAGCTCTCGAACTGTAAGACAGAGAATAAGATAGGATAATGTGTAAATTTAAAGTAAACAAGCCTTAAGAAAAATCGTTAAGATTGGTAGGTCCGAATTCCCGAAGGAGTGGAAGTAGCAGCTAATTCACGTAACAGTTATAGGCTAATCAAATGTGAACGTTGCACTGGTGGATGGCGACATTCGACAAGTGGAACGGTATGCATTAGAAATGAACAACCTCAATGGATCTTAAAATTTGTTTGCCGTAAATCAGGTTGTTGGTTTTCATAGTGTTCTGATCCCCGAAATTGGATATTAGGTAGCAGACGTCTCGTCATCAGTGGGGGTGACATCGTCACTGCATGCACTGACGATCGATCGTAAGACTAAATACTTGAAGGATCAGTTTAGCAGACTGCATGCTAATGTAGTTACTTTGACGTCGACAACTACGAATCCCTGTCACTTGACCTGTAGACGGAATTGAAAGTAGAGTCGGACAGTTAACTACTAGAGCCGAGAAAATCGAATGGTCCCGAAGAACTTTTCTTTTCCACGTTCTTCCCAAACTGGATTGAAGCGCGTTGAAAAACCGAGTAACGCTTTGCTTCGCAACATTTAGAACGAGGACTGTATTCCGAATTATGATGAAACAAGTCTCGATGAGGGGAATACCCAGTGGTGATAGCAATCATCATGCTTACCAAGGTTTTAGCTTTGATAACACTGCACCGTCTGACACCGATTTGCGGCAGCAGCATTTGCGAACAAAAACCGGGTTTCGCCCGGATCGAGGCTGCATCGACCAAAATTTTACTCTTTGTTAGTTTATCTGAAATGCATCATACACACAGATGCCCGATCATCATGGTTTTTCCTGACTTGAAATGCACCTTCGACTCAGCTGGCCGAATGGCGTTATCCCTTGTTCTTCATGGGAGAGGTAAACCACAGGATACTGTGACCTTACTGCAAGCATTGTACTTCCATGGTTCTAGCAGCGCGAGAGTATAAAGCGGACTATGGAGTTCGTTCGAAAGAATCAGCGGTATTCGATAAGGGAATCCCATTTCGTCATACTTCGTTAACTTCACTCTTCAAACGAGGTAATGGGGTAAGATAAGTAACCAGGATATGCAAGTTGAACTGCGAAATGGTGAAAAGCAGTGCGACCTAGATTACACAGGCCATCGTGCGCGCGTTCGAGTGAGAAAGAACAAGTAGACGATAGGCAGGCATACGCAATACCTGTCCAGTCAGAGAACGACTGTCTGCACCCGGCACAGGACGATGCACTTCGTCGTTGCTCACTCGATCTCCCTGCCAAACTACAGCAATGCTTCGGAGAAATCGGTAGTCGAAAACAGAAAGTCGACGGGCATCATCAACGCAGCTAGGCCAGGTCTACCAACGGTAAAGAAGAACACTACGAACCGTGGCATTGAATACGCGTCCCTTGAGGGCAAGCCGGTTATCATGGCGGCACCATAAGTGTCCAAGGTTCGCGAAAGCTGCTCTGACTTACGCAATGCGTAATGTGACCTGCTCCCCTACGCCTCCACCAGGTGTGGCCTAGGCTGCCGAGGTACTTGAATCTATTGACTGCCTTTAACCGATCACCACAATGGGCGAGCCCAAGCACAGGCTTCTGTCAGTCTTGAGGAGGTACCTTGCATTTCGAAGGTAAAAAGCACATACCGTATCTGGATAATTCAATCACCAAGTGGTTTAGCGCGTGCCGAATTGTCTGTGTATCGTCACTCAGCAAGGCAATACCATCGGCATCGCCTACATAAAAAACACTGTGCCCTGTGTGTGCAATTCAACTCTACCGTCTAAAAGACCAAACAAAACGTCCTGCAGGATATACTATATGACAATATTGCACGGAAATGAGAATCTAGGTTAGCCTTACCGTACTCCACTAGAGTCGACGAAGGGTGTCAAAAGCTGGTCACAACCCCTAATCCGACCTGACGCATGACGGCACAACTCTTTGAGGACCAAAACATACGTCTCAGATACTCCATTCCACAACAAACAGTGCCATAACGCAGCA
>LUCM01007714.1:3216-24055 GCA_008360955.1 Fasciolopsis buskii | reverse complement strand
CCTTGCTGTGTGTAAGAGGCTGTGCAGCTTTTGACAGAAAGTGTCCCTGACAGCACCTGGGCTTCAATCCGTTGGCGCGTACGCCTAGACGACAAACAAGTTACGCGTACCAGAGTGACGGCTCTTTACTTTACACGAACCTCCAAGTCTCACTGCGTACAACCGACTGTTGACTGGGATCAAGTCAAGTAATGCAGCCTCAGGGTGTCCAGAAACACGTAGATGAAACTTGACGGAAGGCCTAGATGAGGATGCCAGTCAGACAACAGAGCGAATCTCTTGGGTATAACACACATCAATGACTAGGGTCTCCAGTGCACGAGCTGAATACCCCTGTTGACCCACACGCATCAGTGTTGGCACACTGAATGCGGCTAATTTAAAGTGACATCGAGGACCAAGAAGTGTATCAGCCGCCGGAAGCAGGTACGGTGAGATTTGGATGTTATATGAGGGAGGACGCGAGAGAACAGCAACAGGACTTAATCCGGTGGTACTACCACTAACATGGCCAACTACAGTTTCGAAGAATGTAAAGAAATGCGATGGAAAGAGTAAGAATAACACGAGTTAGTACAGGAACAAACAGTTTTGTAAGGTGGAGGGCTGCGATTGCAAAGCTCACTACAGTTGTGGTTGAAAGTTAGGCGAATTGAGTGTTATTTGCGTGCAATACTGATCCCTGTGATGTTCTTTTATTTTCAAGAAACGCTGGTGTCCAGTATGGTTAGTGCAATTTGATACGAACCGGCGAACGATAATTATGCGGACTTCAACCACTTTTGTTTCATTCTCTCCTCCAGGTTGCTTAATTTATTTTACAGGACCTCCTTGCGCATTTCCACGTTGTCTGCTTTATGCGGCGAGCAATTTCCAACGATATTTACCAACTTATGTCACACTTACTTCGTTTTTGTATATCACTTGCGCCATATAGAAATGGTCTGCGTGTAGAAAAAAAACGGGTGTCCGCGCAGTCCTGATTGTTTTGAACTTTAAGGTTACGTGCCAGTGGGCGTTGTGTGCATTCCCATTGAGAAGCAATAAGATATTTCATTTCAATCCGTTTGATAAAATAGTACAGGAAAGGTGTTACCAATTACAAAATATATATACAGATTGCCATACTGAAACCTATCATTTTCTGTGGATCCAGAACTCAGAAGATCGCTTGCGAGTATACACAATCGCATTGTGCACTTCTTAAAACAGTCAGTGGTCACAATTAATCTCGCTACTCCGAAACATGAGTGAACCTGCCAAGCAATCTCTCTTGGTTTATATAGAGAAAGAGGGACGTAAAATACAAAACACATTGAAAAGTGAGAATTTGGATAAGTTTCGAACACTAGCCAGCGAACTGGTCCAGTTTATATTGGAGCGATAATATAGATCTTGCTATATGACTCAGAAACCTGGCCGTTGGAGACAGAAGACATCCGAAAACTGCCGGTTTTTGAATATTGTCTTCGTGCTATTCCTAAAATATGGCGGGAACATTGTATTAACAACTCTCAATCAAGCGAACAGGTAATAGATTTGAATAGAATAAGGTTGTTGGGACGTGTTACGTATGCCCACAGATCGACTACCTCGGGGCACAGGTTTCTCAGGCAGGTAATGGTTAGGAGATGAGTCAAGGTGATCAGCCCACGACGCGGCATGGGATGCAAAAACTAACCAATGGATCGTCCTAAGTAGAGCGCGATGGTGCAAGAATCATAGTTTTACAAACCAATCTGGTCATCTCCACCGAATTCTAGACGGTGGATGGGAGAAAGGTAAACTAAAATGTCAACTGGTGAATCAATATTGTCCAATCCATAACATTTACCCCATTAAATTCCGACGCAGTTTCGGAACGAGCGATAGCTAGGTTATCACAACCAACCGATAATTGATGATTTAGGACGAGAACATCGGACACATCTGCCTCCGCAACTTTCTGACAAACTGACATGCGGATCTGGTGCACAGCTTTGCAGTGGACAAAGCTTCTGACACGCAGATCCGAGGGCCCTACAAAAGCCAGTGTTCGGGGCCATTTTTAAACAATTACGCGAGCAGCAGTTCGCTAAAAATATAGCATCCACTTGTACAGAGATCTTCGAACGGTTTACTTTAACGACATAAAATATACAAGAACGGAGAAATCATCGTGAGCCAAAGCCCAGTAAGCGTATATGTAAGCTTCAACACCTACAGAACGAAACCAATATGGTGGTACAGAGGACAAAGACTACACGCTGATTCGACGTGAAGACTAGTCATCTAGAAACCATGCCACCAGCTCTACATTCACCAATGCGACCAAAGCAGTTTGTCGTCTCGATCGCATTATCAGAAACGTGCATACACGAACCACTGATCGACCTCGTGACGTACAAACACACCTAGCCGGACTGCCTACATGTGGCCAGTGGAGTGAATATGAATTTGATTACTGATTGTTTGTAATTTAGAGCGTCACAGGCCCCTACATCTCTACTAACTACAAGCAGACTGCCCGTGTATTTTCTGTGCTTTTTTCCATTAATGAACTAAAAGAGCACATTATTCTCAGTCATCATAAGCCTCCATGTGCATAGGCTGACTGGCGGTGTAAAGATTCAAACCCAATTCTTCGAGTTGACCGAAAGCTCTGCCACTGGAATGCTGCCAAGAATTGAAATAAAGTGCAAACGTAAAAAATGTCGGTCAAACACCAGATGAATCGTCACCTAGACGATACGTCATGCCCACATTCAAATCACCATTGAAAGCAATATCGTAAAGCTACTTCAACAGGATTGTTAGGATCCATCGACAGCGCCCGAAATGGAACGCGAATGAATGAGTTGGACATTTTGCCCATTAAGGTGAATGGACTGGCTGACAACGGTTTGCTGAACTGCAACACAAGATAATACAGAACCAAGTCGCTGTAAGAAATGGAAAGCCAATAACTGTAGCCCGAAAGTTCGACCCTCATGAGAATAAACTCACTGTGAAGGACCCACATGAAACACGCTTTATATGTGACCTGCAACTCTTGGCTACTTCACATGTTTGATTAGTCGAGATACAATTTGCATGAATCTAACAGACACATTAAGTTAAAAGCTACTCAAACCAAACAAACGATTGAAGAGTTCGAAACGGGCTTTTACCGGGTTGACTGAGGATCCGGCCGTGTGCACGACGAGCCCTCCAACCGAACCACGTGATTTCGTCACATGCAAACTGCTTGTGAGGAAATAAAGCGTTTGGGGAGAGCAATCAGGTCACGAGGAGGCAGAAAGTATGGTACTCGAAGGATCTCCTTCTGTGAGACAAAAACTTACTACCAATCAGGCAAAGCATATCTCCTAAATCGCGCAATCGATACAAAAAAATGAAATGACTACGACACAACTGGTGCTATTTATTCTCTAATTTTAGGATAAAGTAATCGCTTCGAGTTTGCATTTAGCCGAGAAATCCCGACGACGTTTAATGAAATGCATGAGACCCGGCTGTCAACTCGTTTTAATCGCTTATTTATGCGTAGTTGAGTACTCGTGGGCGCGGAAATGCGCTAAAATTATTTACAACTCATGCGACAGATAACGGAAACAATAAGACCATTTAATGCTGAGTAAAAGACGAAAACAAATCACAATCATAATGTGAAAACTTACAAAAAATAGGACAGGGATGATTTGTCTTTTGAGGGACGAGACGGCATACGGGATGGGATATATTACTTGAGAGGTTGGATCGACGAGATGCGCGGTCAGACAATGAAGTGTACAATTATGTGGCATGAGTAGCACTAATCAAATAAGTCCGCACTGAATTGATTTTTACTGCAGTTCAATTTGATTGGAAGAAATCAACATGAAATGTTCGTATTCGCACGGAGCGGAACGTCGAAGAAAGTGGACGGTACAAAGTGAGAGAAGAAATAAACAGGGGAAAGGGGAGAAAGACATGGACAAGCATTAGTTAACAAAATCCAACACGTACAGAGTATTCGGTTGGGTTTTTAGTACCCTCGGATTGACTGTTCAGGATGGAGCATCAGAATACCTAAATCCAATTGAACATAGGTTTCTTATAATAGCGCAGGTTGTACCGTTCCTCCTGCTCACCGGCATCTCCGCTTTGGTCAGACAGAGGAGGATGATTAGTTCCAGGTTGATCAGCCGTACTCGGGTGTTGTTGCACGGATTTGTTATGAGAGACGGGAAGAGCGACTAGGCCATGCTGCAGGGACTCATCGAAGGCAGGATCTCCAGGAGTCTCATTTTCACCAACGGCCAGATCGCCGGCACTCAAACAACCAGGACTAATGTTTCGTGGATCTGGTTCGGAGACGGATACGGTTGGAGAAGATGGAGCGGAACAAATCAAGATACCAGAACCACGGTGCGATGAGCGATGAGTTGGTGGATCATTTCGTCCAAAATGAAGCCGCTGTGAAGCACGCTGCTGGGCCAACCCGGCGGCAAGACGTTGATGTGGCCATCGCGGCGGAGTTCGTTTTTGCACGTGACGCTCCAAGGTTAGCACGGGCATGCGAACTAATTCATATGGACTTTTTGAATCACGTAGTGCAGCTACAAGATTGATAATCTGGAACGCAGATTGAACAAAACAGAAACGGATATAAGAAAGTTCTTGTCAGCTGTTGGCGATAAACATACAAGCAAATAGGAGGAGAGACAAGATTTGCGACCTACCAATATATCAATTCAAATCAATTATCGTGATTGCTTAGAATAACCAATAGTAAGGCCAGACTAATTTTTTTAACCTTAGGCAACTAATTGCCTACTATCGTTCCCGTAAAGACGACCGAAAAACGAAAGATAGAAAGTGTGAAAATAAGGGAACGAAAATTATAGATGACTGTCAAATAAGAAGGACATATGTATTAAAGTGAGAATGGAATAATTGAAACACAGTATGACTTCTACACATATCCTATCACTGAGACGATATACCTGGAAGTGAAGTTACGCGGAAACAAAGCGCAATAGAAACCAGTCTTACCGTCACTCACTTTCAACCGGACTACTCATACTGCATATTTAACACTTTTCTTGACAAACTTGAATTAAAAAATTAACTATGCCAATTTCTTGTCCGCGGCAGTAATAATGAAATGATGTTTCCCTACAATGGGTTATCGCTAGCGACTGAACTTCTCAGTGGTACCCGTCCATTGTTTCAAATGAATTGCATGAACACTAATAAGTCCATACTGTATCGGTCGTCGCATAGGATAGTACGAACTGCGCTACCCGTTGCGTTGAGTCGGATAAAAATTGATGCGTATGCTATTGCTCAGAGTTCGGATGCTAAATTAACGTCTCACCGTCTTGTAGGTTATAATTTTCATTCAGAGTTTCAGAAAGGAAGACTTTCTGTGATGTGGACAAGCGCGAATTATTGTTCAACCAGTTGTCGACGTCAAAGTAACTACATTAGCATGCAGTCTGCTAAACTGATCCTTCAAGTATTTAGTCTTACGATCGATCGTCAGTGCATGCAGTGACGATGTCACCCCCACTGATGACGAGACGTCTGCTACCTAATATCCAATTTCGGGGATCAGAACACTATGAAAACCAACAACCTGATTTACGGCAAACAAATTTTAAGATCCATTGAGGTTGTTCATTTCTAATGCATACCGTTCCACTTGTCGAATGTCGCCATCTACCAGTGCAACGTTCACATTTGATTAGCCTATAACTGTTACGTGAATTAGCTGCTACTTCCACTCCTTCGGGAATTCGGACCTACCAATCTTAACGATTTTTCTTAAGGCTTGTTTACTTTAAATTTACACATTATCCTATCTTATTCTCTGTCTTACAGTTCGAGAGCTGACACCTTTGCTCCTCTAGAGTGAGCCGTTTTGAGAAATCTGGTGTTTTTGATGGATCTCGGATTTAGGGTCGCAGTCGGAACCCACTGTTCCGTGCATCGACCGTTTGATTTGATCTTATTACCCATCTATTACTATTCGTAGGAGTTCTGAGTTGGGTCGCCAGTTTCTGTTCGTAAATGGGGTGAATATCTGAATCAGACAGACGTTGTACAACTAATACGGTTTGCCCTTTGCGTGGATGATCACTGAGGTGAGGCGAAAATCCAATTAAAACTAGTGCAGGACCCGATTCCACGCAATTGAACCAAAAGGATCTACGATGCTGGACAGACTAGCACCCAAAGTAACTTATTGCGGTAAGACCAATAAAACTGAAAGTATCTGTGGAATCCGAGTCCCATGCCGCTGTGCGACATGAACTACGTCAGAAATCAGCGCTAGATGAGAGTAACTGGTTATTTACACAAAACCAAAGAAACCCACCCTCATTATTTTTACGCTGAGAGGTTTAAGGTGCAAAACCCATTTAAACAGGCATTAAAACCATGAGTTAGTACCTAATCGCAGTTTTTGCTTCAGTGAACGAACTTACCTGGCTCGCCACAAAACCCATCGTTCTGCGTGGAAGCACGATCGTTTCTTGGAGCGTATGCGTAGATTACAAGAAAGTTGGGTTTAACATAGCTATCCTTTCGAATCCCAAATGACCAATGGTTTATTACAGTGCGTGAACCGGGATTGAACTAAAATAGCTGCCTCAGCGTTGCCGGTCGAGAGTCCTCGTGGAACACCTTGGCTCAGTTCGAGCTACTTCGTATGTTGAGATAAATGGGACATGTATTGACGAGATACTAGTTGAATTATCCTACTCGAATCTTTAATTCGCGTGTCACTGACGGAACGGACATAAACAGCCGGTGAATCTACTCTCAACACTAAACGCGAGTGTTCTCCGATCTGCATGAGAGTACGTACGGTAAAGGAACCGATCATTAGGCTGAAGAGGTTTTATAAAATGTAATCCATGACACTGGTTGATGATGAACCATTGTCAGTGTAGGGTATGTTATCAGTGGAACCATTATGGGTAGGTAGAGGATGAAAAGGTAGACGGTCCGAGACAAAAGGCAGGTTGAATAAAAGAAACGGAAGTCCGCGAAGAAGTATATTTATCACTACCGTCTTGCTCACTACAAGGGGTAACGCGGTCCTCATTACCCTGCGGGACGACCAGTGTAGTGTAGAATTACTTGCAACCATTTAACTTATGGGAGGTGAGGGATGGATATTGCCAAGGGGTTCAGCTGGTAAGCAGGAGAATGATGAGAGTCCTCAATTAAATTCCTTGGTTCTAATAATAACCTGGCCGTAAGACAGTGAGAAGTGGCTGGATATGAGACCGTATGTTTTAGTAAACTATCGTTATACTCACGCTTTCCAACTGACTAACCAGTTCAAATCAACCACTAACCTGGAGGACCAGGAGACTAGTTCATGAGGACTTTACACATTGACCTTCTAGGTAGGACTGAATCTTCGGCTTGTGATAAGTCATCCGGTGCAGCTCGTTAGTTCTTGATTACACATAAGCCGTCAAACCAAATTAAGATATAATCGCATTATGACGAGGCAACTGGAACCATTTCACTGTATCTGTAGGCGCGTTTACATAGGCAATAAAGTAACCATTGAAAACTGAAATAAAGGTGAACGGGACGATGGACCTTAAGACGAAAGTGATAACGCATAGCACGCTCGCTTAGGGATGCAGCAAACCGGTCTCGAGCACTGTACAAGTCTGCGTCCGATTTCCTTACTTAAACAGCATACAGCCAAGCTTCCGGACTATGCACACTTATTTACCGAGAAATTATGGAGTTGAGTCACTCTCATCTGTTGGCAGTCCTTACTTCTGTGGTACTGTTGTATGAACCACGTTACCACCAATCATCTGTAGCGATAGGTTATAGCCTGCTACCATCGGACAATTTATCATATTTGATTTGGCGAATCTATAACTGGTCTTCCGTTCTAGCCATCAGGAACGTGGAACAAAAAGTCTACTGAGTCTGGTAGATAATTTGATATGTTTCATTATTGCGCTCTCGAACAAAGTTGCAAACTACGAAGACTGAACAACATGCATTCTGTCCAAACGAATTGCTCGATGCATAGACTGAATTGTCATCTCCAGAATATCATAGTGAACGTCAGCATGGTTGACTTTGTTATTCGCATTCTGCGGCGAACCTTCTGTCTTTACTCATTCATGATTACTTGCTCAATAGCAGACAAAGTTGATTCTTGTTAGTCGGCCCAATAGCAATTTTACAGAAATCATTGATTTAATCTCTCTCTTGCGATACACATAACAGTCAGATACAGGCGCGTTGGACCGCATGAAAATAACTTTTTTGTCATTTGGTGTTCGCTGCAAACCGTGATAAACGAGACGATTTTCTCCGACGTCTTCGTCCTTGGCCTAACGTGTACAAGAAGAGTTTGTACGCGTAAAAGTGCTTTCAGGTACAATTAATCCGTACTGTATGCATGTTTTTCAATTGACAAGTGGCTGGTAGAAAGAGTTGTAAATGGAATTTGTTTCTGGTTTTCAGGTGAACACGAGTAACTGCATATGAGCTTATTATTGACTTGTTCGGGTTGAAGTAGCGTATAAAAACAAATGCTAACTGGAAAACTCCAAAGCTGTTAACTGGGAGCTTGCTTCGATATCCACGAACGTAAAGATGAACTAAGCCAACTTTCCTCCGTGACCTTGCCCACTTACTCAAGGTAGTCTGATCAGATCCAAATCGTAGTACCCTTCTTCTTCATAAGCGGAATATTTCGTTATTATTTCAACTAGCAGGTACAAATGTGCGTGGGGTAGCCTGAAAAAGACGAAACTAGCACTATCTTCAGTTGGTTTTCCGTTTCAGCTTACAGGTTTCTTTTGCACGGTTGAAGATTGCTGACAGAGTTTAACGACGACAAGTCTTAGTGAAACGATGAGAACCGTATCTCCTCAATTTGACGTGGACGTTAGCACATTGAAGTGTACTTTTTGTGAGCACACTGAATCAGATGTGAACCCAACAGAATGTACCGATGATTGCAATCTAAACAAAAAATACCTGACTGGTTAACCACATATTTTCATTTGGACTACACAGGAATCGCTGGTCTTCGCTTAATTCACGACCGATTTAGTTGACACCGAAAAGATACAGATTCACGCAAGTCTTTGTCCTCAGGAATCAACACACCACTGAACATAGCCTTGCGTGTTTGAACACTGAGAGAATTAATTCAATTACTGGGGGAGTGGTTGCTCCAGAAAAGACTATATATATTTTTAGAGTTGAGAAGGCGTACACTGAGTTAATACGTTTATCGTGACGTTTCGATCCAAACTAGGACTCATTGCAAACGTGAATGAGTGATATATATATATATATATTATCGGGCAAGTACCGGTACCCATCAAACAACGATGCACCACGTCAATCCCCACTCACTGTTCACAACAGATGCGAATAAGGCTTTGAAAATATTGGCGGCCGAGTACCGACAAACTTTAAGCCAACGTGTGGACCTGATTCGCACGTTGTATCGCCCTCAGCTACAGTACAGTTCTTACAATCAATAAGCTTCCATGAACACGCTAGGGTTTTGATCGTTATCTCATAGGATACAATAACAGCGCGAGAGAAATCATAAGATCATAAAGCAGAAAAATTCCAACAAGCAGAAACACCTCAAGTACATGAATGACACTGCGGTATCCAGCCAAAAGGTACAAAGTCTCCAAACACCGCCAAGGGCGATTTTCTTGAACCTAACTTGGATCTACCAGGAAAGCACACTGGCTAAAATTCCTATACATTTTCGCGACATCGTAGACTGAACAACTTCATCTATCCTCCAACTACCGTTGGTCGAAGAGAACTCCAAACACCGTGGAAGTCGACCAGTGAGTATAAGCAACACATGTCCCAACCAACTAAATCTATTCAACTTTATAGCCCGTTCGATCGACTGAGCTCCTTGACCCAACACCCTACGCCTAACCTCAGAGTTGCCAACCAAAACTGTGCAGACAGACTTGTACTCCATAGATCTAATCTCTTCCTGGCTTATCTATAACGTCTTCGTTTTGCTGGTCCAATTCGTATCTTAGCTAGTTTTAGGCGATTTGCGGTAATCTGGTTTTCTGTTTCACATTAGAAGTTTCTTTATTCCTTCCCATCTTTTATTGCATGAAGCCCAAATCCGCCCAGCACTTGGATACTGCAATCACGTCTACGTCTCCTCCTCTACTCGATCAGATTCAGTTCAGGGTTATTCGGCTGATCGGTGACCTTACTCCGATACCCAGTCAACAGCCACTAGCCCGTCGTCAGGAGATAAATTCGCTTCCAAATTTCTGTCGCTACCACTTTGGTCTTTGTTCTTCGGAGCTTGCTTCGTCAGTTCCTATATTGTTGGCCTCCAGTCGCTTATCCCGTTCTCAGACTTCTAGACACTCCTGTAAGGTTTCTATCTAAGTGTCGCACCTCTCGCCTTTAGGCTTCTTTTCCGCCCAGAACTGTCAAGATGTGAAACACCCTCCTTAAGTTTGTTTTCATATTTGCTTGCCACCGTTCGCTGCCTCTCGGTCTCCTCAAAAGCGGAATCAACAAACTGATTTTTACATGTTCCCGACGAACCTATTTTACAGTGCTTATTGGTTGTGAAGTTGACCCGCTGTGCAGTGAGTCACCTCATGTCCAACAAAAAAGAGGCCGATGCTCAAATACAGACAGATTTCTTGCATGTATCATCAACAGCCGTGTTTTCGAACCATATAGCAGCATCAACATAACTGCTGCCGTGCTTAATCCAACCTTGATCGATAACTGGATGTCATGCTGACGCCACAGATACCTTAACTGGTAAACACCAATCGAGCTTCCTGTACATGCAAGGACACTTCATCTGATATACCACCAACTGGTGAAATAAAACCATTTATAAATCGCCCAACTCCTGCCGTGCAAGAATGAGATTTGGCTTTCGATCAACACAGGATTTCACAATTCAGAGATTTTTCCTTACATTCCACATGCACGAGTGTATTGGGAGGGACACGGACCATAGACACTAGGGCCCACTACAAGGGGAAGGGGGACTAATCGGTAACCATGATCTTGAAATTTGAAGTGGCATAGAACGACATAAGGTCTCGCCAGGTCAGGTGAGGTAACGAGCTGGGCGATCGGGAATTGCCGTCTACCACCAGATCAACTAATGATAACCAAACGTGACACTATATGACTTTTTACAACCTCCAATTTGATGAACGATATCAAGTTTAAATTTCGTAAGCTGAACTTGACTGTCCTAAGAGGCATCCACCACCGGTGGAAGATACTGTCGCGACAGGCCTGTTTGTGCGTTATATAGAACAAGGCAAAAATCGAACAGCAAACTAAACATCAGAATATCTACACTCAGAGGAGCGCTAGATTACCGCAGCCAGATGAGCATGCATATGGCTGATAAACGCCGTAGTTTCTAATTATTATATCCACACGCGTGAGCAAGTGTTGTAGCTTGATTAATAACATAAGGCCACCCAATTGCCTCATATTGACAGACGGTGAAAGTTAGTCTGCTGGTAATATTCACAATTAGGATAAACAAGTTTTTAAAGTAAACTGATTGAAATGAATTTCGACCTCGATTTTCCAACCATTATCCAAAATTACTGAAGCAGTAAGTGTGATTGGATAACGGCAAGCAGCTTCTGGTATAAGATCAAGATAAGCGATCGGCAGTTCAGACTACGGAACAATTAAAAAGCGTTAGTTGAGCATCAAAGATACTTGCCCAAGGAGTTAACACTATTGGGTCTCTCATGACTATTTAGCCATAAAGTATGATTTTAACCTTCGCGCATGATCTTGTAGACTCACCTAATGGTTCCTAACCTCCACTCTTTGTTCTCAGATACATTAACATTGTGTCTACAAAGCAGCACAACACAATACGACTTTAAAGTGGTGAATTTCTAAAGGTTTATTTTCAAATAAACATTTTTGTAAGTTCACTTTCGTGAAGGCACTTTCTATAAACGTCAGAGAATGGTCGCCATCATCAGATTTTCGAGAAGTGCTTCGAGCTTCAGGGCTTCTTCACGGTCCGACTTGGCGATGGCCTGGCCTGTACCTATCTCAGTAGACTTTGTTGGTTTGGTCAAGTGTTGCCTATGACAAACACTGGTTTACCATACCATGCCCCAATTTCTGTTTCTCCTTCAGCATGGGAGAAGCCACGTGGAGAACAACAGATGACGTGACAGCAGGGAATGAGATGAACAGCGAACTTAGGTAAAGCAGATGTCATACGCCTTTGTGGTTGAGGTCCAAAAGACGAATCAACTAGTTGGCTGAAGACACTGGAGGATATGACAACGAATCGTGAACAGCGGCGATCGTGTTGTGATTTTCTGCCGAACCAGAATGGTTGAAAAACTGCGTCCGTACAGTTAGACTGTATTCCGTGTGTTGAACACCACGGCATTCTTCGCCTTTCACAGTCTTGCAGATTCACTGCTGGTCTATCTTATACATTCGTTCCTTCTATTGCAACGTGCAACGTGCAACTCGGCCAGAAAAGTAAGAAATAGTGGGATTTTTTATGCGGTTTAACGCCGAAAAACGGCCATGATAGTCAAGCAAAAGTGACAAGTAGCTCATGTCAGTAAGAAATAATAACAAACTACCATATAAATACCGAACAAGTCAGACAAATTAGGCATATAATTCTAGACAGCTAGCGAGACGAAGTATGTTCAGGTTATGCAGCTATATCCGGGAGAGTGCACAAAGGAGCCAAGATAGGACCGACTCACGACCGAAAACGTCTTTTTGAAATTGATGGTTCATCAGCCAATGATTGGGATCGCAACTATTTTGCTGCTCGGTAGCTGCACATTGCCAGCGAAGGGCGCATCCAGGATACGATCAGCAAAACCCAACAAAAACGGTGTTCATTTTGGTGATAAGCCATAAAGTATGAAACAAAAAATACATGACTGTTCTACTCGCCTGACCACGTAAAACGGACATCTGTTTCTCAAAAGTGGACTGATCAAAACCAGGATCAATCTGTAATCAGAGAAGCAAAAAAAACCTCGATTGAACTCGAGACTATACAGCTAGCCGAGATGAGCAAAAGACTGACATAAGTGCATTTTTCTTAATATAAACAGCCGATTAGCATTTCCTTCACAAATATATTTTACTTATTCATTTGCTCAAACTTGTGTACATGTCATGAAATAAATCGTCTAATTTAGTTAAAAAATTAACTATGGGAACAAAACCACGATCACATCAAATATTACAGCAACCGATTGTGAGTAGAAAGCAAGACCGTTCAGATAGTTCTATCAACAAATGCATACAGTTCAATTAGGCAATTCACGCGCAACTAATCAGATAGATCGTTTTCCGAATCGCAGTGTGATTACGTCGAGTTTTTACGTAGCTACGCTATCCGCTAAGTTTTGGCCGTGGTCAGGCAATTATTGAGTTCGTCCTTTCAGGAACCGCTTTCGATGTTTTAGTCTGGCTGCTCCAACTGAGAATTCAAACCATGGTTTGCTAGGTGGCTCTTTTGGTCATCAACCCAGGAACTTGGCGTGATGTTCACAATTAACAATGAAGTTCAATTTGTCGATCGAGAGTTGTTTCCAGTGTGGTCATTGCTTTCTTTGGAATCGTTACGTTTCATGCACTTGTGCAGGGGAAGGAGCATACCCCACAAACTGTAAGGCTAACTGCAATAGAATGGATGAGGTAGGCATTCACGATCCTAAACCGGTGACTGGGCTCAACAGATCAGTTGCGATAACGAGCCAGAAAACAAAAAATAGCCATCTACCGCCATGCAAAGCGTGCAACACGTCACAAACGCCTAAACATGTTTATATAAAGCCCACAACTAATTGTGGGTAGTGCGCGGGACTGGTGTTTTCAATGTTTGGCTGATGCACAAACCACAAATCCTTCGGTCAACCTTACAATGGAGTTTCGCTCTTATTAAAGCCCATCAGTGGTGCATATATTCTATCGCCCACCCAACGTTTGAACTCGCACTTTCCAACTCAAACACGTGTGTTAGCACTGCGCCACCAGCTCCCCTCAAGGCTAATCAGAATCACCCAGTCAAGTCTGTTCAGATGTCGTCCCCAATGACAAGCAGCAGTACACGGGAGACACGGTACACGTCCCGTTAGCCCCAGTCGAATCTCTCTCACCAAGTTAGGTCCTCTCCGTCGGATGGGTGGACTGCCACATTAGCCTGCTTGAACATGTTTAGAACCGGTGCTGGTTCCAAGGATTAAGACCTGGGATCTAGTACCTTCTATATGAGTTCATCGTTACTTATATGGTTCCCCTATTGCAATCGAGTAAAACTAAGAAGACAATGTAGCTGAAACATTGATCGTCTCCGTTCATCTTTTAATCTCGTTCGCCACGTTTTTGAATTGCTTGGCAGGAAAAATCTAACTGCTGCAATGAACACCCAATCGATGGTAGATTACCAAACACCAAGGAAATGCAATAGTTAACCGAATTGATATAAACCAACTGGGGTTCCCATATAAACGACGACTTAAAACGGAAATGATGTCCATACAATGGCCCAGGAAAAAAATAATTTGGACAAGCATACTGAACTGGACGACATACGAGAAAAGGTGATTAATGTGAACGGGAAGATAGACCAATGCCACGATAGGTATTGTCAGACTGATTATCGAACGCTTGAACTAGTAGAGCTTTAAAGAAGACAGCCAAAAAACAAACACTGGAGCCTGTGTGTAAATACAGGCCACCGAGGGCAACAGCATCAGCATTGCATATAACTTTAAGCACACGCTAACAGTATTTGTCATGCTATGCATGATCCAAGACTGCATTCACGCAAACGAAACGGAATACCAATTAGCTGACTATGAACACTAGGCAATGGAGAAAGCTCCAAAAGTGATCTCAATGTTAATTCTTTTCTTTACAGGCAGGATGCAGATAACATTATAAGTAATTGGAAGCAGGGCCGTTATCACATTGCGAGAAGCAAAACGAAAACAGAAATATTTACTATTTGAATGAGCCCTGACGATAGGTGTTATCGAACAACCATCGACACGATTGCTACTGCTGATTCGGGTAAACCCGTCGAGCATGTGATAACCATTCCCATAGATGGAAATCATTGTTTTTAATTAAACTGAATGCATAAGTATCCAAAGACATTAAAATACAAACGAACAGCACTCAATAAATGTGACCACTGTATTAATGGGATTTGCATCATACTACAAGAAATTTCGGTCTAACCATATTCCAAAGTAGGCAAACGTGTGTTTGAAGTAATATAGTCTCCGGTCTTACCAAACAGCATTATAAGAGCCGAACTGAAACAATCGCAACTGGAATCCGATGAGTATGATATATATATATATATATATATATATATATATATATTCACCACCATTTCTTATCAAGGATAAGTTGGATTCATGGATATCACAGATCATCGTGGACCAAGTGCCGAGGTAGGAGGCCGAATCCGCGCAGAGTGCATCTAGTTATGCTTTCAGCAACAGACCTAGGCACCCTAAATCTTTTGCGACGTCAATGATCCACGTTTTCAATTGGCTGCCAATGAGAAAAATCCATTCCGAAATGCGTAACGAAGAGAGCATCCAACGAGAAGGCTTTTTTCTAGAGGGCTGTAGTGTATGACCAGGCCATTGCAGCCTAAGGAACACCGACAGTCGTTCAATTTTATCATATTGCTTCATTATTTCTTTGTTAGAAATACTTTTTTCAGTTTGTCCGGAGTATCTGCCGTAGGTACCAGTGGTCAAACACCGCCAACCTCCTGGTATCCTCAGCTCGGGATGGCTAGGTTCAAAATCCGTACGTCAGTTCAGGGCGAACAGTAACATGAAGGATTCAAATCTTTGTTCTAAGGTAAATTTCACTATGTGTCTACAGCACACGTCACCGCTGCAAAAATGCTTCATGCGCGTTGTAGCAGAATCGACCCTAGGCATGTGCATGATACATTTTCGATTTGCTGGCCGTTGATGAACCGATGCTGAGAAGCCGGATCTGAGAAAATCGAAGAAACGTTTGTTCCGACAGTGTCGACTACCAGAACGACTTTACCATTCAGATCGGTTTGAAGGAGAGCCGACCGAATGGTAGATGGGAAGCACCGAGCACAACAACATCATTCACAAACTGGATCGGAGACAAATATTGCTGGGCTCGTCTTGGGGCGTGTATAATTGGTCATCGCGTTGTTCAGTGCCCAATGGATAGCATAACTGAACAAGACCAGGGGAAGCGAGCAGCTCTGTCTCGCCCTGGGACAAACTGCGAATTCAGAAAATTCCTTGCCGTACATTCGCACGCGTGCGGCAGTCAACGGACAGCAAACTACTAGGATTATAATGAGCTTCACAAGGTTGCCATCAGCTTCTATTACCTCAAACAAGAACTAGCGAATGACTGAGTCAAAAACGGCGCGAAAATCACAGAAGCAGATTACAAGTGGCTGCTGGAAGTTGTGGTGTCTTTTTAGTGCGTCAAAATTTGCCTGGGTTTGAATGAGTGCGGCGATAATGCAAAGCCGTGAGACGATTAAGAAGCAGCAGGTAGGAAATCTTTACATAGACGTCAATCCAAATGATACCCCGGTAGTTACTGCAAACTGTCTTGTCGCTTTTCTTAAGACAGGGATGCATAAAGTATTTACCTGATCTGATTTGACAGGAAGCCCTACCGATGAAACAAGAGAATCCTGGAACGCCCCGAAACTGTTACAAATTGTAAGTTTATGAAAGGATGTCAAGGTCTGCCGTTAAGATTTCGATTAGTCGCACGTCCAAACAATTACTTTCCAAATATGTTAATGTTTTGCATCGATGGATGGCAGTTTGTATAATCGAAAGCTAAAATCGAATTCCACGGGAAAAACTTTCACGGACTTCCATAATGCACTAACTAAATCGTTTAGACCACCGTTCTGGTGGATTACCAACTTATGGTGAGATCCTATGAAGGAGTCTTACAATAACTTTAAGAATGGGGATCGGAGGAATTGCTCAAAGGATAAGACAAACTATAGTTATATACGGTGCTACTGACTGTGACCTCATAATTCCTCATGTAATCTAGTTGATAGCAGAAATGTCTTTAGTGTGCAGACGAACAGCTGAGCATTCCTCAATCACTCACTATTCACCATACTGAATTGTCTCAAGAAAGAGACAAAGATTACAAGTACATTACTGCGGAACTGAAAACAGAACAAAAATCTATATTTCATCCTATACACAATGAGCCGAAACTGACCTGGCGGCAAACTGTGAGAATCAAGCAAATTTGATATCGAGTGGACAAAATAAACTGGAATGGTGAGTGAAAACCAGCACGTACCTTGAACAAATCGTTCAATTCCTGAACAAGGCTATTTACAAAATGAGTATCGGACAAGAGAGGGAGAACAAGTTCTTTGATTGTCTCGGAGAACGGACGTTTTGCCATGGGGAGCCACGCCCAGTAGAAGGGATCTGAATAAGGAAGTATGCAGGCGCATTGCGTACATGATCCATATTCAATTTCGCTGCTTACTTAACAAACCAAGAAACTGATCAAAGGAAAATTCTCTGATATTTCAACGATTCCAGACTAGCCAAAGACAAAAAACGAACACTTGTTCACTGCTATCCCCTCTAAGATGAACGGCAATAGTCAAGTGGGTTAGGGATCTGTCACCCAAAAAGGTCAGAGTAGTGGGCCCTAGTGGCTATGCGCCATGCTCCATCCACTACACCAACGAATAATGGATGTAAAAAACATTTAAACGGTAGTTCTTAGTCCATCGCTTCTTTCCCCCCTGTTTTTGAATCAATCAGTCATGTAAACTGTTTCACACGAACGCTTAGAAAAACATAAAAATGAATGCATTTTTTGCGGCTATCCGGATAAAATTTCCATTAAGCGAGAATCTGTGAGCAACAAACGGCCTTGTGCCTAGAATAACGCACGACAAAAAGTGCAGTGTACCACTCAAAAGAACTGAAAACCCACTACTGACAAAGCCAGTCGAGTGAAAAGTAATCACCTGATGAGCATTATCGTTCCAAATGCGAATCATCTCGACAAGAAATGACCTGTGATCGGCTGAAAATCTTTACTATTCACCAGCACTTTTGTGTTTTCCGTCCAGATAAATCTCGTACGAAGGCTCATCAGACTCAGAATTTTTCCGTGTTTCGTCAGATCGATAAATCACATGGAACATCTAGTGATTGCAACCAAACAAACGTAAAACTAATTGAAGGAAGCGCATTAATAGCTGGTTTAGTGGCATAGCTTTATGCTACACGACGTGTCGCCAGAGTGAGCATAGGGAAAAGGAAAATAATTTGGTGGTTAGTCGGGAATAGGTTAAAGCTAGCTCCACCGAACAAGCGGGGACAGATAGGTTGCACCACTATTGAGGCACGGTAGAGGTTCCCTCGGGAAGTTATCCGGCAAAATACCACGGCAGTCCGTTTGTGACATTGCGACGTGATAAACATGGCCGGCTGTATCCTTTTGGCTTTTCGAAGACGGCATGTGTGAAGAGGCGGAAGAATCGGATTAACCGGTCACCGGTTTTCCCGAAAAACAGCGAGCGTTGAAACTCTGATACAGATTAACCAAAACACGCATGAATTGAACTATTAATCACCGGCTCCCAACGGTTTGGGAACTTCGTTTTTCCTGACGCAGAGTTTAAAGGAGTTGGCACGAATATTGGACCGCATTCTAGCGTCTTTTTTGGTTTCCCTTCCTTTTGCATTGTTTTTTCTCCTCAAGTCATGGTTCGGATGGTACTGAATCAGCAGTCATATATATATATATATATTTGTAGCATCAGGAGTATGCACGGAAGCTCTTCGTCGAAGAGTCCACAGAAGAACCACAACTGTGATCCGTTGATAATTCTTCGTTAGTTTGGTTGAACCAACCTTAGGAACGAGGGCAGAATGCCCCAGAATATACCGGTCGTGTGCTCCCGGGCACTCACTCACTCATCCAGATACTACTTGCTGCTTCTATACATACAAATGCATATTCTGGGGCATTCCGCCCTCGTTCCTAAGATTGGCTCAGCCGAAATGACAAACAATTACCAACGAATCACAGTTGTGGTTCTTCTGTGGACTCTTCGACGAAGAGCTTTTATGCATACTCTTGATGCTACAGATTCGATTCTGGTGAGACACACACACGCGCATATATATATATATATATTATATATATATAAATGTTAAATTGGCCGTCGATCTTTATGGATTAAAGTTAGGCTTGATCCATTAAGCTGACCACTGTTGCCTCCATCTCGAATATGTGGACATTCCGTAATTCAGCTCCACAACCGTCTGATTCCCGGCGATCTCAGTTAGTGGACTCATTCGCTCTCCATTCAGCTGTCCATGTGCTGCAATTCCATGCGCCTACTGAGAGAGTGCACTGAAGAATCCCAGGCTTCTAAAAGTCCCCTGGTCGAGTCGCGATTGCCTGATTAGCACTCCCATCCTTTTTGAAATTGTGCTCTATGTACTACTTCTATATGGATATGCCAGCGAAGGAATCAAGCTTTTAGGGGTTAGTATATGTTCATGCATTTCAGTGGTTATGATTCTTCCGACCAGAAAAAAAAACATCAACTGAAACCCATGCATCTGACTTCAAATGACCACTATCTTCCTTCCATTTCCAGGCACTTCTTTCGGATTTTACCCCAATGCCCAATTGTTTTGAACGGCTTTGAGAACCTGTGATACCAGAGTATCGAAACAATAATTTATCACTTCATTTTAGAAGTACGAGGGCAGTGGAAACAACAAGTCTCAGAGCAATTAGAGTCTAATACACTAAAAAGGGTGGAAACGACAACCTTAAACAAAGAACTCAAAAAGGCATAGAACCAAACAACGACTCGATAAGTGAGATGTGGTAAGAAACCGGGCGGAAGCAAACTGTCAAAAACAACCAAAGGAGAGAGCAGACCTGGGATATCCTCCCTTGCCGCTTTCGTTGAGATGATTAATCAACTTGACCACCTCTGATAGCTTTATTGATGCAGAGTAGAGTGGTCCTTCTGTTTGATCGCTCTCTTTCATTCGCTTAACTCCCCATTTTATGAGCAGTTATTCCTAGGAATTTTCTTCGATATTCGTTCAACTGGAAGATTTTAGTCAAAGTGTGATGCAACGGGCCTTTAGCCTTCGTGAACGTGGTCATGGATAAGTGTCTCGGCTTTCCAGTAGGCTATTCACCCTGAACATCCCTCGAAATGCTCCCAAATGACCGTGCGTCCCAAATAGTCTCTACTAAGGAAGTCCTACATACTGCCTTCTCGTGGAGGGTGTAGTTGTTCTTACTGAAGTCCCAGGACGAAAGTGAATGCTTGGCGCTTCCCATCAGGTTGACTCCTCTTTGGTAGTCACTCTAACAGAGGTGGATAAACCCTGATTTCAAATCAACCACGGGGGATGTACGAGTCATACGACTGCATGTTAACCGGCATTGATACCAAAGGGATGTACCGGACACCCAGGATGTTTAGCCCCATCCGGTCTCCAGTGAGTTGCGTGACCGTCAGATCGTCCTACCGCTTTATGGGTTAAACCATCTGGTTCAAGGCTGGGGTAGAGTCCCCTAAGCCAACTCTCTTCTTCGGTTTGGGAAACCGGGTAGTATTCTGCCCACGGAAGGTTCGTGGGTTCCGATGGGTAACCGACGATGCGGAGGCGGAGGATGGAAAAGCTTCCATGTATATATATTGGTCACTCATGCAGATACTACTTATATTTCTTCCCGAAAACAGGAGGTTGCCGGGCATCCTCAACGCAGCTAG
>LUCM01007713.1:0-13852 GCA_008360955.1 Fasciolopsis buskii | reverse complement strand
TGTGTAAATGGATTCCAAATTATTCAACAGTCGATAGGCTGGGTGTGGTATGGTGTCCGTCGTTTCACAATCCGAACCCCCAACCGTCATCGTGTTCTTGGACATTCGCGCAACCCTTGATTCTGTTGATAGGTCTGTATTATGGCATTATATCTATTGGGGAATGAAGTCCCTGAGAATAAGAGGTAGATCCTCAAAGAATCGTACCGTCTATCACAGCGTGATACGGCTTAAACAGATTTCGACTAAATCCGCTGCGATGTTCACAATGGAGTACGGCAGAGATGACCCAAATCCCCAGGTATTTTAAACAAGCAATTCAACACGTGTTTTTTATGGATTTAGTCGGCGGGGATTGAGGTATTCCAGCAGGTACCGTGTGTGCCTTGCACTATTTGAATGCAAGGTTGCTTCTTTTCAAATAGATCTGACAGAATCTGTGCCTGCTACTCTTATCTGTGTGGTGATCCGTCTAGAATATCAGTAGCCTAAGCTCTCGTACTCCACACCTGCCGAGTGTTAGGGAGGTAGCTCACATGACCGATTTGTGTAATGTCATGAGCAGTTTGTGCTTATATCGCTTTAGGCACTTGTGATCACCTATGACATACTCTCGATCATTCCCTCCATAAGGCGAAATATGTTCCTTCGGTCTCACGGTTGCCACCAGTTCATTGTTGATTCTCTTTAATGGTTACAGAGAACCTTGTCTATCCTGCGTTAAGAGGACTGCTCGGCCGGACTTCTATCTCTCGACCATTTCATGCTCCTTGAACCACTCTCTCTTCTGATCGGGCACACATCGGCTTCCGCGATGTCACTGTCGAGGGGTTTTGCTCCGCGTCGTGTGTTTGGGCAGACATTTTCCTCGCTGACTGTAGTAACGCTCTGCGTCCTCCCTTGGTGGCCTTGGACATCGTATTGCGTAGTGTGCACTTGGCCCTAGTCGTCACCGTTATTCGCGCTTTTTCCACGTCTTGGGATTGAGCTGCTGTGACGTGAGTGATAGCTATGTGCGACGACGCGAGTGCTGGGTCGTTGGCGTCAAGTTGGTGATTAGAAGTATGAGAAGTTAGTTTCGGGCTTGGCCCTAGCTGGTGCATTCTTGCCTTCTGTTTTGTCGTGGGACCCAGAGGATGAGGACTGGGCTGCAGAGGCTGTAGTAATTTGTTATTAAAACGTCAATCTAATGCAGCCGAATGCTGTGTGGCTTGTTTGCAGCTCGATCCCTTTTAATACCTATCCGACTAGTGAAAAATTACCAAAAATAGCTTACGTCCAAAACTACAAAAATTTCGATTTGGAATTTAGCGTTTCGCGGGTTCGTTATATTTTCCTCCAATATTGGTTAACTTTTTGTCGCAAAAGTTTGAGGCAGCGTTTTCTGCGATGGGTCCAGTTGTCTCAGTGCGGACTTTATAATATCTCATTCTAGTAGATTAAATAGAGTGAGAAGGGTACACTTGAGTTAATTACGTTTCATCGTTGACGTTCGATCCAAAAACTTAGGTACTCCTGCGCCTATATCTATTATAAAATTTCCCTATCTAATATGAAACTATATAAATATCGCCCCGGTATGCACATGACTCGGGTTCGGTAATTGCTGGTCTTGTCAGGGATGTGCATCTTTGCACTCTCACTGTGACAGTTCGTTCGCAGTTGACAGTTCTTGTTCAACGTGTGTTTCTCGTAACCCCATACTTTTCCATGTTTTCGGGATCACATAACATGCCTAACAAACGATGGTTACGATTAGTCACAACAGACCATTCAGGAACTATTTTGTGCAATTCCAGAAAATGTGAATAACAACTACGGAAAATTCAAAAAGGACCACACTAGGCTCGAACAGGCTTTTATGCACTTCTGGCACATCCATAGCGTGACAGAGTTGTGGAGAAATTGGACCGTTTTGATAGATTTTAACTACTGCATATTAAATACATTAACTATACCAATACCTGACCGTCTGGATCTTTAGCCTGTGGAGGTGGCTAACTAATATCTTTTGTATCTACATTAACAGACTTTTTGCAAGCATGTGAGCTATAACATTCAAGCAAAAGACATTTTGCTCAATACCAAACGGAATAGTGCACCAAAATGAACTGATGAACCTCTAAACAAAAAAACCCAGAAACATGAACATAAGCTGTCTTATCAAGACGTCTATCGTGCGACCTGAGAGAGACTAAACATTATTACGAGTGTTGGAGTGGGGATGACGGAAAAAATCGACAGAAATGCAGTAGAGATGGGTGTTGTTAAAGAGTGATTGTGGCGCCACACTTCCCAAGACTCGCGATAAATGACTGTTTAACAAACTAATGAATAGCTTACGCCTAATTAGAGATGTGAAGGAACTCTACTGACTAGCGTGGACCATGACGTTTGATTTTTGAAGTCTCGCCATTCCTGGTGAAAGGACCAGGAAATGTTCATAGTGGAAGCAGTGAGTAAAGGGACCGGGGGTGAAACGCGTTTCTTATGGAACATATTTGGGTAATGATGCTATATAAGATCTGAACCTGCTGAGTTTTTATGCAATCGACTGAAAACAGCGTTCCCTACTTAACCAACATCGCTGAACAGGCCAAAGTATAACGGACTTGCAGCTCCTGACTGCTTAAAAAAGACAGAAACCACCTCAGAAAGAACTGCACTGAAAATTAGCGCTATGAGGCACGTGACTGAGAATAGAGTTGGACAGGAATACAATACTTTTTTGCCACCGAGATACCGTCTGTTATAGTGTCGCATTTTGTCCGTTGTTGTCTACAAGCATCCTGAAAATCCTGATGTCCAGATTTAATCGGACTTGGTGGACCATTTACAAGCACTTCTTTTAGGGCGATAAATAAGCTCCGCTTCCTTAGTTGTGGTGGTTTTCTACTTTGTAACTTGGAACTTCCTGATTCTCGCTCGGTATAAGTCATCATCGAATTCGCGCGAGCATACGAGATCAAGAGATTGCGCTCTAATTCCGGATATACGAGGCTGAGATAAAATAGAACGATGAAAACTTGGCATAGCATGTGAGCAAGATTCGCTCATCGCAGAGAAAAACTCAGTTCGCCGGTGCTTGTGATAGACAGCTCAGATCTAAGTATTTGGGATGTTTGTAACACAAGTTAAGTGTGTGTGTTGTTCACACGTATATTGCTAGTGAAATCTGATCCGAAGCTGTGCGTTAACAGCCTAACCAAACTTACTCGTTCCGGAGAAATCCACAAAACAGCAGTGAAGAGAATAAGGCTAAACCATAAACAATTTGGTACCCATTATCTTGGTTTCGGCACACGAACTGATCGGCAACTTTTCGTTATCTGGGAGGATATAGACCTCTGCAGCTTTACGCAAGAAGCGTCTGTGTGCAAAGATCATCCACCAAGACTTATACTGTCGAGATTGAAAAGTAAAGTCGTTCACAATGTATGGTCTGCTAATATCAGTTTTTCTTTTAATGCAACGCTTGACCTAGCGATGGAGTACTCGAGGTACGGTCCTCTAGGAACATCATACATACATTTCATTATATCAATCGCGTTAAAATTTTCGCATGACTGATGAGCAAGGGATGACGATTCTGTTACTATAATGATCAGGGCTAGATTATTAAAATGATCTGGCTGGACACCATATATTAATTCGGAGAGAACTAGCCAGGAAGTTAACAGAAAAAGCCGATTAATCACAACTTCTAGAAAAAAATGACGGACATGAGGAGCCAGCATGTAACAGTAATCCAAGCTGAATAGATGTGCTACTGACAGTCCTTTTTTCTAAATTTGCGAAAAACAAAGATTATAGGTGGAACAATCAAATGGACTGCGACTTTGTTGAAATTGAAAATTCAGAATGGAGCAATGTATCGGCGATGACGATGAGGCCCATATAAAGCAGGCCTAAAATATTTCCCTGTTATCAGTCGAAACACGCACTAACATACGTGGAACTAAGGATGAATTTGTTTGTTAAGCGATTAGACGGCAGTATTGGGAATGTGGTAAAGACGCCTAAATATTTTACGAATTCCAATGTCACGCCAAATATGAACTTGTTGATTGGAAGCGCTCCAAGCGAACTGGCTATTTAAAAAGCGGCCCTCTTCAAATGCCGTCAGTAATGGTCGGGGGCGTGGCTATGTCGCAGGTTCGAGGTAAGCCACTCGTCCTTAACTTCTCTTTGATAAAACGTGCTTCCAACCATGTATCTCTGCTGTCTCAAACAGCTCTGCTGAGGAAGCCCTGCCGTTGCTGTCTGTTCGCGTTGGCGGACCTGTTTTCCGCTAGATGCTAGGACTGAACCGGTAAATGTTCGGAACTTTTTATCTCGAATTGGCTAATCTTTGGCACATCAGTTCACCATGATGCTTTCCAAACCACCACACGGACGCGTAATGAGGCCATACAAACTGTTCATCCTCAGTCGGCATTCTTGAATAATAAAGTGCACGGGTACTCAAAATTGTCTAGCTCATCCGAAGGAGCTTAGCTGACTCAGTAATTTACGCTCAACGGTCCCCAGTAGATCACGCCACATCGAGTGTCCTGCTACAATTGAGGATATAGATTTTTTTGACCAAAGGGTCGGGTATAGGGCAGCATGCTCATAAGTACCCCACTACTTCCGCTTGGGAAAACGGGTAGAGTCCAGCCACAGCAGGAGTTAGGGTTTCGATGGAAAATAAAACAGAACAACTAACCATGTCTTGGTTGAACTCCGCACGTTTCGTGTTTTATTTGTTTCTTTCCTGTTTTTACGAACCATGAAATTATGGGCTATATTTCCAGCCACTATTACCTAAGCCTTACAAGGGTTTGGTTCTCGAGGAAAAGAGTCGATATGTCCTGCTCTGTGTGTGTAGAAGCTGAGTGACTTGTAGACTAATATCAGATTATTTTAAAAACAATGTGCAATCAGGGTGACTTCACGATTACGTAGCGGTCTGAGCTTCAAGAAAACAGAAGAACCAGTCAGGCAATTTCTCTCTGGTGCTTTTCGCGCTCGGCAGATATCAAACCTGTGACTCTCGATAAACTGTGCTCCACTTCTGCCAAGCCTTCCCTGATTTCGATGTGACTGAGAAAGAAATAGCATACAGAGCTTTGCGTACTCAGTCATGACGCTACTGTATCTGCTGGGTATTTTTTTTTTACCACAATTGTCTACGAGAAAATTCACATTCGGCACTGACCTACCAGACTACAGTGAAATTTTTAAAAAAAGCGCCCGGCACGGAGAATGGAAGAACCAAGAAATTTTGAAACGAATTACGATAGACCCACGCAACCTGCCATCATGGTTCCTATTTGGATCGTATCACCTCGGGATACTCGTAACTCGTACATGTGAACCATCCGGTATGATCGGGGTCGGAAGAAAAGAATCCTCACTGCAGGTGACCCGTATTAGGAATAGAAAATTAGAACTCAAGAGTACAGCGATTGGGTATTAGCACTTAACCATAGGACGGAATTGGACGACCACCAACGCGTCTGGTAATTTCGTTGCATCACCTGAACTCAAATAGTATCGAATTGAGAGATTAAATCGGTTTTAGCTTCATGTTGGTTCCAATATCCTAATTTCTTTCCCGGATCAAGACTCTAATCAATCTACGAATCAAGACATGTCGGGGTAAATAACGAAGTGGGAGTGGGCAAGACATATTAACACATGGACTTAATTCCAATTTTTACGGGATTTCGACTTTTAATATCGCCTTCGTGGGACACAGTTGCATATTCGAATCTACGGTTTCAGTGCAAACTACTGGATCGTGTATTGATGTGCATACCCCTGAAGTCTTTCACACTACTATTCACCCAGCCGACTTTTCAAATACTCTGCAGTCGATCAGCATTGGATCCGCTCTGTTTGCTTTTTGGTTTTAATGAATTTCGCCGCTCGACAACAGGTCTGGCAGGAGACGTTACTCAAGCCGTAGGTCAGAGATTTCTACTTGTAAGCTGCAGCAAAGAAAGCTCTCTGTACCTGGGTGCCAAGAAACAATACAGAAGCTTGTTTTTATTACCTTCAGGGCAGATTCGCAAATGTTGCATTTCAAACCTCCTCCTTATATTACCTATCACTGATCTGTTGTTGATTAGTTGACTCATCCCTTTCGTTCAATTTTTTGATGCCGACTAGCGTTTGCGATACATCCACGACCAGCGCAAAACCTGGCCTGTTCTTCACGAGTTTGCTTTTCATGCGTGTAGTACAACCTGTTGAAAATGACGGACGAACGCAGCTTTGACGTCATCGGGATTAGGTTAATACCTCTATGGTTAGCGCAGCCTTTACGCTAGAACTTTTTGAAGTTGTTTTCTTCTCCCCACAAGGAGGGGACTTCCTCAAAATGCTAGACCTTTGAGAACAGAACTTGAATTTCTCTGATCAGTTCTGTTTCTCCACCTTTAAATAGAACTGAGGAAAGGCCATCGGAGCGCGGCACTTTATTACAACCTTAGGTTTAGATTTCCCTGATTATCTCAGCCTCAGATGGTGAGTTTTTTGTAACAGGCCACCGGACGACTGCCGGACTAGGTTTGGGAGAGGCTGATGCTGAGGGTCAACTAAATAGTGTTTGAAATTGCTCCACCGAGGGTATGAGACATCGTTGCAGGTTGTGGTTAGGCGAACTGTCAGCTTCACAAATCGTTTTGCTCACACCTAATGGTTTCCTACCGGTGATTCGGATGAGGTGAAACAGCTTGCGGGGAAGTCCCTATGGTGGTAGCATGTTCCATCTCTTAATCTCGGTGAATTAACTAGATATTGCGATCACTACCCAAGCTTACGTTGATTTCAAATCTCGTTACTAGCCGGGATGAACTGGCGTTCTCCTAGACGGCGCAAAGACAGCAAAAATCGAGTCACAACGTTGTGGGTCAGTCTACCTCTCGCGAAGGCAGCAGTATTCATTTATGCCTTGAGGTAGAGAAGGAGAATCCTGGCTTTTCAGTTACTGTGCTCTGATTGATTGATTAGCTAAGGCGGTAAGATAGCTTTCCATAATCTAATCGACGCTGCGACATGCTCTTTGAACCTCCATCAACGCACATGAACAGCTTAGTGCGAACTACGCTTGATTGGAATCAAATGGAAGGCCCAAAAACAACCAGCAGTCTTGTAGACAAACCCGCCATTTTTTGCTAATGGCGATGTGGTTGATGTGGATCCACCGCTGACCCGAGGAGGGCGGACAACACGTGGTGTACTGGCGATTGGTACGTTTGAAGCCCGTACTAGCGAGAACCAATCGATGATCTGAGCACAAAGGAAACAACCGTTGTCCGTTTGTAGAACGACAAGAATCGATACCAAGAGGGTTTCCTAGATGATTCTAATTCGAGGTCGTATTGATTAGATTGTCAACCTTTACTGTCCAATTGAAGTGCGGCCTCACACACAATGGCATGACAATCGTGGGCTTTTCTAGAGATGGAAGGCGCCCTCGGCTTGGTTGACCGAACGGCGCAATTCAATGTTCCTCATTTCGGATGTATGTCACGGAAGTTTTGTGAGCTTATTTCGCCACTGTACCCGTATATCTAGGAATGCACAAAACTATATGATGAATTATCAAACTAACTCCACCAGCGGTTTCGACAACGGTGCATCATTTTGATATTTTTGTTTAAGTTCGTTATCGACGAGATAATGGTGAATGATTTACGGGTCATCCAGACGTAGATATCGAACTGGAAAAAGGTGGAAAACATACAGTCTATTCTGTGCTTCTCTGAAGCACAGAATACGTCATTGTAAATAGCAAAATAGTACAATTGATGTATCCAATTTGCTGTTACTACTGCTACTATGGTACATGCATGCACATATTTAATGGTATACAAAATTCCTGTTGATTTGCAAACGGTGAGAAGTGCAGACACTGTACTTACTTTTTTACTTCTGCTTTATTACTTCATCCAATTATCTGACCATGAACATTTTCAAGTAGCAACTAGCTGTTGCTGGTTTATTGTAAAACCTGATCTTTTGGGAGCTTATGCGATCCTGTGCAGCTCAAATTTTCAGGGTCGTGGCTGTCGGCCCTCTCCTCGTGCAGTTGGCACTGGCTGCTATTAAGCTTGCCTTTTCAATGACACCCCTGCATCAAGCAAGTAACCGAAAGTAAAAGTGCATTCATAATCACTAATGAGTAAACTATAACCCAACAGCGATGTTGAAACTGCAACACCGAGATCTCGCTCAGGTGCCACAGATTGCAGACAGACTTCGCAAAAGATGTATTCAGAAGCAGCACAAACACGACCGAAGGCCATGTGAGCACATTTGAAAATATCGATCGGCAGTTTCCACAGAGATGTCCACCGTGTCAACGTGTCAAGATCAGTGTGAAGAACGGACTGGTCACTGAATGGTTCGCCATAATTTCAGATTATCTGCACAGATAAAACAAGGGGGCCCAATCAGTCACCGATGCAGACCAGGAACAAAATAGGACCCAATATTGATCTCTGAGAGATACCACTGATGACGCAGTCTGGTGGAAGCGCAGCTATGAGATTCACGGAAACGTCCATCCAGTGAAGAGATCTACAAGTGGCTGAAACGACGGGCCATGAACTCCAAGAACCCTGGTTTCTCGAGCGATCATTTGAGGCGCCCTATCGAACATCATGGTAACGTCTCCACAGTGCACATCGACCTGGGCAATCGAGTTAAATTAGCATAGAACAGTGGCAACTAAAACGGTCCTTCCGTGGTATATAGAACACTTGGCATCCATCGCTGCCAATTTTGATTTCCAGTTCAAATTTGGTTTGCTGCAGAAGTTTCGCAACCAATAAAATGAGAAAGAAGTAAAAACCTCTCCACACCCTTGAGGCAACAGAAGCTTCGTTGCATTTGTGTCCCATTATTCCATAATAACATAATGACAAGCGTTTAAACTCCCTGGGTCTGTTTTGCGATTCCCTGAACCGAACTCACTAACACCAGGAATATTTCATACCTCACTTTGTTTCAGAATGTTTTAGATGTCTTAAGTTCCTAAGACAGCTTGAAACAAGTCCCAAACAACTGAAGAAAATGTTCGCACGCACACTAGACCTAGATCGGGCTCGCCCGCGTTTTGCGTTACTTTGCATTCTATCCTCGACAGTTTGATTGAAAAGGACTTCAGGATATGTCCCGCCAAACCGTTGAAGATTCTGCACATTCCAATCATATCCACCCAGAACCTATACTTTTCCATTGAGTACAAGTTTAGATCTTCCGGTCTTTTGTTTGACTTGCCTTTTTTCCCCTAGATGACTCTAGTAGCTGATTATTGGACACTCGACTCAAGCTACACTCACCCTAAGGAACGGTTCCTATGCTCCTATGCACCATTCTAAGTGTGGCCTAACTACCATCTTGTACAGAAGGACGAACACCTCTGATTTGGTGCAAGATACTCTAAACCATAGCTTAAATAAATTTTCAGTTTCCTTTCGAGGTAGCATCCTTGCACTAATTAGCCCACCTGCAGTCCGCGGCCATGATTATCCCCAGATTCATATTGCGCCGGATCGCACCAATTAAAAGCTCACCATTTTGTTCCACTACAGGCAGCTCTTCCGAGGTGATGACGAGCAGATGACTCTTACACTCGTTTAGTGGCATATCATACTCCAAAACTAAGTTAGCCACTTTTTCAAAGTCCCATACAAAACCTTGGCAACTACTTGCTCCCTTGACCATCACGTTGAGTAAAGACACGGTAGTTCCAACTTTGCAACAAGGTCATTTATGTGGAGTAGGATTAGTAGTAGTGCAAGAACTGACCCTTGTGATACTCAATTACTACACTAACACAAGATCTATTCTTCGGGAAAGCCAGGGATCCAATTTAATCCCAAGCCTCCAATTCCGTCAAACGCCTTACAGAAACCTAAGTAGCATGGCTCCACTACCTTTCCCCACCAAGTCTCATCGTAACCCCATCTAACGACCTGAGTTTAGACAGACACGATCTCTTTTTCGTAAGCCCATACTAAACCTTACACAATAGCGAATATTTTGTCAAATATTGACTCAAGTGTTACCTGACCAATCTTTCAAGACACATGTGAAACTCATGGGTTGACAGTTATGTGCCTATGTACGCGATTCCACTCTGTGGACAGCTACCGCAGCTGCTACTTTCCAGTTTAGTGGCAGCCTACCCTGGTTCTTGGGGGTTCCAGGCGGCATAAGTGTACCTCTGAGTTTACCTCGACAGCCCCTTGTTTGTAAAAAAATGCCATATATACGTGCCGTGGACCGACAAAATGCCTAACAGGCTAGAGGGTACTTCTAAGCGGGAAACCTATATGACTAGACAAAGTTGCAGGCATGGGAGATTGAGGTTCCAATCAACCATACACCAGAAGCCGTACATGCAAAGGCTGGTACAGACACACAATAATGAATTTTACAAATATTCATCCGGTTTCACTTTTAGTATGCACCTAGGACCACAAAGGCATTTTCCAGAATGTCCGGGTTTTGGCACTTAGCGCCGTAGGTGGAATAAGGCAGCCAGTACGCCTATTTTTTAAAAAGGTAGCCGACATCTCCCTTTTAGCTATCGGCCAATTAGTCCAACCAGCGTCCCAGGCAAAGTGCTTGAGCGCATTCCGAAAAACGTTTTGCTTTAACAACTCCGTTCAAACATTTTAGGCCCGTTCCAACATGTTGTCCTTCCTGATATGTGATGCATCTCCAACATGCTAACCGTTATGATCAAATTGGCGAAGGCGTACGACGGTGGCTATATTTCATATACCGCCTTTGTCGACTTTAGCAAGGCCTTCGACAGAGTTCCCCGCATCACACTTTTCCATAGCCCCCAAAGCTAACGACGACAAATGCGTCCGTATGGCCCCAGGCAAAGCAGATCAACACAGATCATCCATCAATGGTGCTGCTAAGTTGACCAGGGTCGATCGTAACAAGAGAAAATGGCATTCCGCGTTCTAAACTTAATGCATAGACCTTTTACGCTTATATTAGTTGACAACTTCCCCAAGATCTACGGAACCCCTATTCGCCCCCCCCCAACACACCCAAGAACACGGAAGCCAGATCGAGTACGCCAGCCTCGTTGGAAACTAAAAAGCGTTTAAAAGTGTTCAGAGAGCCTCCATCAAAATTTTTCGGGTCTCAATAGCTGCCTAACACTTCTGTCTGTTAAGGCTCAACCTCTACCCCCATGACCTGAGACGCACCCGATTTGATATCTTTTTGATACATTGCCTGTTCACCTCATGGCAAGCAGAGAAATATTTTGACATCTGCCTCCGTATTCACTAAAGGTACACTCCAGAAGAGCTTTCAAAACGAATCTTCGGGCATTCCTTAGAACCAGTTTTTACCCACAGGGTGGTATCCGTGTTAAAAGCGCCACTTGAAAACAACTTATTTCTAAGAAAATATCTAGGACCAATGGACTAACTCCACAGCTGAACCTAGACTCAACCGGCATAAAGCAATTATGCCATTTCAAACCAATGCTCGGCTGCCTCTCCATTTTATAACAATATGCTGTAACCCTCGCCAATCACCTCAGCCTGGACGCCATCCCTCTCCAAGTTTATTTAATTTCAGCTTGCTGTTCTCCTATTCAGACTTCAAGGGAAGCTTACAGACCAAGGACAAAAGGGCTTACTGGCCTCGAACCTGCGTAATACTTCAAGTTGGACCCGTGAAACCCTCGATGCTGCGATAACTGGGATTCTAGAGTGCGCAAATGAACAAAACGAACAGCATATCATCATGAAAACTGGAGCGCTCAAAAATGACCATTTCGGCAGCAAACGGAAAAACAACAACACCGGACGAAAACGGATACCGCTGAACTGACAGGCGCCATAGGTTGTCCTTGAACAGTTCACTTCAGCTCAGTTCAGTTCAGTTCACCGCCGTTCAGCGCACTTCAATTTAGAGTGCAATGTCGAAAATGTGGATTCCAGCCACTGGAACACCCAGAATGGTGTGCTATCGCCCCGTATCTGTAGCCTTCATTACTAAGCGTATCACTTTGCCCCTGAAACCAAAAGGGGTACCGGTCTAAAAATACGGCAAATTCGCTAGACCGCCGCATGGCCCGGAAGCTGGAATCAAGGAAAGTAAGATAAGGGAATCCGGGAAAGCATTTGGTAATTCGAAATAAAGTATGTACAAAGATACGCGCCCTAAATGTTTACCGTGGAATGATCCTTCTTCTCGACTGGAGCTAGGAGTAGGTGCGTTTACTTCCATTTTTATTTGGCTCAGTGCCGCCGTAATCTGTGGTTAGGCCGAATGGGAACGGGATACGGGCTAGAGGTTCAGCGCGAAGCCCTGGACAGGACGCGAAGTGTTGCAGATTAATTTTCTCCAAATGCAAGATGGTATTAGGGATTCAGTTCAATGAATGCAATAAGTGGTTCCTGTTTGCGTGTGAGGGCATAAGGAGGGACATCTGTGGGCTGCACCGTCAATGCGACAAGCTAACCTGGGTTTTCCAAGCTTGCGAAAGCCTCCCACAAATTGGTATCCTGGGGAACACTGAGGTAAACCAAGGGTAAACCCTGCTGCACGTAGATGAGAGGGTGAGCGTCGAGCTGGGTGCATCTGATTGCACTGGTTTACTACGAGATGCAGGAGTCAAAGATGAACATTCGCCTTACAAGAAAAGAGAGGTTGTGGCACCGGCAGTTAAAGAGGAGCTTACTACCACAAGCTCTGCTCACTAGCTAAGGCTGTGAGCAGTAGAAACCTCGCAGAATTTGCGCATTTATGGTTGCAAAACGGGTGCACCATCTCAGGGGAGAACAGAGGCAGGGTATAAAAATAAACCAGGAGCATAAACAGCCGAAAATTGGCTTATAAATTAGGGAGCAGGTGCATAAACCTAGAAACTCAAAAGGTTTAAAAGGTCATCGAATCGGACACAAGATGCCCGGAATGACTGAGAGATGTGGACCAAAAGCAACAGCAAATGTGCCAGGATCTAAATATTTTGCAGGAATCCAGCGACATTGCATTTGGTATGAATCGCAGATTGTCTGTCCACGGGATCCTGTGGCCAATGATGAAGTAGGGCGGCCAGAGGGTAAGGGCAGCGAGGTACCACGTAAAAAACCTGCTTTGAATGCTGAAAATGCTGCAGTACGTTGCTTTCAATAGAGCACTTCGCCTGGTTAGGTGGCAGCCATTCACTAACTCGAGACGCCGGGACCCACCGCTAAAAGTGAGTTCGCTAACCCGCAGCACTTTGACAGAATGTTGGCATCAGCCGATGGGAAAAACGCTCAATGTAGGGGTTATTACCACGGAGCCGGATAATACCGTCACAAGCAGGATCAAGACAATGGATGAAAAGAGGGAATCGCTTGGATTCAATAACGCGCAGCTGCAAGTCTCCAAACTGTCAATCAAAATGTCGGGTTGGGGGACCAAGGAATACCACTTCGCGCAGCAGAGCTGGAGGCGAACGTATTGGGCGGGAACATTTTGGGTCACTACGTTTGGAACCGATGTCCTTGTCGGCCATGCGACGGAAGTATCAAAATAAGGATGGTGTGAGCTCTGGAGCAGGTTGAGGCCCTCGAATTTTCTTGCGGAAAAACGGACAAGTTCCTCGGGAGTAAGCCCTGAGCATGTGAAACCCCCGTCCGTTCAGCGGCTAAAAGGACGGCGGGTGGGAGTTATAAGTGTGACCTGCAGAATAGCTACAACTGTGGATAATAAGTGGCCGGAGTTACAATTCAAGAGGCTGGATGTGGATGAGGTGGCTGCCACTGAGTCCCGTTTGCGGCCAGGGGGGCCTTAACTTGATGACAGGGGATTATCCAAAACTTGGAACGGA